>CM059186.1:161168737-161591237 GCA_030323885.1 Branchipolynoe longqiensis
TATTTGTAATCAGTGCCAGTTGTAAATTAACTTCATGGGGGGAAATCAGTTTGAAGTACTTAGCAACACTTTGAAATCAGCAGAACCAATTGTTGCAAAAAAACACCTAACAAGTAAAATGATAAACATATTGGTTTGCACACATAGAATTGTTCAGTTCACCCCAAAATAAAGAAGCCTTGACAAATGCATAGATAAAATATTTTATTCCAGCACAGAGAATCACTCGTGTAATTTTATTCTATAAATCTTTTTTTTTTACAAACTTCTAAGAAAATATAAATATGGCTTGATGCAAGGAACATGGGAAATGTGCATGATTCGGTGGGGCTATGTAGATATTAGCTGTTTTATATTAGTTTGCTTTCCCCTGCTGCTTGGATGGAGTGGCCTTATATTTGTAAGCCAGTTTGGTCTCTGTATCAGGAAGCAACATTGTACATCATCAGCCGTTCCAGTTTTCCGTTGGTTACCCTGAGTATATTCATTTTGCACGTGCCTGGTTTCTCATCCATCTTGGGTGTGTTGAGCTGTATCAGTCATGGAGAGGCATATTATTAAGTGTCCTAAAGCTAATTCAACAAAATGAATCACCCCACATTAAATAGTCAACTCTCCTGAAAAAATGAAACAGTCCTGCCCAAACCAACCTTTGAGGACATGGGGAGTCTTTGTTTTCACGACCTATAGATTACAACTGTGTCGCACTGTCATCATATCTTACCTTTAGTTCAGGAATAATTTTGATTACGTTAGTTAAAGGGTACTTTCTCAGAGAACACGTACCTATTACTGTACCGAGGCCATTCCTAATATTGCAAAAATCGTTTGGTGACTTGTTCGATTTATTTTCATGTTCTTCGAACATTGGATTGACTATCAATTAAGGAAAATATGGACTTGCAAAGCATATCTTACAGAGGGTCCCAATTCTCTTACAGGTCAAATAAACAGGATGGACAAGTTCGGATTAAATTCTTCTTTGCTGGATCAGTTAATCAGTGGTGTGCATGTGGATGTGTCTGTTGCATGTGAGGAGTTGACTGTTGGTCTTGTCTTCGATATCTCTGATTATGTTCGTTTAAAGTCATTTCCAAAAAGGTGCATATATGATTGTGTTCGGTCTCTGGTGGGTAAGTCTGAGAGTGACATCCCTACTGGTAACTTTTATGCACAGCTGAAAAAATGGAATGATAGGTTGAAGAAATGCAAACCACGTGGAGGTGAGCCATTGGCAAAGTGTAGAGAGGAAATATTTGTGCTCTATTTGAAGAAAAATATTTCAAACGAGAGTGCAAATGTTTCAATCGAAGAAGAGTGCCTGTTGTGTGTGGAACTCAGATCAAAGTTAAAAGAGATGGAACATGAGTTGACAAAAGAGAAGGAGGCAGGAAAGCTTCTTGCAAGTGAGTTGAGAAAATGTAAGGAGGAATTAGTAGAGTGTGAAAATAAATTGGAAAGTAATAAACAGGTACTTGTGAGGGTGGAGAAGAATGCAAACCGAAGGGTGAGAAGGCGTGAAAATAAAGTTGTTATGCTTGAAAATGAATGGAAGTGCAAGGAAGCAGAATTGAAAACAGAAGCGTGTAGAAGAAAGGAGGAATTGGAGAAGATGGATAAGTGGGTTAAAGAGCAATCTGCAATCTTGAAAGATCGAGAAATGGCAAAGGATCGGATGGGTGCATGCCTTGAGGCTTCTGTGCAGAAGATTAATACATTGCAAGAAAGCTATGTCAAAATGAGGAAAAGTCTGTGGTACTACAAAGGAAAGATTGTGAAAGATGAGCCAAAGCTGGCAGAGTTGAAAGAGCGAGTGAGTGGACTGGAGAATGAAAATTCTATGTTGTGCGAGAAGATAGAAGAATTTGTGGATAGGCAGGATGTGAAGTGTTTTGCTGGTGGTAAGTACACAGATGATGTGAGAATGGTGTATCAGGAATTGCTTGGCATGGGAGTGAGTACATCAAAATGTCAGTCCATTGTGAAAAGCGTGTTGAATGGGTTTGGAATAGCAGTGGATCGGTTGCCAAAAGAGACATGTTCTAAAAGGATTGTTTTGGAATGCAGGGCACTTGCATGCATGCAGTTATGTGACCTATTGGACAATGGTGAAAACATGACAATTTTGGGTGATGGTACATCAAAGTTTGGCCATCATTATCAGACATATGATGTCAGTATGAATGATGGAAAAGTGTACAACTTAGGTGTGCGGGAAATAGTGAGTGGTTCAGCTGCTAATATGCTGCAAGTACTACAGGATATCTTGGGAGATATGTATGAGTTGTGTGGAGAGAAGGATGCATCAGTACGGGTGAAACAAGTGATTGCAAAACTTAAAAATACTATGAGTGACCGGGCAATGACTGAAAAGAAGTTTAATGTGCTACTGTCAGAGTTCAGAAGAGAAGTGTTGCCTGATGTGATAGGTGGTTGGAATGGGATGAGCGAAAGGGAACAAGAAGAGTGAGGAAGTATGAACAATTTCTTTTGTGGCATACATCTTCTTGTGAATTTAGCAGAACAGAGTGATACTACATGTATGGGAGAAAATGGTGTTTGGGGATGTTCACGTTGGTGCAGGAACAATATGTGGCATGGCAGTTGGTAAATCTGAGAGCGGGACTGTGAGGTTAGTAAGAACTGTTTGCAAGAGTGTGCATGATAGGGGATGTGAGAAGAGTGGTAAGGCTGTGTGGTTTAGAGCATTTGTGAAACAGCGGTATGGGCATGAAAATATTCCTCTTGCTCCTTTCAAAGGAAACAGATTTAATATTCTCTTCCATAATGGGGCTGGGATTTATTTTTTGAGGTCAGAGCTGAATGAATTTATGGAAGAAGTGAAGAACGAGAATAAGCTGATGAAAGCTGTGTGTGCTGACTTGAAAGTGGATCAGTTCATAGCTGGCGTGCGTGCCCTTGGTATCATAGACAAGGTAGTTACCACACCACTATGGAAGATTGTAGAGAGGAAGGAACATGTGACTGGAATGACTAAGAGGTATGAAGAAATGACCGAATGTTTTGAGAGATGGGCAAATAATGCAAGCCCGTTGTTGGAAGGTAAAGAACAGCTTTTTGTAGATGTTGAAGTCAACAAAGATGAAGTATACAAGAAATTGATTGGACAGAATGAGCTGGATGAGATGACAAAACAGGTGTTGGAAATGCTTTGTGCATGTTTTGAGAGGCAGATTAAAAGAGTTGTGTGTGATGGGAGACAGAAGAGCCTTAAGCTGATGGAAGAAGCTCAGAGTGTCCCTAGGTCAAATGTTGGCTGTGAGCGAGATTTTGGAATGCTTGACCGAATGATGCGAGATAGACCAAATGGGTACACAATTGCACTAGAAGGACTTATTCAAAGTTGTAAAAATGGAGTAATTAAATGGAAGCACAGTATGGATGAATCAAAATTGAAAGAATGTCTAGACAAGGCAAGAATGAGTGTGGATAACCAGAGAAAATTATATTTGAGCCGAAAAGCAGTGATTGGTGCTGAGCTAGCTGCAAAAATGGAGCTGAAACGCAGTGAGTTAGAGCGAAAGGCAAAGAGAGATCATGTGCTTGCTGAGGACTTGAGTGCAAATTTGAGTCATTATGGTGGATTTTGGAAAAATGAACATGATATGATGGAATGGATGACAGAGAAGAGTATGGATGAAAAGGCCAAAGCTGTTGAAGCACAAATGAAGTTTCGAAAGTGTGTGCTGAAATGTACTAACCAAAATGGATGTTTAAATGTGACAGTTGGTGGAAAGAATAAGAGTTTAGATCTAATGGTAGAAAATCTTAGAATTTCAATGGAAAAATATGTTCATGAGCAGGATGATGTGACTGTAGCGCAAACATTTTGCGGGGAATGTGCAAATGAAGAAAGTGTGAAGCAGTTTATTAGTGAAAGTTTGGCTGGGGAGCCCAGAGCAAAAAAGATAAAGAGGGACAGAAAGGTACCATTTATACATGATGTGGATGATTTAGTAGGGAAGCGAGTAGAATACTTGACAATGAGAGTGGTCCGGAAGAAAGGAACTGTGTTGAGTGTTAGTAAGCAGTGTGGGAATAAATATTTGCATTTAGTTAAATGGGATAGTGAGGAAGTTTGTGAGGTGTATTTGAAAGAAATCCTGCAGAGTGGAGCATTGAGAGTGATACCACTGTGTGTAAATGATTTGGTTGGTAAAAAGGTGGAGCAACGGTTTAGGGATGAGGAGTCTGGTATGGAAAGTTGGTGGAGAGCAACTGTGGTAGATGTTGTAAATGCTAAATCTGAGAACCCAGACTTTGTGGTTGTTTTTGAGGAAGAAGATGATGAAAGTGAGGGAGAATGGCGATTTAAACTGTTGGATGATTATGTAAATGGAGATTTGAGACTGTGTGATTGCTAAGGAGTGGACCTAAATGGCTGGATGAATGTGTTTATATGAGTATCTTTGGAACTTTGACTGGCAACGCCCATGGACACAGAATATGACTACGATTCAAACAGGAACAAAACTATGACTAAATGAATTTTACTGGATTGCCCACGGAATACGAATATCATTTAGTTATATATTTTTACATTGTTTATTTATCTTGTTATAACTTGTTATTTCTCTATTACTATTAGACAAGTTGCAAAGCGAAATTGTGTTTTGGATTATCCGATCAATCCTGCAAACTTCACCTAACTATAATACTTTCATTGTTAATTGATACCTGAGAAAACTTTCTTTCATTCCTCTGACAATTTCTTTGGATTGAATTGACTAATGGCATTTTATGTGTACGGTTGGTTTGTTTAACATCCCATAATATTCAATGTTTGCAAATATAATCTGAAACAAACAATTTCATCGCATAGCCCATGATAGAGATACCATTAATTATTTTAATGTGATATGTAAATGAACAGAGCAGTTTTTATACTTGTATTAGTCGTTTTTCATACTTTTTCCCTTTCAATATTTCCTTTAATCACATTTACGGTCATTTATTTTCCTACTGAGACAACTTATATCTTTATTGCTATATTTATTATTTATTAGTGGCACTTTAAGAATCCACTTTAGTTCAATGGGTCCAAGTTTGGACCATAAAATAAGTATTTCTAATCCTACTAATGAGTTTTGTCCCATCCTCCTCTATTTAATGTAATGGGCATCTGAAGGATAGTGTGTAAGAAATTGTTGACAGAACAAGTTCAATATATGCAGTAGATACCTCTAACCATTTCCTATTACAAATTTTGTTTTTCCTTTCAGTTATTATTATTCCTAGGAGTAGTACTAATAGTAGTGCAGTAATGGAAGCTTAAAGTTGCATGATTCGATAAGTTTTCAAAATCACAATGTAAACTTACATTTTCAAAACCACAATGCTTACTTGATCAAAAATATCAAAAATAGATACCTGTGCACATTTATTCCAGTACAGAAGGAGTGCTAAGCAAAATTAATAGAACATTTCACTGCTGAAACATGATGTCCAACATGTCGGTGTGCCACCAAAATAAATTTGGCATATTCTCTTCAAATATTTCAAACATTAACCTTTTAAAATAAAAGGTAATTTAAACTAAAACAAAATAGACAATGATCATTAACCTAAGATATATAATTTAAAATATGGCAATAATTTAAAACCATCGGATTATGCAACTTTTATAATCATAGAATATCAAGTCTTAGTCCCTATGATGAGATTTTTTCCCCATCACCATCAATGGGGACCACGAGACACTTCTCTTGCTATACACTAGGTGGCAGCACGAGTTCCCAGTCCAAGTTGGCCATCATGGTTGGATAGAAGGGTGTAGGTGTGTGTGTGGGAGTGGTTTAGGGATGTGTGTGGTGGGAGTGTAGGTGTGTGGTGGGGGTGTAGGTGTGTGATGAGGGTTTAGGAGTGTGGTGGGGGTGTAGCTGTGTGGTGGGGATTTAGGGATGTGGTTGGGGTGTAGGTGTGCGGTGGGGGTGTAGGTACATGTATGTGGTGGGGGTGTAGGTCTGTGCTGGGGGTTTAGGGATGTGGTGGGGGTGTAGGTGTGTTGTGGGGGTGTAGGTGTGTGGTGGGGTTTAGGGATGTGGTGGGGGTGGAGGTGTGTGATGGGGGTTTAGGGATGCTAAAGATTGTGAGGTGCTGCTCTGCAAGACCCCCCTACACCTCCACCACAAACCACCTCCACCCCCACCACACACATGGTCAACCCCCACCACATCCCTAAGCTCCCACCACACCCAACACCCCACCGCACCCACCCCACCACACCCACTCACCACACCCCTACACCCCCGCCACACACCCCTAAATCCCTATACACCCCCACCACATACACCAAAATCATCACCACACCCCTATACCTCCACAACACACCCACCACACAAACATATGCCCCCACCACACACACACACCACTCACACCTACACCCCAACGACACCCACCACCCCTACACCTCCATCACACAAACATACGCCCCCACCACCCACCCACCATACACCCCAACCACACCATACCCACTCACCACACACCCTTACACCCCCACTACACACCCCTACACCCCCGTCACACCGCCCCACCACAATCCTCACAACACCCCTACACCTCCACAACACTCCCACCACACCAACTTACACCCCGACCACACACCCCTAATACCTCACACACACCCACCACACACACCAAAATCATCACCATACCCTACACCTCCACCACACAAACATACGCCCCCCACCACACACCCCCCACCTACACCCCACCACACACCCCCCACCATACCACCTCCACCATTCATACCCACTCACCACACCCCCCCACAACACACCCCTAAATCCCCATACACCCCCACCACACACACCCAAATCCTCCCCACACCCCTACACCTCCACAACAAATGGGACCGGCATGGTGCGCCCCATTGACGGAATGGGTAACCTATCTGAGGGGTATTAGGTAATAAATTCATAGCAGGAAAATAGAGATATGTGTGATGAATATCGTAAAATTATTCGCTAATTACAGGACCAATGTTATTATTCTCACATAATGTCAAATCATTTTTTTCCAACAAAATAATGATCTGTCAATTCATTTTTTCCAATGAAATAAAATTATGTTTGGGGAAATCGTGCAAATGAAGGTGGTCATGTTTGACCTGCCCTAAATACATCAAAATAATTTTATATCAAGCCAAAATTGCTATACTATTGTTCCTATAGATCCATAGATTAAGTGCCAATCATTAGAAACAAAATTTGAATTAATTAATCTTTTTACATATTTCAACCTTTTTTCAGTTTTGTGCTCATTTGGACTGCTCTGAAAATGACTATGTCCAACAAGCCAAATTAAGGATTTTCCCATTTTCCAAATGCTCTAATTAATTTCAAACTTGATTTTTTAGTCTTACATTCATATATATGCTAGATGGGATATCAGGCAATGGATTAAAGTAGTTAAATTAGATACTAAATCATGTATTTAGACGGTACAACCCATCAAATATGCCAATTCAGACAGCCCATGAAGTTGGCTTGCCTGGCAAATTGGCTGGTCAAATAAATGACCCAGTTTTGGCTCACATAAATTGCCATAGCGCGATAAATATGTACCGCAGAGCAACAAAAGTATATATATTCTTAATCCTCACAATGAGCTCTATCGATTTAGCATGGTTTCAATGCAATCAGAACAACTTTGAAAAATGGCCGACGTCCCTAGAGTTTCAGAGTAAATTGCTCTTAGGTTACATTAAATACTTCAGATCTTCCTCTTCAATTGCGCATTAAGATATTTTTAATCGATCCAATGAAAGCTTTTAAATCTATTTTACCAAAAAATTATACAACCACTGGCCGGGCGCTCAAACTGCGACACCGGGTAGGGGGGTGATCCGTCATATATAGGTCAAACTTAATATTCATGAGTCTATTTACTTCCGCCGCACTGGACCCGTTGTCGTTTACATGCACCCTATTTTACCCTTCGCGGGCTAGTTTCCGGGGTTGTGACTTCATGCCGACATTGAGAATACATGTTTTTTTTTTGGTAATAACATAATAGAAATTTGTATTTCTATGAATAACATACTGTAGGATGTGTGCATGAGCAGAAAAGTGGCTGGGGTGACCCGAGTTGATTAATCAATTACTCCCCAAGAGACGAGTTCCTAGATAGATCATAGAGGCCGTGGCGCTATCTGACGTTGTTTTAAGGTAGTATAATACCCTCAAACCATGTATGCCAACAATTATGCTATAAATTCTATTCACCATGCATCCTTTGCTTGTGAATACGAAATTGATAGTTGTTATTTACTAAAGTACACTCTATGCCTAGCTTAACTTAAAGTGCTGATAGCTGATTTGTATTGCACGGACACACACAATATATCAAGACTTTCACCGCAGACAAAACATAGTAGGAAAGATGGCGACTGACGGGGACATTGAGCTCCAACCTACGTTGGACAAACTAGGATTGGACGACTCCTCTCGGAGCCCCACAATTTTGCCATGGGATCGATTTTCGAACTGGCTTCACTGTGCATGTGTTGTTACTTTTGATGTGGAACTAGGACAGGCCATGGAGGTAAGATCTAGATTTGCAATGTGGCAGATTACAATCAATCATTATCATTACCACTGAGTGACTGACTGACTCAGTGACTGACTGAGTGAGTCTGACACTGACAGTCCACATGACAGGACTGAGGAACACCCGAGTGTGATATTTTTTACCCCCCATCACTCTACCTTCACCACCCGATATTTTTTTAGCACAGGCCACAGCGTCAACTATCGCAGTATCGGTGTAATCAAAACACCCTGTCCCTTCTTGAAGTTCTTCTAAGTTCTAGCAGCCTAACCCTTAGATAAAAGCTTCACCCGGTGTGGCGGTTTCAGCGTGTTCCCGTGCTCAGCCGTGTCCCGTTGCTTCTGCGCATGCGCGGATTTCGCATCAACTCGGGTCACCCGAGCCACTTATTGGCGCATGCGCACATCCTACAAACTCGGGTCGAATAATCGAATACGCTTCTCCGCGCTCGGGTGGACAATTTTTTTTTTTTTTTTAATAACCGATAAAACTACAGCAAAATAGGATTTAAAGTATTTTATGATGGCCTAGTTTACCTATATTTCCATTTAATTAATCTAAGTTATTCTTTTTTTGCACACGGCACGTGTATTTGTCGACTCCACTCGCCGTGTTCTATTTGAAATTCTGACGACTCGGATGACCCGAGTCGCCCGGGTAGTGTTAATCGATTACGGCCACGCTTAGTAGATTCTGACGCATGCGCAGAAGCGAGGTACACGTCTGAGCACGGGAACACGCTGAAACCGCCACACCGGTACTTGTAGTACACGGGTAAACGACAACGTAGTCTAAATACGGGCGAAAATAGCTTTAGTATGGACCAGGGAGTAGAATGTCTGCCTCCAGTATCAAATGGATATTTATATAGGCACAGAGTTGGTGAAATGGGAGAGAATGCAAAAAGACAAGATGGCAGCCGTAGAACGCCGTCGATTTCACTTTTAAATCTTATTAAACTATAGATATTATATTATATTTTTCAAATCAAAGGTAGCGGGCTAATAATAAGACAGATGTAAAGAATAATTGTTGCTTCTTACATTGTGAAATTAGGCTCTCAATTCATTGACCCGTTTTTTCGACAGCTTTTACATAGGGCTGGTTTGCACCCCTACTGCAGCAGTACGGGGTGAATCTTGTATCTACCTAAGCCTTAGCCTAGGCTAAGGCTTAGGCTAATTAAGTTCAGGAGGATGTCTAAGAGACTAAGTCAGGATATGGCCAAATGTGCGTGGACCATGAAAGCGAATTAAACAACTGCATTGCTCAGCTGTTATGCTGATAAAGAAAATGCACAGCAAAGATACTTTTTTTCGGGGTGGCTATTTGTACGGCGCGCCATTTGAATAGCTGATATTCTATTTGTATGGTGATGGCACAAATTAAGTCAAATGGGAGGAGGGAGAGGGGGACGGGGATATCATCGTACGGTGAGCCGTATCAATAGCAACTAGACTATTTGTACGGCTGATTAAGATCTGGGTCAAGCTACGTCACATGACTACCACCGTATGAATAGACACCGATCTATTCGTATGGCCGCCGTACGAATAGCAAATGCCTTTTTTTGGGGGGCAAACAGAAAGCGCAGTTACAGTAGTAGCACTCCATAGCACTGTCTCTGAAGGTGAATATTTTATCTACTATAAATAGTATAATCTAGTCCTAGATTAGAACTAAAGTCTAGATCAGTCAGTCTTCAAAACACCAGAGACAGCTACTCACGAGCCATAACGTAAGCGAGATATATATCTAAACTAACTAGTAAACTTTAGTTGTGGTATGCGGGTAATGCAGTACCTCGGATACCTTAGGTGCTAAAATACCTCAGGGAGTTTGACGCCCCTGCCTTGCAAAGTTGTAAACCACTGCCTTGTGGTACAAGTTCTGGTTCTTGATAGAATCAAAGGCTAAGGGAGCAAACCCTAACAGAAAACCATGTTATCTTGGCAGCATTAAGGGCGGTGATGAATGGAACTCCCAACATCTCCCGACCAGCCACTGCGCCTGTCTTGACATCTTCTTGCCGGTGTGAGACCTCTATTTGCTCCCTGAGCGTGAGAGAGTGCTGCTAGTAACTTGCAAAAGCCAGCAGCACTTCAACACTTTCCAAGCAGCTTTTAGGAAATGTACAACCGCACAAAGCGACGGTTAAGTAATGAAAGCAGTCTTTGTTGCATTTTGACTGACAGCATGATGATGAACTAGTAAACTACCTCATCTACCAAACGGGATGACCAAATGAGTTAGGAGAACCGTCTCCCGTGTTGGTAGACCATGGGATCGTGGGTTCGAACCATGGTCGAGTCAAACCAATGACTTAAAAATTGATACTTGTTGCTAACTAGCCAGGCCCTCAGCATTATTAGGATAGGGCAAGGACTGGTTGGCTCAGTGTCAGGATAATGTGACTGAGTGGGATATCAGGTCATGGTGCTGGCAGCCTGGTCTCCCAGTGGGGCAGTACTCTCTAGTAGCCATGAGTGCACTGTGACAAGTCGGTACCCCTCCTGATATGACCTCAGATCTTGCTAGAACGTAAAACAACAAACAAACAAAAACCTTATCTACTAAGCCCACGAGCATACAGTTGCTATTTTTCTGGCAATGACCACGTTGGTTCCCCAAGGCAAGGCCTTTGCAAGGCTAAAACCTAAAACAACCCTGCTCACACAAACAAAGAAACTGTTATCTAGGTACCAACAGCGAAATTTAAAAATATGAATATGGTGCAATATTTGTATTCCATCCTGTAGAATGTATTGAAATTACAAGCCTAAATAAAAAAAACAGTTAGGTTATATTTATTTTTTTCTTGAGGCAATAATCTTTTGAGATTAAATATATAAAAATGTATTAATTTTGAATTAAAAGTGGAACTTTGACCAAATATAATAAATAGTGGAAGGATGTGAGAGGAGTTCTGCTAACCAATTTCCCTTCTATATATATAAAGGAATTTAAATTGTCAATTGCTAATCATTTAGTCAAGCAGTCAAAAAGTCAAAAAGTGCAATTCATAACAAAGAAATCATTCTGATTTGGCCAAATAGTCATTTTCAAAGCATAGTATTTTCTTGGGAAACTGCCACAAGACTGAATAAATGCTAAATAGTTCCCCTATTCATAACAGTGTAATACCCTATTTTTTCCAGAGCTCTATCTGCAGAGAATCAAAAGATATTTGCATCCTAAAATGTGAAAAAGTGTAATTGTTGCCATGTAAACGGTATTTGTAAGTGAATTTTTTTCAACATTTCAATCTTTGAGAGCTCATTGCAGCAAAACAATCCTTTGAATCTTCCTCATATTTGGTACAGTATTCGAATAACTATTCACTGAGACTAATATATATTATTTATGTCAATATTTTATTAAAGAAAATATGGAAGATATTGAATTTGGATTGAACATATAAAGACAAATTGTCGGAAAACCAAATATATCAATTTGATGAATTCTTAAATGCTTATTGTAGCTTAACCAATTGGTTAAACTTCCTAAAAGTTGACAGTGCACATCATCTTGAGGTAATACACATTATCCTATTAATATTCAGTCTATAAATACAAAAAGTGCATTTTGATTGCACATACAAAGGAAAAGTGTACAAAACAAAAAATATAAATTTGTTCATCAAGCTTTGAACACTCACTGTGGCTCATCCAATAGGTAGATATTCTTCAAATTTTGCATACATGGCCTGTGGAACTACTGCATATTAGCTATAACAATAATTTAGCTAAAAATATCAAAAGCTGCATCTTGATTGCAGATACAAATTAAAAGTGTCTGAAACCAAGAATAATGATCTAAATAAAAATTTTAAATATTCACTGTGCCTAGAGCAATGGTTGGATCTTCCCCAAATTTCATCCAATATTAGATTATATATTCTGTAATATATCTCAATAGACATCAATGTCATGTACATGTTTCTACATGTGTGTTACCATTGTGGATCTAGTGTGGTCAGCAATGGCCCAAACAAGTTGGTATCAAATTTGAATTCAAAAACTTAATAAAAATACAACAGGCCTGTCAGACCCCTACACAGTTGCAGGTATCCTAAAGGCCACCCTTGCCCTGACCCCTGTACACACATACATACAAATGGTCTCAAATTCACTACATGGCCCAGTGAGCAAAGCCCCTGCCCACCCCTGCTACAACATCCAGTACGTACCTAGTACCTTTTTATCCCCAATACAATCCCAGACCCCCATTCCATTCATCAAATCATACAATACAAAGAACTAACAATTACTAATTAAATGACAGTGTTGCAAAATTAACATCATACACATTGACATCTAATGTTCTTGTCACCATCATACCGTATCCTTCAGTATATGATGACTTACATTTATGGGCAAATCAGTGTAGGTATTTGCTGGATACCAGCATATTAATTGTGATCGGATCCACTGATTTGCATATATACTGTGCATGTATTTAAAAATAGGTATATATATATTTTGATATATTTCTTTCTATACCCTTGTAATACATACTGTTGACTGAATTTGCATGATACTTTGTTGGACTGAATTTGTACACAGTTACTACTACAGCTGATACTTCATTTATAAAATGTATAAATACTACTAGTAACAAACAGGATTTGCATGCAGTCACTATTACAACTGATAATAGTTTCATTTATGCATGATACTTATTGGACTGGACTTGTACACGGCTGATACTTCATTTATAAAATGTATAATACTTTTAGTACGCAGTTACTACTACAGCTGATACTTCATTTATAAAATGTATAATACTTTTAGTAACAAACAGGATTTGCATGCAGTCACTATTACGACTGATAGTAGTTTCATTTATGTATTAAGGAATTGTACTGTACGGCCGGAAGACCAGTGCTCTGGCGCTGACGAAAGATATTATTCGATGAATAAATACTTGAACCCCCAAAAAATAAAAAAATTGTCTGCGGCTCCTTGCACTAACGAGCACCATATTAAGATTGGTATCATTGGAAAGGGAATCAAATTGCCTATCTATCCATACCAAATCTTATTAGGTTTTAAATAATTTTTAATTCAGCAGATGGGTTTTAACCTTTCAAAATAATTTAAGTTGCAGAATTTGACCTGATTGACCATTTTGACCTAGGGCCAACCTATATGGATAGAAAGCTGAGGTCATTGCGCTTCTTCTGATACCATCCATCACCTTCTACGGTGTAGTGCAATGAAGCGCGAGCCCATTAAAGATACCCTGTTTTCAGAGTCGTTTTCATTTACACCAGTAATGAAGGAATATTACCTAAATACACTCATTATACAAATTGATTTTACTTAAATACAAACTTACTATATATTAAATCTAACAACAACATCAGATAGAACAAATGTTGATCTTTTAGGCTGTGCAATTTCATCAAAATCAAATACATACAGTAATAGTTATAAGCATGTGAATATTGATGAAAAAAGCACCATTCCTGGACCTTTTCATGGCGCTGCCGGTACCTACAGTTACTGTAGTTCCTCATGATTATGTCAACGAAAACTAACTAGACTAGAGCCGTGTTCACACGGGCAATTTAAATCGATTTGTAGAAATCGACTTGTATAGTTTGGGTTACATTTCGCGTGTGAACGCGCGGCTGAGTCGGATTAGGGCTGAATCGATTCCTGTGATCCTGATAATGTAAACCACTTGTCGAGGTAGTTAGTGTACATGAGTAGATTTCTGTGAATCGATTTATTTTGCCCGTGTGAACACAACCGACTTACTTGAGGCAGATTAAGGACGTCACACTATATAATATAATTTGGTCTATGAAACCGCTAGCTGTGCACAGATATTTTTTTCATCATTTATTTTTAGGGTTTCACTGCCCAGCAGAAGTTTTGACCATTCCAAACCAATACGATTCAGTCCATACATATCTAGGTCCAACCCACACTCTCTCGTGCCGACGTCGACGAACCCAAACTGGCGCTGGTTAGTCTGGACTTGCTCATGCGCAGATATCCACTTCCACCTTAAACCGACTCAAAGCACTGCCCGTGTGAATGCGAAACACTTTCAAACTAAATCGATTCATATGATTCGCCTTGTCTAAATCACTTTACATTTTGCCCGTGTGAACACGGCTTAAGTCTAAGACAGTCACTCACAGTCTGGCCTGTTCAGTGTTCTGTTTCTGTCTGTCTTGTACTAGGTATCCCAAGTGATTTTTAAAAACAGGTCTGAGCTTAATTTAATGGATTTTATCTGTTAGGATATTTAATTTGAAACAAAATCATACCTCATTTGTCAAAATTGCTCTAATAGTAAGGAAGATATGGGTGGCTTTATGCTGTTACTTAATTGGACCCATCCGAACCTACAAAGATAGCATTTCTGATGGTCCCCAAAATTAAAACTAATCACCCTATCTAATGGTTTCTTCTGGTGATTCTATGGCCTGTATAAAGAGAATATAGAGATCTAGGGGTATGAGATGGTTGCATTTCAATATATGGGTCTTCAAAAATGCTAAAAACTACAGTTTCCCATAACTTGCCATTTTTCAAATTTTGCTGTCGAGCCTTTTGGAGGTGGGCTTATGGAAAAAATGTGCACCCCAGATGGATTATTCTTATTTCTCCCTGACCTATAGGTGAGTCTTGTCACCACTATGTTTTTTCAGGACTGCATACGATTAGGAAAAGTTGGGGAAGATCCAAAATGCTCCAGAGCTCAATTTGGCAATTGATAAAAAATGGTAAAAAAATGCACAATTTAGAGAAAGTTTTAAATGACACAGAAAATCACACGTACAAGACAATTGCAAGAATTTTTCAGGCTTTATTAGGCTCAATATCTTCTTTCTAGTTACATTATATACAATGCACTTTGTGAATTCGGTTTTGTTAATTTTACAATGATTATGATCAAATCTGGCAAAATGCCCAATTTTGAGCAAGTTTAAAACGAAACAGAAAATCACCCGTACAAGATAATTGCATGAAATCTTCAGGCTTTATTATTGTCAATATGCTCTTTCTATTTACAGTATATACAATACACTTTGACATATGTGAAGTATTTTAATTTTACAATGATTGTTATCTAATATGGCAAAAAATGTCCAATTTTGAGCAAGTTTGAAATGGCACAGAAAAACACATGTACAAGATAATTCCATGAAATCTGCAGATTGTATTATCCTCAATATGCTCTTTCTATTTCCATCATAATCTATATACAATACACTTTGATAGATGTGAATTATTTTAATTTTACAATGATTTTATACATTTCTTCAAAAGTAGCAAAAATCCTTTCACATGGCCAGTCAGGTAATAAGTACTACTACCACATAGGTATCCCAAGTGATTTTTAAAAACAGGTTTGAGCTTGATTTAATCGATTTCACTTGTTAGGATATTGAATTATCAAACAGGCCCATGTATGTCGACAAACATTAGGCCAGGCAAGTTTGCTTATTCCACATCACGCTTGGTGTTGTTTTGGAGCATATTAATGCTGATCACCAATGTTAGGCTTCTTTTCCACCGGACGCGGTGGCCGAATCGGTAGAGCGCAGGCTTCAAGTGCGGAAGATCAAACAAATGACCTCATACAATTGATATTTGTCACTCAGCATTAGTAGGGTAGGACATGGACTGGTTAGCACAGTATCGGGATAATGTGACTGTGTGGGATGTTGGGCCATGGTGCCGGTGACCTGGTCTCTCTGTGGGGAAGCACTATAAAGTTGCCATGAGTGCACACTGTCACAAGTCGGTATCAATCCTTATATGACCTTAGATGTTGCTAGGACGTGAGACAATAATAACCGAACAAACAAAAGCTTGTTCTCCATCTTTAACCAACCTTGCGCCTCTGTATACCATATAATTGGGAAATGGACAAGCTGTAAAACGTTACATTTCTATTTGAAATACAACATACACGGCTTATTTAAATTCGGAAATCAATTTCCATATTGCTGATGTTTAGTTGACTAATTTAATCATTTCTTTTACTTTCAGCTCATCTATCCAGGGCATATAAAGCTAACGGATCGTGAGGTGTGTGGTTTATATCATGTGTGCAATAGATTGCGGTTTACACCATGTGTGCAATAGCATCTGGTTAAACATCGTGTGTTCAATATAATATATGGGTGTTATTGATGTTTGGTATCAGTTAGCATTCAGTCCGAATAAGTGCGATGATAATATGAAGCCTTTGCTTAAAATATTGTTGGCATTTATCCTGCTATCTATTTAATTATCACTTAATCTCAATAGAAATATCAGTTAATTAAAGACAGTCTTCATTATTTAATGAAGAGATAATAGTCAAAGTAGTCAATCTGGTTTAACATGGCATTTATTTTAAATTGATTTGAAATGCTAATTTTTAAGTGAAACTTATAACTTAAGAGGAAGAGGAAGGAAACATTTGTTTAAAACTAAAATTATAATATTGTCTTCCAGAAAATGAACATCTGTTACTTGTCCTTCCCTGACTCCAACTCAGGTAATGTATATAGATTTAATTTGTTTAAAATAAGTGTCTTTTCAATAGTAAAATTGTTGAATTAGCTTGACCTATTATCTATACAAATAGTTTCACGCCTGTCCACCATTTTGAATGTTGTGGAATCATTCCAATTGTTCTGGTTGTTTCACACATAATCTAAATCATTCTGTGACGAATACTTTTCGACAACATTCTGAATATTTACTTCTTATTGTTGATCCACTCAAAATACATATGAATTATGATGGGTTTTGAGCATATAAATTATGCATATTAGAATTTATTTAGTACATTTCTGTCTTAGTCATTCTTAAAATTGGACATACAAGTTTGTGCTCAGTAAAGATTATTATATGTATAGTATTATTTTTTCATTTTCTGTGCGTGAATATATTATTTTTAAGAAATAAATTCTGATAAAGGTACGTAATATAGATTATTATAATTTCTGTGCAGTCTATTTTTTTTTTCTTAAAAAGAAATCTTGGCAGGTCTGTACGTCACATTTACTTGCAGGGAATTAGAACTACCTAGACATGTATTAATTAAATCCATAATGACAAGTAATAACTGATGTGACTTTAAAAGAGGGATGCATACACTTCCTCCTAGTGAGCACATCTAATAGCCCTGTCACACTATGACACATCGCGCAAGCGTGCGCCGACGTATGTGATTTTGTGTCGATATGCATTATGCATACATTGGTATATGTCAATGTTTGTCGTTAGACGGCATCGCTCACTGAGGGGTCGCGAAAGTGTTGTGCATGCGCAAAACTTTCTACGTTCGACAACGTGTGGCTTTTACTTTGGGCATATGTTATGTATATGTTAGACATGCATCGATGTACGTTAGACAAACATTCATACGTAACACTATGTTGACCTACGTCAGTCGGAGAGCCAGCAGAAACGTACAATCCGCATATTGACAATGTATGTATAACATGTTTTGCATTTCTCCACCGTGTATTGACGTATGTAACATATAAGGCATACTTCTGGTGATTGAATTACGTACATAACATTCACCGGCGTTCTGCGAGCGTACCATGAGTTTATTGCGAGCGTTTTTCACCAGGGGGCACATTAGCCATACGTTGGCCATATGCTCTGCTACGTTATATGATAGGCTGTCATACACGCTGGCAATAGGTCGGACATACGTTCTGCATACGTTCATCATGCGTTCATCACGTTGTGTATACGGTATCTATATGCTACACATACGATGGCCATATGCTAGCAATAGGTCGGACATATGTTCTGCATACGTTCATTACGTTGTGTACACGGTATGTATACGTCCAACTTTGCCCACCGCGCCGAAAAGTTTGACGCATCTCGGCGTTTGAAATAATTTTCGCCATTGGCCACCCGCTTGCGCGATGCGTCATAATGTGACAGGGCCATAAGATGAACCCTCCAAATAAATATTGTAATAGTTTGCATTGACCTCTCAGGCAAGGAGCCACATAGACAGATAGGCATGGATAGGGTGATGACATCAGGAAGTCTAGGTGGTGTAATGGTTAGCACACTAGCCTGGAATGCAAGAGTTCTGGGTTCGAATCCTGCTGTAACTCCTTGTTAACTTTGTGACTGTTGTGCAGGCTGTATGGGTGACACGCAGTTCCATTTCCGGATCCGCCAGTGCCCTGTGCGGCGTCCCACTTCTGACGTCATCGATGAGTACAACAGGGATTGTCCGGCAGCACTGCAGGTGAGCTTCACTGTACCCAGTATTGATGCTAATTTGAAACCGAACGCGGTGGCTGAATCAGTAGCGTGCAGGCTTCCTGTGCGGAAGGTCATTAGTTCGATTCCTGGTCAAGTCAAACCAATGACTTACAATGTTCATACTTGTCGCTACCTAGCCCAGTGCTCGGCATTAGTAGGATAGGGAAAGGACTGGTTAGCTCAGTATCAGGATAATGTGACTGAGTGGGCTATCGGGTCATGGTGCCGACAGCCTGATTTTCCAGTTGGCATGAGTGCACACTGTCACAAGTCGGCACCCGTCCTGATATGACCTTACATGTTGCCAGGACGTAAAACTCCAACAATCAACCAACCTTAACCAGTATTAATGCTAATTTGAAACTTAACGCGGTGGCCGAATCAGTTGAGCTCAGACTTCATGTGCGGAAGGTCAGTAGTTCGATTCCCGGTCAAGTCAAACCAATGAATTACAAAATTGATATTTGTCGCTACGTAGCCCAGTGCTCTGCATTAGTTGGATAGGGCAATGCCTCGTTAGCTCAGTATCAGGATAATGTGACTGAGTGGGGGATAGTGCCAGCAGCCTGGTTTTCTAGTGGGGCCACACTATAAAAGTTGTCTTGGAGTGTGCACCATCACAAGTCAGTACTTGGTCTCATATGATGTTAAATGTAGCCAGGATATAAAACTCAAACGTGCAACAAATGTTGTCTGGTCTAATAACTCTCCTGAATGTATGACGCAGGAAAAAAATACATTTTCAGTTGAAGAAAAGTATTGTTGTCGGCACTGTACACAGAGGTGGGGAAACTGATTCTAGAATGGCGCTGTCAATTGTAATATGTGTCTAAAGGCCCTGTCGGGAGCGTATTGCGGGAGCGTATTGAAAACCTACGTAGGTCCTGCGTGTGCCGGCCTATGATGACATTTGGTGACCTTTCGGGTGGTTTTGAGCGTATGTGGAACCTACGAGGAGCGTATGGGAGCGTGCTGTGACATTTTTTGACAGTATGGGCCATACGCCCTCATTGGTCGGGTTTTTTTGAGCATGCACAAAAAAATTTGGACGGACGGATTTATGAAAGCGTATGGCGGCGTATGCCTCATACACTTCACATACGCCGGCATCTGGCGGCGTATGAGTAGCGTATGAGTAGCGTATGAGTAGCGTATACGGCGTATGCCGACGTATATGACGTAACGCGCTTACGCCGCCATACGCTCCTGCAAAAAACCCTAATGTGACAGCCCCTTTAGTGTCATATTTAGCGCCACAACAACCGAAGTGGATATCATTTAATGTAAAAGAAAGTAAGATGATTCAGGACTGTGACAGCGAGAGTTTAGTGACCTTCCTGTTGGTTTGTTCGGTGCAGACTGACAGCGCACACTACTACGGATATGTGTACTTCAGGCAGACCAAGGACCGGACGATACGACGAGGCTACTTTCAAAAGGTAACCATGGAGACCGGGAAGTTTGACTTTAACCCCGCCCTCGACTCCCCTCTCCCCCCCCCCCCTCCAACACGCGCGCGCGGCGTGTGTTGGAGTGACATTCGTTCATAACGGCGAGCGAGCTCACACACACACACACACACACACACACACACACACACACACACACACACACACACACACACACACACACACACACACACACACACACACACACACACACACACACACACACACACACACACACACACACACCACACCACACACACCACACACACACACCTGAACACACACTCACACACACACCACACGCACACCACACGCACACGCGCACGCGCACGCGCACGCGCACGCGCACGCGCACGCCACAACTCACGCTCACGCTCACGCTCACGCTCACGCTCACGCTCACGCTCACACTCACACTCACACTCACACTCACACTCACACTCTCACTCTCTCTAACACAGACACACACAAACTCACACACTTTCCTTCTTTAAAAAAGAAAAAGGGCGTGGGTTATATACATCTGCATCTATTTGAATTTCTGTGAAAACCTACTTGACAACTATTTTCTTTATATGTACATACATCACACAAACTTGCTTTTATTATTGAACCAATTTGAACTAGTGCATTGTAATGGATATCACCTGAGACGAGGTGTTATGCGGACTATGTAGGCATTCAGTAAAATTGGTTATCACTGTATCTACTGTGGCTGTCACCAGGTTATAGGATATGTTATGTGCACCATGTAGGCATTCAGTAAAATTGGTTTTCACTGTATCTACTGTGGAATATCACCTGAGATGATGTATTATGGACATTATTTATTCGTTCAGTAAAATTGGTTATCACTGTATTTATTGCGGCTCTCACCAGGCGGACCACTAACCATTGTAAATTTCACTTGAGAGGATGTGTTATGTACCCTATTTAGGCATTCAGTAAAATTGGTTATCACTGTATCTACTGCGGCTATCACCAGGCGGAATGAATATCACGTGAGTGGATATATGCACACTATGTAGGCATTCAGTAAAATTGGTTATCGCTGTACCTACTAGCGGCTGTCACCAGGCGGGCCACTGTGCTTTGTAATTGAGCTCACCTGACAAGATATATCAGGGATGAAAGATCTCAGCGATTTCGCGGATTTCCGCAATTTCGCGGATTTCCGCGATTTTGCAGATTAATGTTAAACAAAATGCCAAGCAAGCACGATGTATGTGACAACAGGGGGTTAGTTCGAATCCCATTCTTATGACCATAGCTGTTTCTAGAACATATAACCTAAACAAGAAATAGTTACATATGGGCGATAATATAACCACAACAAGAATAGTTGAAACCTGACTTCCGTCATTTTTCCCGCGATTCCCTGACAATGCTAATCATATGGGGGGAAATCCGCGTTTTCGCGGAAATTCGCCGTCGGACTAAATATTGTAATAATCTCGGCTTTGTTTCCACGATTTTTTCCGGAGATCACTTTCATCCCCGTATCTACTGCGATTGTCACCAGGTGGGCCACTGTAGCACTGTGCTTTGTAATGAATATCACGTGAGTGAATATATGCACACTATGTAGGCGTTCAGTAAAATTGGTTATCGCTGTATATACTGCGGCTGTCACCTGTCTCGATGTGTGCTTCCAGTCGGTGGTGCTCATCTCTCGGCTCCCCTTCACACATCTGTTCACACACCTGGCCGGCATCGTCGCACCTGAGTACTTTGATAACGGCGAACCCTGTTTAGAAGCAGGTGAGTAATATAAAACACCTGATAATAATAGCATTTCACTGCTGTGTAAATTTATATAACCTTTTCATCCTTTTGTAATCAAGTGAAATTTCTGTTTATTTTCTGTTTATTGTCATCTTGCACTTTTTCAATTATCGAGTTATTTTATTGATTGTCATCTTGCATCTTAAATTCTCAGGTTACTTTATTTATTGTCATCTTCCAATGTTTAAATCCTAACATTTAATTTATTGTCATTTTTCCTATCTTTAATTCCTCACATTATTTGATTTATTGTCATCTTCCAGTTTGTTAAGTCCTCACATTATTTGATTCATTGTCATCTTCCACTGTTTAAATTCTCACACTATTTTTATTTATTGTCATCTTCCTCTGTTTAAATCCTCACATTATTTGAATTATTCTTTGTGTATTCTGCTTCTTTTGATTGTATTGTAAGCGGCTTACTAGACTGGGTGTCTTCGAAATTGCAGCTTGCCATGACATTGACCAGTGGGCCGACCCACTTCCCGGAGAGACACTCAACCTACCCATCATGGGCACAGTCCTACAGGTGGGTTGTTCGATACAAATGTCTGCCTTCTCACACCTCAGTAAAAGTGCAGTCAACATTCACTAAAAGTAATCTTTTAACATAATTGTCCCTCAGAAGAAAATTGAAGGTTGGGAATCTTTTATGTCGTATGGTATGGCATTGGTAGCACCGAATGACGTCTCGTTATAGTAGATTAAACAAATTCCAGACTTCCGTTTTATTGTTGGTTCTTGGAGTTTTAGGCCCTGGCAACATCCAAAGCTACACCAGGACTAATTTGACATGTTTGTACTTCAAATATCTCAAAAGTTAGCCATTTATAATAAAAGTTTCTTCAAACTAAAGTTAGGTAGATTATAATGACCAATCTAATATATTTATCTCAGAAAAATAATAGAAACTCAAAACCATCGGACTATGCGACTTTAATATATTTATTTAAAAAGAAGAATGGAAGAAATTAAAAACCATCGGACTATGCAACGTTTTAAAGGAATTAACTTCATAGTTTTATGGAATGTCTCAAGTTATGTATGTCTAATTAGAGTAAGCAATCATGTAAGTGAGGCAACGGTTGGTGAGCAGCTGCACCATAGTTAATATGTAAAGTGCACATTGTGGCTCTGCAAAGTGTCTTATTATTTCTAACAGGTGCGGATCCCTTGTCGATCTGATAAACTTTTGGGAATCTCACAACTCAGACCTCAGCCAGTTGTAAGTATATCTCAATTATATGTTCAGGGATGAAAGCACTCTGCGATTAAAAAAACAACCCAAAGCAGCCCGTTGGCCACTACTGTACTGCAATCATGCAGCACTATCAGCATATGCCAATATCATCCTGCACAACGTAGCACTATCAGCGTAGACCAATATACTGCAAACATGCTGATTCGTCAGCTTAGGCCAATACTATTCTGCACCCCGAAGCACTGTCAGTAGTGGTATCAGTGTGAGCGACAATTCACCCTATTCACGCCGCGGCCATGTTGAAACCAGACCGAGGACACTTACGCGTCTGCGAGGCGCCGCTGTATGTAAAGCAATGTGAATACTTTTTTGTCGACCAACACCTCTCGAAATCACTCAAATTTGAGGGTATTCATTTTTGAAAGTAACATATTCATCTTTGCATACCTGTTTTCTATCTATCGGCCAATTTTCACGAAGATTGGATGACCCTTGCATGGTGATTTTTCCCATTCTTTAACTGCAATGTGACTGTCAACTTCAAGTCTGCATAGTTATGGTGGTATCATGTAATGCAGCACTGTCAGCATAGCTATCTGTGCAACACAGTTAAACAACTAGTCTTAGTAATTACAAATTAATAAAAGCTTTAAAATGGTTAAAATATATTTTTAAAATATATCTATATTAAGAAAGTTATGCAATTTTGAATTTAAGAAAAGATTTGCAGCCACGGTGAGTGACTTTGTTGACATTGCCTACTGAAATGCATCTGATCATCACTCAATCTGCATGAAAATTGACCAATAAATAGAAAAAAAGTAAGCAAAAATGATTATGATAGTTTCAAAAGTTAATATCTTCAAATTTTACTCCTTTAATTTATGTAGTAGTTCATACACATCGGCACACAGTAGTGTCTTATGGCCATTTCCAATACCGACGCTTCCTCAGCCTCATTCTGATGCCTAATTAGGTCGCGCGTGAATAGGGTGAATACAGTCACAACAGGGACAGTGCAGCACTCTCCAATGTACTAACTGATCAGTGGAATGCTGCTAGGAGAGTAGTCTATGAAACCTGAATTCCAGGAATTTTCAGCGCTTCCCTATCCGTGCTAAGTCTATGGGGGAATATCCGAATTTTCGCGGAAATCCTCTGTCGGTTTCCCTTCTTTTAATAATAATAATACTAAATTAAATAATAATAATAATATATCACAAGGATAACGATGTAGCTATGTGCGATTTGTTTTTGTTAGAATGCATTCTATCTCAATGGAACATATACCAATGGAAAGAGCTTGAATGGAACTTATTAACATGGTAGTCATATACGTTTTCTAAAGTAATTATCAAAAGAGTAATGTGACCACAAATTTCAGCTTTTTTTGGTCTTTTTGTCTTCTTTTTTTGCCAGGGACCACTTTAATCCCTATATGACATTAACTTAATTAAGCTTCTGTTTTTTGTTAAGAGAAAAAAGAAAAGAGAAGAATTACCTCCAGGTGATTGACGGGCAGTTTTAAGTGACCGATTGATGTGTATTGCAGTTAGCTAAAATATTGTGAAAACATTCGTATTAAACAGATTTAGCGGGTAAAATATCCCATATCTATGTATATGTATACTGTATACTGTCCGACATGGTTCCATCGTTAGGGCGAAGGCACACCTATCGTGGATTGATATCAAACTAGATGAGGCCTGATGTGACCAAGTCCAGTTATTGATAACCAGTCCATGATAATAACCTCTGTAACCCTAATGGAGAAAAGACTGCAGTAATTATTGATTACACCACCCGAATATCATGCTCTTCATTAGTTAGAAATAACAATATATTTTTTTCCCACACCAAGTGGTGAACACTCCAAATGTTAAATAAAATCTTGAAACCGTCACTACCCTTACAGCCTCTAATACCAGCCAACAACATTCTACCAACGCTACACGAAGTGGATATTTTTACGTAAGTACCTAGGCCTTATAATTCTACTAGTCTTCACAAATTATTGAGTACTATTTTAGTGTCAAGGCATCGTTAAGACGTCCCGAGTGGTTTGCCAACCTAGTACTCTAAACCTGACACTACACTTGCACATAGGTCCTGTCATTTGTACAGCTCCATCGTGCCCAACTTTAATTTCATGCTAATCGGTATTACTATAGGACATATTGCATTTATTATAGAATATATTACATTTAATGTACCACATATGTATATCTAACATTATGTTTAATATGGAATATATTAAGTTTAATATGGAATGTTACGTTTAATATGGAATATATTGCATTTAATATGGAATATAATAAGTTTAATATGGAATACATTTATTTTAATATGGAATATATTGCGTTTAATATGGAATATATTACGTTTAATATGGAATACATTTTGTTTAATATGGAATACATTTCGTTTAATATGGAATACGTTATATTTAATATGGAATATATTACATTTAATATGATATATGTTACATTTATTCAAATATATGTTGCATTTAATATAGAATATATTACATGTATTACTATGTCATATGTAAACTTTCAAACTACTATATATAACTAACTCTTGGTGGCAATATCAAGCTACACATATCGGATTGCTTAAGTTGAATTGGTCTTAAATCTGATCAATTGAAAGCAAGCACAATTAATGTTATTAGTATTAACTGCAATTTATACATGTAAATAGCTGTATTGTCACATGGCCGGAAGACCAGTGCCCCGACGCTGACAAAATACTATATTCAACGAATACAATATATTTACATGGGAAAAAAAGCTTTGGCAACACTATACTATACTATTATATTGTATATAGGCCTTTGATAAATGGTGGCCTTTGTGTTTTTATCAGTTCTTTCCAACCCGTCTTGCCGCACATCCAGATGTTGTGGGAGCTGGTTATCACAGGCGAGGTGAGTGCATGTTATTAGATTAGGCGAGATAAGATTCCTCGTTATCTGAATATTTGATTGTTATGTGAACACGTGACCGCCAGCTGCGTTATGGGGAAACAATGATAACACTAGGTTATATAACCTACTTGTATACACGGGTCTCAGAACCCATTGAACTATCTCATGACGAACCAATTCTATTACCAATATAGGCTTCCTTTCTCCGACATCCATGTTCTATTTATTGTCCAAATATGTTAGATAGAATTTGCTGTGGAATTCGAATTATATTTTGCCCCAATTGGGAGCTGTATTATAAAGCTATTATAGTAGGAAAGGAAAACAACATATGGGTAGGTTTGTTGGGGACTGACACCGAATACATTCGCGGGAGGCAATCAGACGTGTGTGTGGGTAATGAAATTAACACCACTTACGTGTATTGAACGCACTAGTGTGGTTTTACTCTCATGTCTATTGAAATAGCGATGGTTGTTTCTTCTTTTGTTGGGGGGGGGGGGGAGGGGCATACCTGACTGTTCTCACCAGTAACTAGCCATGAAACTCAGCGCCGTGTCTTTGCTGACTTACTAGTTTTCCTTTTTATATTCTAAAATATGTAGACAAAATGGTTTGTAGTAAATACTAAGTAAATACTAATTATATGTATTTATTACATATAGATATGTTATGACCAGACGGTATGGCCGAATGAGTTGAGCGTCCTTCTCCCGTTTTGGTAGATCGTAGGATTCGAACCCAAGGGTTCAAACCCTGGTCTAGTCAAACCAATGACTTATAACATTGATACTTGTCACTACCTAGCCTGGCACTCGGCATTAATAGGATGTGACAAGGACTGGTTAGGATGGTATCAGGATAATGTGACTGGAATATCAGGTCATGGTACCAGTGGCCTGATCTCCCAGTGGGACAGCACTATAAAGTCACCATAAGTGCACACTGTTACAAGTCAGTACCCGTTCTGATACGACCTTAGCTGTTGGCAGGACGTAAAACTCCAACAAACAATCAAATAAACCCAGTGGGGCAGCACTATTAAGTTGCTATAAGTGCACACTGTCACAAGTCGGTATTCATCCTGATATGGTTGTCGGTGTTGCCAGGACATAAAACTCCAACAACCAACCAACCAATTGAAACTGACCTCGTTACATTTTCTATGCAAACAACTTGTCTGGTTTCATTTTCAAGTGTGCCTCCTTTATTTGGTGTGTGGCCCAACTGGTGGCTACGCTGGCCATGTCTTCGTGTGCGACTACTAAACCTCTTGTTGCCTCCCCTTACAGCCGGTGATAGTGATGGCTGCCCTGCCCACAGTCTGCTCAATGACCGTGCAGGCTCTAGTGTCGATGATCTGGCCGCTCAAGTTCTGCTCTGACTACCGGCCTTACTTCACCATCCACGACTCTGAGTTCAAGGAGTACACCACAAAGACTCAAGCCCCGTGAGTACATCGCGAGTTGAATTTGATTTAACCATCTAAATTGGTGCTTTCCTGCTGCCAGGGATGCCTCCACCTTAGCCCTTTTGTGGAAAAGGTCATAAAGAAAGTAAACTTGCTGGCTGACATCCATTTGTGCAGGGAAGTAAAGCTTGTTTTATTTTACGACACCTCTAGAGCGTATTGATTTTCGTATCATCGGCTATTGGACATCAGACATATGGTCATTCTGACATATTTCTTTGGAGGAAACCCGCTGCCACCACATAGGCTACTCTTTCCTATAAGCAGCAAGGGATCTTTTTTATGCACTTTCCCACAGACAGGACAGCACATACCACATCCTTTGATGAACCAGTTGTGGGCTACTGGTTGGAACAGAAAATAGCCCACACTGAGCATAATCGATAGGATGACTGACACCTTCACTGGTGGACACGCTTTCCGCCTGAGCTCTCCATTTGTGCTGGGTGCCTGGCCATGTCAATATCCCAGGAAATGAGCGTGCTGATTGGGCTGCGAAAAGCGCTCTGAGCTATGACATTACACCTTGTCTGATCGCCTCCTGCGAATGTGATGAAACAAAGGGTCCTTATCAGTTAGGGGTTCTTCGCAATTATCAATATTTTCATGAGTATACAAAGCGTTCATTTTTTTCATCCCTCTCCCCACTCGTCCTGTTGATATTTAACAATAATTTGACCGACATTTTTAGAAAGCGTCCGGTGGGTCTATCCCACCCCAACCCCCCCAATGTACGGTTTGTGGGTTTGTGAAAATGTTGATAATTGTGGAGGAGCACCCTTATATGTTTTACTGTTTGATTATATACCGAGCCGGACCGATGGCGCCAGTTGTCTGAACTAACCGCTCTCGACCAACACTTCAGTCAGTGCGGGAAGACCATACGATTCAGCGATAGAAAGAGGCAAAATTTGGTCCCTCGGACAAATGTGATGCGATTTTTACTTGTCTGCCTGAATTTTCACTTTTCCCCCAGTACTTAACCTCCATGGTCATGGGAATAAAGCTACACAAATAAAACGAAACAAGTGTCATAAATAATGTAAATTTCATTTTAGTAACTTCATACTTGCACAGTAAATTACTTCACACTGAGTGACGTCACTAACCAAAATTACTTCAAACTGAATTTCAGCCCAAGATTTTCACTTGTCCAACTGAAAAGCTCAATCCATATTCTGCTTGTCCGTGCCTACTTTGACTTGGTTCGGACAAGTGGACACGCCTTATTTCGAATACTGCCATTACTGGCACAGGTCTTACACTATTTCCTGATCTTGTGTTGTAGGCCTTCAGTGTTGCTGGGTGTCACCAACCCTTTCTTCGCCAAGACGTTACAGCATTGGCCTCACATTGTGCGGATAGGAGAAATGTCAGGCAGTAGGTACACCTTCATTCGAACCCCTCTTACCTCGCCTGTCAGTTACAGCCTAACATACTCCGCTGACTAACTCCATAACCATGCTTCTTCTAGGTAGCTAACAATACTAATAGTCCCCAAAAAGTTCTTTATATATGTGTTATATATATAATGTATGCTGTATAAGCATTATACGAGTATAATAAGTCGGTATATCCATCAACTCCCCAGCCACTAAGTCATCGGCTTATTAAGTCATTTATTGGTACCTCATTACCTCCCCGTGTGGCGCCACCTGCTTGCCCATGCTTCAGCGGCCGTTA
Source organism: Branchipolynoe longqiensis (assembly GCA_030323885.1). Classification (NCBI taxonomy): domain Eukaryota; kingdom Metazoa; phylum Annelida; class Polychaeta; order Phyllodocida; family Polynoidae; genus Branchipolynoe; species Branchipolynoe longqiensis. The sequence goes on from CM059186.1 coordinate 161,198,079, forward strand.
TCCTCACTCACTGTACCGCTGGAAAAAAAATGTTGTAACCAGACGGGATGGTCAAATGAGTTAGAGCGTCCGTCTCCCGTGTTGGTAGATCGTGGGTTCGAACCCTGATCGAGTCAAATCAATGACTTAAAAATTGATACTTGTCGCTTCCTAGCTTGGTGCTCGGCATTAATAGGCTAGGGCAAGGAGCAGTGGAATGAGGAAGACCAATCGTCCGCGATTGAAATTTCCCCTGCTTAATCAACTAATGTACCAAAAATAAAGAGATATATATATATAATTATAATTCTATTATATATAACATAATTGTAACATATTATATATAATTATATATAAATATGTTATTTTGTCTTCCCCAAATACGATACCAACTCGTAACAAATTATGACACCAAAATTCATTCTGTGCATACTTGTCCAGTTCATGAGGCTAATTATAAATGATGGACCTCCCCCCCCCACCCAGCCCCCTCTCCCCCAACACACACACACACACACACATCCTCCCTCCCCCCCACTTCCCCGAAAAGTAGCTTTAAATTGGACTCCTATGCAGTATGCACAGTAAACTTATTAAAGCGCCAAAGCTTGTTAAAGAAAGTAACCTCTGTACGAGGACAAATACTGCTAGTCGTAGTGTAACAGTTTACTTGTTTCGCCTTAGCTAATCTAGGCTAGCCTAACATGTTTTGTTGCTAAGCAATATTAATGATATTCAAAGTTCATCCGTCACTTGAGTGTCAATAATCCATGTTTTCTGTCAAATTAAATAGGTCTTAATACTCCTGCATAATATTGAGTTCTTTTAAAAGTTTGATATTTATTTTTATAGTTTCTTTACCTCTTTTCATATAAACTACACAAAAATATACTTTTCAGGATTTCCAAACGAAAGTCCTAGTTCGTAAAAAAAAAAAAGTATTTATATATTATTGTGGAAAAACCAAATAGTTTGAAAATATCTCAATTGCACCAGAAATGTTTGTACATTTCCACCATCTCCCACCCCTCGGCTTCTCCCCCCCCCCCCCCCCCCCACCATTTGCTACTGCCTACTCTCCGATCCATAGATCACAGCCAATACAAGTCTGTACCTCTAAGCTTTCTCATTACCTTGCATTGTTAGTATATTCAGGATTTGTGTATGCATATGATAATCTTACCTTGAAAACCTTGTAGCCGAGTCTTTGATTACTCACTGCAACAACCTCAACCAGCCTGTATACACAATCTACTACAACAAGGTAGTGCGAAGCTCAGGCACTGTGTACCCACTCGCCCTGCAACAACAACAATTTAATTTTTTTTCTTTAAAGAAGGTTTTCTGTGTGTGGTAGGAGTGGGTGGGTTTATTGTTAAGACCATACTGTCCATCTCTGTACATATTCATGCCCTGACTTACGATGGTATTTCCCATATATGCAATAACTGCCCAAGTAATGTGTTTTGTCCATTAGTGTTAAAACATATCTGAGCCTGACTCAGTTCTCACCATTGTGCCTCCCAATGTAGCTTCACCAAAGTTTAATAAGCTGAAGAAGGGCGGCAATCTCAAGACCCTCGACTCCAAGCCTGGTGTGTAGCTTTGATACTCTCTGCTGCCCCCTAGCGGCTCATTTCTCTTGTCGCGTTTGTGTCTGTTGTACTAACTCCTGTCCGTCTTCCGAAAACCGGAAGTAAAGAGGACCGAGTAAAGGCGGGGGACATCCTGTGCATTCATGAATCATTGTAGATAAATGATTCACCCGGTACTTGTAGTACACTGGTGAATACCAACCCTATATAAATACGGTCGAAAATAGCGTTAGTATGGAACAACAAGTAGAATGCCTGGCACCAGTGTCAAATGGTTACTTATATCAACACAGAGTTGGTGAATGAGAGAGAATGCAAAAAGACAAGATGGCGGCCGCAGAACACCGTCGATTTCACTTTTAAATCTTATTAAACTAGATATTATATTATATTGTTCAACTCAAAGGTAGCGGGCTATCAATAAGACAGATGTAAAGAATAATTGTTGCTTCTTACATTGTGAAATTAGGCTCTCAATTCATTGACCCGTTTTTTCGACAGCTTTTACATAGGGTTGGTTTGCACCCCTACTGCAGCAGTACGGGGTGAATCTTGTATCTAGAATCATTGTTGATTCAAAGTCGTGACTCTGATTTGTGACTTAGTGTCATGGCTTTGCGTGATTCATGATTCAAATTACAACATGTAATTAAATTATCTAGTCAGATTATGTAAATTACAACGTGTAGATAAATTATGATCAGAACAATTTTAAGAATAATAAATTCTTCTTGACTCATTTTTTGTTTTTGAAGATGTACTGAACCAAAACAATTCAAGTATATTTGAGGTCTAACTTAAATACTTGCAATTATATATTTCACTACGGAAAGGGTCCAAATGTTCATCGATTAGAGCAATAAAAAAGAAGTTTGAACAGAATTATAATTAGAATATTCACAACTGGCGTCTAAAGAAAGCAGTCTATTTCTCCAATTTAAGATTCCTGGTGGTGCATTTAAAAAAAAAAAAAAAAAATTGTAGACGGTAAACTTCTCGTAGGTTTAAGTCAATGTCATCCACAAATGCGCAGTGTTTCCCGCCTCTGCTTCATTCCTTTAGCTTGAATGTAACAGATTAGTCAGAATCTTAAGTTAATCTACTTGAATTGCAATGTTATTGTAGTTTGTGTCTACTAATGGATTCTCGATTCCGTAGGTTTTAATAGGCGAATTATTAATTTGGATGTTACGAAGTTTACCGATGTCTAATAACCACATTTGCAGAAATCTATAGCAGTAATAATTCGCATGACAAACATCAAACACTATAACAGACCTGTGCACCTTCCATATTCTTCCGTATTTATTATGGAATCGAACACTGAATACGGAAATATGGATTTGTTTGTTTCGTTATGGAATAGCCAGTCTCCAAATGCTTGTTGCTGCGTAGAAGGAATGCTAAGTCAATTCAATAGATTCTGTCACTGCTGAAAGCTATGATGTTTAGCAATTCGGCCTGCATATCAAAATTAATTTGGCATGTTTCCAAAGTTAACCATTTTAAATGGTTAGCGTTGTCTTTGTTGTGGGATGCGTGGATATTTTGTTTGTGAATATTATGTCATTGTTTATTTTTTACGGTAAAAATGTTACACAAAGTCATTCAAGAATACGGAAATTAACTTTGATAATACTGAAGGCTGCGAATTTGGGTACACCGGTCTGCTATAAGATCACCATTTTTATTTTATATTTTACACTCAACTCGTCCGTAGCACAGAGTAGCATGGATGATATTTTTTCGTTTTAAAGCGGATTTCCAGGTTTTTTTCACAGCCTGGGGGGGGGGGGGGGCGGGCATTTTTTATTTAGATGTATACGGAAATTTGCCATCGGGATAATAATCTCTGCTATATTTCCGTGTTTTTTTTGCCTGAATCCACTGTCATCCCTAGTATATACTAATTGCATGTTGCACAGTCTACGCAAGCCTCATGGAGTACTTTAGGAGGAGGAAGGGTAAGTGGGGCAGTTGTCACAGAGTTGGTTGCCATGGTTTCTGTTATAGTGTAATACCATGCTCACAGTTTCCACGGCCTCAGGTCCCATAGTCTTTGCTACTATCGTGTAAGTTGTACTAACTGTCCATATGTAGCATCTATTGGGTAGTCATGGTAACCTGTTTACTTGTTAACTCCTCAATTAGGGTCATTCTCTAAATAATTAATTAATAACTGGAAGGTATTATTTTTTCTTAATTTAAGAAAGAAATTGTACCTACTGCAATGTTAGCTCGGTGACTTGAGACAATTCTCCCTTTTTAAAATATAAATAATTAATACTAATTTAACTTTTATGACATGGAAATTTACAAGAAACAACGATGTATAGGCTATTGACATCAATTGTAATGAATTAAAGACTATGTTATATAGAGTAAGCCCATTGGCTTGGTTCTGGGACACCTCAACCCATATATATATTTTACCTCGGTATTACTCCTCTGGCTACTTGTAGCCCAGGGAGAAGGAAGCACATCCGATCCGACAATTAGCATAATCAACTCACAACAGGAGGACCTTTGTGAGCCGCTCTGGCAGTCTTTCTACATTAACTACAAAACCAACCAGGTTAGTATCTTTCAAACTCAATATGTTGGTTCAGTTCATGTTAGTATTCACGTACAAAGTTTAAAAAAACTTTTCCATAAGTTATTACTGTTTTACAGCTTAATTCCTATCGTATTTGATATGATCGTTAGAACAATGTATCCATTGTTTGGTTATTAATGAAGCCTCCCATTGCCGAACGGAGAGATGTTTGGCAGGAGCCATTTACATCGCTAGGATTTATTCCTGGGTTTCTTTAAGATTGCCCAATTATTATCGATAAGGCATACCTCCGAGTTCTATAGTATTTTCTTCAACTTTTTCTTCTTCTTTGGTACATTAGTTGTTTAAGCAGGGGAAATTTCAGTCACAGACGACTGGTCTTCCTCATTCCACTGCTCCTTGCCCTGTCCTAATAATGCCGAGCACCTGGCTAGGAAGCAACAAGTATCAATTTTTAAGTCATTGGTTTGACTCGACCAGGATTCGAACCCATGATCTACCAACACGGGAGACGGACACTCTAACTCATTCAGCCATCCCGTCTGGTTGACGAAGAAAGCCACAGGTAGCCAGAACAAAGATTCCGATGAGGCAGGGAGGTATGATGCTGGCCCCAGCCCAGCTGACGTAGATGACAATTAGCACGACTTGTTCAACAAAAAATGGAGATGCTTCCCTCCAGAGTGGCGGACAAGAAAGGAAGGACACCAAAAGTACCGGATTCAGAGGAATCTGAGTGGGAGGACCTCTCAGAGGATCAGGCCTCGTCTGACGAGGAGTCAGAGGAGGCCAGGACCTCTCCGAGGATCAGGCCTCGTTTGACGAGGAGTCAGAGGAGGAGGTGGTAGTGTCTGCGCGCAACAAACACGAAAAGAAAGAACCCTCAATGAGTACACGAGGGCGCGTAAAAAGAAGCCGCATGTGAAGAGGAGCAAGAAAAAGACAAAAAAAGAGGAAACACAAATCCTCCTCCTCTGTCTCTTCATCAGACTCGTCTTCAACTAGCTCTGACTCAGACACCAAGCACGCGGTTGTGGTAAAGAGACAAAAAAGTGCAAGGTTCAACGGCATAAGAAAATCCACATAACTACGCTTATGAGGAAGACTGCAGGGGCACTTCAACACCTTCAAGCCGGCTGAAGTGATCATCAAGTTGGCTGAGAAATTCACGGGTATCAAAGGGATCCCGGAATCCGCCATCAAGGAGATGGATACGGAAGTCAAGCTCAGCGAGGACTGAAAATAGTTTGAAGCGGTCCTGCATACAGTACACAAAGGGGTACTCTCGGCACTCACAGCTATCGCACCTATAGCCAACAGAATGATGGCTGAGAACAAATTCTCTTTGCTGTGTGAGGATATGAATAGGGGGATTGGTTTGTTGATGGTGACAAGCAATTTCGTTTCATACAACCGTTTTGAGAACGTCTTCAAGGCGGTGCAGGCAAGGAGATACCCAGATCTAACAATGACGGGAGAGAATATATGTTATTCCTTTCCCCCAAGCCCATTAAGGGAAAACCACTGGAGAAGACGAAGATGTTCGGTGGACAACTCCAGGACTTGTTCAAACAAGTGGAGACGGGATCCAAGTGTGGAAAGCATATGGAAACGGACAAGAAGAAGTCTGCAGATGCAAATCCTAACCGCTTCAAGAAGATGAGGCAGGATTTTCTAAACCGGTGAACCGGCCAACGAGGAGGCCGGTTCGGAATGAACTTCAGCTTCCAGGCCAGGAGAAGGGGCCAGAGGCAGTCATTCGGCTGGAACGATGGGAACAGGCCCTTCAAGAGGGAGTTCAATGCCCGGAAGCCATTCTCCTGCCCAGGGAACAAATAGAAGTGGCAACACAAACACCAGTAAGCATATTTTATGGTAACCTCAATAATGGCCTACCGGAATGGAATAGCATTACGGTTAATTTAGCTATCCTTAGTCTAGCGGAAGGAGTAAGAATACCCTTGATAGAAGAACCTATTCAAAATAGCATTCCTTTCCCTTCCCGATTTCACAGTTCCAAACGCGAGGCGTTAGATAATCAGGTCCATCAATTCTGTGAAAAAGGCATCATAGAACCAGTACTACATGTGGCTGGGGAATTCATATCTAATATTTTGTTGAGACCCAAACCAAATGGAGATGTAAGACTAATTCTAGATCTAACATTATTCCACAAATTCATAGAATACAAACATTTCAAAATGTTTTCAATAGACAGCAAGAGACTTAGTAACGCAAGGTTCCTAGCTAGCCAGTGTGGATCTTAAAATGCATATTATACAGTACCTATCTATAAACTTAATCATAAATATCTAAGGTTTTGTTGGAACGGCAAACTTTATGAGTTCATGTGCATGACGAATGGACTGGCTTGCTGTCCGTGCATTTTCACAAGGTTATTGAAACCAATTTTTCCCCAGATGGCTAGGGAAGGACATATTATGTTTCCTTATATTGATGATTCATTTATTGTTGCATGAACACAACAACAATGCCAGACAGCTGTAGACAAAGTATGTGAGACATTTACAAAATTAGGATTCTACATACACAAAATTAAATCAGTACTAATGCCAACAAAAAAGTTTAAGTTCCAGGGATGGGTTCGAACCGTGGTCACGTCAAACCAATGAATTAAAAATTGATACTTGTCGCTTCCTAGCCAGGCACTCAGCATTATTAGGATAGAGCAAGGACTGGTTGGCTCAGTGTCAGGATAATGTGACTGAGTGGGATATCAGGTCATGGTGCTGGTGGCCTGGTCTTACAGTGGGGCAGCATTATAAAGTCACCATGAGTGCGCAGTGTCACCAGTCGGTACCCGTCCTGATATGATGTTGCTAGGACGTAAAACAATAACAAACAAATAAAGTTCCTGGGATTCTTTATTGACACCATAGAAATGACCATTTCATTAACAGGACAAAAAGTCGACAAGTTTACAACAACAGCAAATCAATTATTGAGATTGAACAAACCAAAGATACGACAAGTCGCAGTATTGCTAGGAATTATGATAGCATATGCACCATCTATTCTTTATGGCAAAGCTCATATTAAATCGCTTGAGATAGATAAGAACTTGGCATTGGCACACACAAAAGGATACTTTGAGTGGCCCATGACGATTTCCCCAGGAGGCCAAAATAAAAGTATTTGGTGGTTTTTACACATTAACAATTCGTCCAACCCCATTAGAATGGGAGAACCTAACACTACAGTTACAACAGATGGTTCATCAGAAGGCTGGGGGGCTCATAGAGACCAACAAGCAACAGGTGGTCATTGGATGGAATATGAAATCTCCGATCACATTAATGTATTAGCTGGTCTGTACCACCTCATATAGTTCATTAAAACAATTTTTATTAATTAATTCTTTCATCTATTTTATTTAATTATATGATTTTGGGCTTTTAAAAATTAATAAGTGTCTATTGACACCTAACTGATTGTATGCTTTTACATTATATGTAAAGGCAATGGTTGAATAAAAAACAAACAATTCTCGCCGTGAATATGGCCTATGCTGCCGACACGGCGTAAAGAAACCACCAATCAATCAATTAATGTATTAGCACTTAGAGCCATTTATCTAGGACTCCGCAGTCTAATTCACGTCCCTAAAAGGACCAGACGGGATGGCCGAATGAGTTAGAGCGTCCGTCTCCCGTGCTGGTAGATCGTGGGGTCGTGGGATCGAGTCCCGGTCGAGTCAAACCAATGACTTTAAAATTGATACTTGTTGCTTCCTAGCCAGGCGCTCGGCATTATTAGGATAGGGCAAGGACTGGTGTGCTCAGTGTCAGGATAATGTGACTGAGTGGGATACCAGGTCATGGTGCTGGCGGCCTGGTTTCCCAGTGGGACAGCACTATAAAGTCGCCGTGAGTGCGCACTGTCACAAGTCGGTACCCGTCCTGATATGACCTTAGATGTTGCTAGGACGTAAAACAACAACAAACAACAAACAAACGTCCCTAAAAATCATATACGCGTATTAACAGATAGCATGACAGCTATGGCTTACATACGTAATAGGGGACGGACTCGTTCCAAACCATGTAATTATATGGCTAAACTCATTTGGGACTTGGCTGAGAAACACAAGATATGGCTAACTGTTGCACATATTCCAGGCAGTCAAAATACTTTGGCTGACAAGAAAAGCCGACATTTTCACGAGCATCTAGAATGGTCACTGAATCAAGAGTATTTTCGACCACACTTGTCACAAATGGGGCAAACCAGAAATTGACTTATTCGCATCGCGCAATAACAAAAAGTTACCTAAATATGTGTCTTGGCATCCAGAACGAGAAGCCTGGAGAGTAGACGCATTCTCATTAATTTGGAATAATAAATTCTGTTACATATTTCCACCATTCAGTATTATCAGCAGAGTGGCCAGGAAGATCAAGATGTATCACACACATGCAGTACCGATAGTACCAGATTGGGAAACACAACCATGTGTAAAGTCGTCGTCTGGCATCTGTAGTTGTGTAGGCAGGCTAATAGGAAATCAATACAGGCAAGGAGAGAAAGGAAGAAAAGGTAGAGTATAAAGAGTGAAAGAAGAATGAGTAAAGTGAGAGCTTGCACCCTCAGGTTTATTATTATATAGTGGTACATGGATCTGACATGGCATACCACCTGACCATAGTCGTGTGTCAGGGCCCGCCCACCCTACCACAACTGTCACGTTTCGCTAGAACCAAAACGAAAACACAATGGTATTCATATAAAGATTATTTTTTATCCATAAAGTATGTAAAAGATTGCTGGACCCGGATGTGCTTCCTTCTCCCTGACCCACGACTATCCGAGGCTAGTACCTCGGGAAAACACCAGTTATCCATCATCTGTACCCAGGTAAGATTCGTATAGACCTATTTCATATGACGTCAGCATAGGTGTCTAGGACAGTGCGCACGCCTTTTGGCTGGAGGATGACACACTGTCACACTGCAAACTCAATGGCTATGACCAGTATGAGCAATCTTCATAGAGAAAACGTGAAATATCTTTAAAACCACACCACCTAGACACAAACCGCATGGAACACATATAGAAAACATATTCAACAAATAGATTATATTAAATTTATAATGTTACGATTCTGCATTTCTATTAATTTTGAATAAAATAGACGTTTTGCACTGCGTGTACCGGCAAACTCAATGCATTGTCAATGGCCGTGAGCAATCTTCATACAGAAAAGGTGAAATATCTGTAAAACCACACCACCTAGACACAAACCGCTTGGAACACATATAGAAAACATAGTCAACGAATAGATTATATTAAATTTATACGGTTAGGGTTCTGCATTTCTATTAATTTTGAATAAAATAGACGTTTTGCACTGCGCATACTGGCAAACTCAATGCATTGTCAATGGCGGTGAGCAATCTTCAAACAGAAAAAGTTAAATATCTCTAAAAACCACACCATCTAGCCACAAACCTCTTGGAACACATATAGAAAACATATTCAACGAATAGATTATATTAAATTTATACGGTTAGGGTTCTGCATTTCTATTAATTTTGAATAAAATAGACGTTTTGCACTGCGTGTTCCGGCAAACTCAATGCATTGTCAATGGCCGTGAGCAATCTTCATACAGAAAAAGTTAAATATTTCCAAAACCACACCACCTAGACACAAACCGCTTGGAACACATATAGAAAACATATTCAACGAATAGATTATATTAAATTTATAAGGTTATGGTTCTGCATTTCTATTAATTTTGAATAAAATAAACGTTTTGTACTGCATGCACTGGCAAACTCAATGGCAGTGTGCCTTTGTTCTGCAGCCAGGCTGCGCGCGCATACACAATGTTTATAAACATTGAAAGGGGTCTATAACTGTACTATATATATACATGTGTACATCTCGCTATTGCATGGTTTGAGACTTTCTCTTTGCCTGTATAAGCCTTGGCATGTAGGAGAGGCAATGCTCAGCTCACCAGGCATAAGGTTTCTTATTACCTTGTTTTCTTATTATTTTCTTTATTTACTAGGCTTAGTTTAAATTCATTTGAGTTCAGGTGTTGGTCTGTGGTTAACAAAACTGATAGTGCTCAAGTATACCATTCATTATTTGGGGTTCTGCGAGAAATCTCAAAATATTTTGAAATATATTTCTCTTATATTTGTAATGTGTAATTAGCCTAGCACATACTGCTTTTATGTAAAGTATAAAAAAAGATGAAAAGAAAAGAAAAAAAGGCCTGAATGTCGTAAAAGTGAACTTCATTTTCTCTCTGCTTTTTGCACAGTTTTATATCAACTGCAAATCTTAAATAAATAAACAACGAAAGTGAGTTCATTTGTTATATAATCTTCCAAAATACTTACACCTATGTGATGCTACCAACTAATAGATACTTTTCCATTTAGCCACCTAGGATTATATATTATAAAAATTGTTGTGTATTATTGCGCCTTTTATGGCTAATACATGCCATAATAGAGGTCGTGGCTATTGCTAGAATGACAATTAACAGGGTCCGTACAGGCCTATAATGTATTGAAAAGTCTTGGAACTTCATTTGCCCCATTTCAAGGCCTTGAAAAGCCTTGAATTTAACCTATTTTGGGGTGTAATTAGTCTTGAAAAGCCTTGAATTCCATTAAGCTGTCCCCACTGATTTAAATTAGTCCAAAATCCCTATTCCGAATGGTGATTTCAGACTGAATCCAAATGAAAATAGTTGTGAATTCCTATTAAAAACAGCCTTGAAATAGCCTTGAATTCCATATCTTCACATGTGTACGGACCCTGAATTAAGATAAAATAGTAAACAGTAGTTGTACTTCTCCCACAGGAGTATACACACGGTACAAGCCCTTCCTAAACAAAGACAAGACTGTTCTGAAGCGACTCGCTAAGGTAGGTCATTCGCTAATCATACACAATACTTACACAACTGGCTTAAGTTTAAGTCAGTCCTATTAACAGGTTTCTCTATTTGTTCTACCAGTAGTCTTCTGTGTAGCCATGGTTTTTTTTTGTGTGTTTTTCTTTTATTGCTGAAAAGGGATGGCTGCACTAAGTGACTTGTTGCTGCAAGTTTTACATGTCAGAATTTCTGCCTCATTGCTTAGCCACTTGTCATTTTGCATGGCCATCATCATTGTCGTCGTCTTCATCGTTATCATTCATCATTATCATCACCCCCACCACCACCATTAAAACATGGACATATTCACTCCAATTGAGGATCATCATCATCATCAACTACCAGACGCAGGGGCCGAATTGGTAGACTGCAGGCTTCCCGTGCGAAAGGTCGGAAACCGGCCGAATCAAACCGATGACTTATCTAATTGATAGTTGTCACTACCTAGCCTGGCGCTCGGTATTAACAGGATAGGGCAAGGACTGGTTAGCTCAGTGTCAGGATAATGTGATTGAGTGGGATATCAGGTCATGGTAACCGCGGCCTGATTTTGCAGTGGGGCAGCACTATAAAGTTGCCATGAGTGTAAACTGTCACAAGTCTGTATACGTCCTGATATGACTTTAGATATTGCCAGACCGTAAAACTCTGACAACCAACCATTACAGCAACACTATCAATATTATTGTTGTTATTATTGTTGTTATTATTGTTATTATTATTATCATTATCAGTATTATCATCATTATTATTATTTCTGTTGAAAAGTACAATTTGATTTGTTCTGCATTTCACTGACGCTATATCCTTTCAACTGATGTAGATGTTTTTATCGGAAGACAGATACCAGGTAACGTAATTACTCTTAAGCCGTTCTCGGTTCGGTATCACGACAGAGGCAGCACTGGCAAACTTTCAAAGATCCATTCTTTGTAACACACTGTAAGCACTGCACAGAGACGCGCAGTCAGTTAGTGGGTCACAGGAACACAATTGTTTCAGCTCCTTTCAAATAGTCACCACAGGTCTCTAGCACCTCCACAGAGCACACCTATGCATATATTTATACGGTTGCTCCAGACGGGATGGCTGAATGATTTGAGCGTCCGTCTCTCGTTTTGGTAGATCATTGGATTCGAACCCACAGGTTTGAACCCATGTCGAGTCAAACCAATGACTTAAAAATTGCTACTTGTCGCTTCCTATCCAGGCGCTCTGCATTATTAGGATAGGGCAAGGACTGGCTGGCTCAGTGTCCGGATAATGCGACTGAGTGGGATATGAGATCATGGTGCTGGCAGCCTGGTCTCCCAGTGGGGCAGCATTATAAAGTTGCCATGAGTGCGCACTGTCACAAATCTGTACCTGTCCTGATATGACCTTAGATGCTGCCAGGACGTAAATCTCCAGCAACCATCAACAAATTTACACGGTTGTGTGTGGTTCTCAAAAACCTGGATAGTTTGGGAAATTTATAATAATTTTTTTGAAGGCATTGAAAGTATTTGAAAATCAGTTAAAAAAATGTTATGGGTTCTTTTTTAATGATATGGAAAGTCATGGAGGGAAATAGGGTGAAGGTTTGTTCATTTCATGTATTATATTTATGGTGTGTATAAAGCATTTTATATAAGTATTAATACGTAAGCCCCTCCACCATCACCGCTGGTTTGGGGGTGGTGGATCGAACCCGCAACCCCCAGATTGTGTGCTGGACAGTTGGGCCGAGAAGTTTCAGGGACCTATTTTTTTGTAGCTTCCCATCCTTGATTATGACCTTAGATTTTGCCAGGATGTAAAACCCAAAGCGAACAAACACAACAGTATTTTAGCTGAAAGTTTAAGCAATAACGAATAAATAGGTTTAAATATACTGACAAATTATGGCTTATCGTCCTGGAAAAGTATTAGAAAATGGATAGCTTGTGGTACTGGAAAGTTCTTGAATTATGTTCAGCCATAAGTGTCATAACCCTGATAGAGGAGTAGTAAGTCTAGTATAACTATCATATTATTAATTCATTGAAACGCAACACAGATATATATATATAATTGGCTCGTAACTCTGGCTGGCAATATAAACCCGCCGTTCTTTATTCAAAAGTAAAAAATCTTCAGGCTAACTGACCCAGCACATTCAGCCCAGGCATACTAGCCTTACTTGGCAGGTATAAACCGGCTATCCAGGTCGCTCCAACAATCCCTAGGAAAGATAGAACACACCAAACTGCCAATACAACCAACGCATTCTCAATAATATTTGCTTAAATACTATTTTTGCCACACATTGCTCTCTTATTGTGCGTACATATGCACCCTGGCGATAGCGCACCCCAAACCTGCAAGTGTACGCATAATGAATATGCAACAGTATTTTGCGCCATGTTCTAGTTTAATAACATCATTCGCGTCATTGGTCATAACAGCACTCAAGATATTATCGGGTATATAAGTAGTACTAATGTGTTGTACACTTTATGATTCGTTGCATTGTAAGTTGAATTAGTTTGATTTGTGATTATGTTTTGCTTTTTGAGGTTCAGATTAGCCAATATCCCCCAGCCTCCTCACCTCCTCTTTATGCCTATTTAAGATGCATATTAGCACATCAAAGGACATGATTTTACACACAAATGTGTGCGCTGGGGCGTTATGAATGAGCCGACGCCGAATGGTGAGAGCCCATCATAACTCACATATGTGACTTGGGTATACCTACACATATGCAACACTTGTCTTTTTTTGTCTTTTTTACTATTATTTTTTATTGCACAACTACTTGGCCATTGAATTATTTGCAATTCATTTATTTCTACAAATCTCATATGGCACTAGTACCATTTGACAAAGCAGAAAAGCACCACCAAATAACATCCATACAAAAATAAAAGCTTTTGCAACTCTAATTTGGGGAAATTGAAAAACTGTTGTTAAACGGTTAGTTTAGCAAGTAAGCTATATGTAGATATGGTTTTTCTTTCCCCGTTTCCCTACCAGTGTGGACGAAGTATGTTAAATTTATCTCGTATATACGAATGATGTCAAATAGCTTATACAGCCATCACCGGACGCGGTGGTCGAATCGGTAGAGCACAGGCGTCCCGTACAGAAGCTCGGCAGTTCGAATCACAGCCGAGTTAAACCAGTGACTTATGATATTGATTTTTGTCACTAATAGGATAGGACAAGGAGTGGTTAGCACAGTATCATTAATAGGATAGGACAAGGAGTGGTTAGCACAGTATCAGGATAATGTGACTGTGTGGTATATTGTGTCATGATGCCTGCAACCAGGTCTCCCAGTTGGGCAGCACTATAAAGTCGTCATGAGTGTGCACTGTCACAAGTCAGTACCCGTTCTGATATGACCTTAGATGTTGCAAGACCGTAAAACAACAAACAAACTAATACACCCAATCACCAGTTTCTAAGACAACGGGACATTCTAAACTCAACATTTCTAGCAATTTGTGCTTCAATCCTGACTTGTAAATTCTAGAGTGTTGACCTTGACACAACTGAATTAAAATGTTTGGAAATGTAGCGCAGATTCTAGATCCAATGAACAGAACAGAACAACTGATTTTTAAATTACTTTACTTACTTTATATTTGCACACACTTCTTGAAAATTGCCATTTGTTGAGGCTAGGCCACCCTCCCTTTCCACCTTGCTTAGTGCGTACGTGGCATTTAGAACCCCATTCACACATTTTACTGTAGCAGCCTCGCTTTCAGTGTAGCGACAATACCCAGATATACGCTTAGGTTGGTCCAGAGCGAGATGGGAAAAATGTGTGTGTAGAGGCACATTCAACTGTTGTACAACTTGTAATCGCATGCAATGATGTCACGTGTACGCTTCTATTTTAATTCTTACCAAAAAAAAGGTGGGGCTGAGTGTTTTTGTCTGCCCTATTGGTAATGGCAAAATTCCCCTGTCTGAGGTCTTCTTTCATGATGTGTGCAGTTCTCAATTCTGTCTTATTGCCCGCAACGATAGTAACCCCAAATGCACATGTTATTATGTCGCCCTGATTTCTGGAATAGAACACCCAATAGAACACAAGTTAATCTAAGCGTGTGTATGCACATGTTAACTAAAATGGGCAGGGGGGAGAAAAGGGACTCCCCTTTGAGCACGCCGTGATTTCTGAAATAACCCCCGATAGAACAGAAGTTAATCTAAGCATTTCTATGCACATGTTAATAAAAAGGTGTTAATAAAAAGGGGGGGGGGAGGAGAAGAAAAGAACTCCCATTTGAGCAACGGAAATATTATTGTTGTCTAGATATTAAAATTACTAACAGCACATACCTGAAGCCAAATGTTATTGTCTATATTTTAATATCCCGTCCTCCGCCTCCTTAGTGCATAATTTAATTAAGCAACCAAAATAGACATTGAATATCGTTAAGTGCGTTGAATGTTGTTCTATTACAAGGAATTTTAATACTCATTTCCCCCGTTCAGAATTCCCGTTCCAATGTCGTTCCCCACATTATAGTCATAGTACATTTTTTCCTATCAAATTGTTCACCCAAGTCGAAGGAAATACACATCGTTCATCATTGACTGTTGGAGTTTTGTCATTCTAGTTTTATTCTTAATTAAACTTTGAACGTTATTTGTTGTTGAATACATGAGAAAACTGCATTTACAGGACATTGAGAAAATGCCCTTTTTGTTATAGGCATCTTTAATAATAGTGCAGCATTGCTTTTTAAAGTCACGTTTACAACTCTATCATCTGTAATTAAGCGCTTTCAGAATTTGAGTAATGAGTATAAAACAAACAACTTATTGGGAATTGATTGGATGGGAAATTCACCTAAGTTAGTCTGAGTTAAGTTATTTGTGGCGGGGGGGGGGGGGAGTTATTTGTATGAAAATTTTAAATTGCATTGTTGACATACATACATACATACATACATACATACATACATACATACATACATACATGCACACATACATACATACCGTCCTGATATGACCTTAAATGTTGCTAGGACGTAAAACAACATACACAAACACACACACACACACACACACACACACACACACACACACACACACACACACACACACACACACACACACACACACACACACTGATGTGTACCGTTTCTTTTCTTCACAGGGAGTCCAGACGAAGAGACCCGTGGAGGTGCAGAACGTGATGTTGAGGCGACACCTACTGGAACTAACGCAAAGCTTCATGATCCCCATGGTGAGCGGTCTTGTTGTTAAAGAGATCCGGTTATTGGCCACATAGACCGGAGCTGTACTCCAAATGCTCTCCAAGCATACCGTTGCCTTATTTTTCAGTTTATGCAACTGAATATGTGGAGGGAGAGTGCTGAGGTCGGTTGCTCCAGCTGTCTCTGCGACAGGGCTGATAGACAACCCTATAGAAAAACTGTTGGAAGGCTGGATTATGGGGGGAAAACCACATGAATTTGAAATCTAAAGTGCTAAATGTATTCAAATGCTAATTTATCATAGCCTGTTACTTTTGGGGTGAATAATTTATGAAATTCATTTCTTTAAAAATTTGAATTGAGAGCTTTCTGTGCTCCCATCATGGCTTTTTGAATTCTCTCCCAGTGGGATGCTTCAAGGCAAAAGGGGTTCCCTGTTCTGTGGGGAACCCCTCTAGGTCATGTGATGAGGGAATCCCATCCATGACGTCATTCATGTTTGATTACATTCAAAGTTTGTCGTCTTAGGCGGTAACCGATTAACACGACCCGGGCGACTCGGGTCACCCGAGTCGTCAGAATTTCAAATAGAACACCGCGAGTGGAGTCAACAAATACACGTGCTTTGTGCAAAACAACCCGACCCCAGTAACCCACCTCTTGGCTGGGGTTTGCAAGGAGATATGACGTCACATTTGCGCTGGTACTGTCCTGCAGGATAACAGCCACCGGTACCAGTCATACATTTTTTTTTTTATAATAACATAGATTAATGAAATGGAAATATCACTAAACTATGCCCGCATAAAAGTATTTAAATCATATTTTGCTGTAATTATATCAGCTATTAAAAAACAAATAAAAGGGCCACCATTTTTGTCACCCCGAGCGTGGAGAAGCGTATTCGATTATTTGACCCGAGTCTGCAGGATGTGCGCATGCGCCAAAAAGTGGCTCGGGTGGAGTCGATTAATCGATTACGCCCACAGTGATCTATGCCAGGCGACTTGCACAATCCGATGGTATATATATATATATATATATATTTATATATATATATATATCTATATATATATATATATTTATTTATTTATTTTCAAAACAAAAACACTTACCTAGATTCGACCATTCACATCCAACTTAGATACTAGTATACACACTACTTAACCAGAAAGTGGTGTTGGTCCCCCTCCCAGCCCTATCCTTCACCCAAAGCTTGTCACCTATAACCACATACTTCCTGATGATCAAGCTTGCAAGTATTCTTTTTTAGCTGAGATCAAAGTGTAGTATCTCTTCTTATCAGCTGAAAATCTATTTATTTAAAAAGATAAAAAAAACCACCAAAAACACTGCAGATTGCAGTGAAATTGTCTTAGCAGATATTTTACTTGCGATAAAACACTACTTCCTGTATATGTGTTCACCGTGTGCTATTCACTTTCTCCCCCATACCACCTTCCGACGTGTAAGCTCTAGCTGTGACCCGGCGTACAGTACTTCCTGAAATGACCAATAGAACCAGGAACACATATATTGGGCTTGCAGAAAAGGAAGAATTGTGAAACCACGAGAACATGCTTTCACGTGGCAATGTGCCCTATAAGCATCTAAAAATAGGCTTACCGTGGGACATCCCGGAAGTTCTTGTTGGTCGTGCCCCTTAGGGGTCGTGACCTCATTAACTACGCCAGGGTGTGGCGTGATCATGGCGAAAAGGAAATCCGGGTCACACCTCGGCTTCAAAGTACATGTACATATTCTTTTGGTGTGCTTGCCGAAATTATTTGGCATGCCTTCACTTCATTTATTTCCAAAGTTATAAATTATCACAAACTAATGAAGAGTAGGTTATAATGCTCAACCTGATGAATTTTATCTTTAAAAAAGAAAAATGGCAACAAATCAAAAGCTAATGAAACTTTTAATATTCTCCAACTGCCTTTTAAATTTAATATTAATTGGTATTATTTATGTCTTGTCCTTGTCTTGTCTTGTCTTGTCTTGTCTTGTCTTGGCAAGTGGCAGTGGAAACTCGTTAGGGACAATAAAGGTACCTTCTTTATTAGGCCTCACAGTTTAGCTAACAACTTAGTAAGAATTATCTTTATTGCAATTATTTTGTGTCACAAAATGTCCAGAAATAAATGGAAAAAGAAAATATACAATAAAGGTATTTATTCCCACAGGAGCGATATGTGGCCAGCCTTATGCCACTTCAAAGAAACATTTCACCACACAAGGTAGGCACTGTTAGCAGGTCTTTGCCTGCTTATTAATTACACAATTAAAACAACAGAACTGTCCTTTGTGAGCAGTATATTTTCTGTTTTTCGAATATGACCGTTAAGCTTTCAGTTTTCGCCTATTAAAATCTTTACTCAAGTTACTTTCAAACAGTCGAGGGTGGGGGGTTAGATTTCCTCCATCGTATGCGATATTATAACAGCGTGACCACATTAATAATAGATGGCTTGCTGTGAGTAGTTTCATGGCATTTGGTTTGTGCGTAGAAGTTGGCATTCATTCAGGGTTAAAGTTGCCTTTATGTTAATTGAGTGAGCGCGTAATGTGTGTTTTATGCCATGTCAACAACAACGACTGTAATCACAGCAAGATAAGATCAACACGTTAAACAATTTAGCAAGTGTGCATGCATGTGCACAGTGATTGTTGAAAATCAGGTAACATTACCTGTTGTTAACTACCCAGGTACTGGTATTCAAAAAGGTGTCCTCAAAATCATATGACCTTAGATGTTGCTATGACGTAAAACAACAAACAAACACAACCACACACATAATGAGTACCGTGTATGGAACCTACTTTGATCCCTGACACTGTGCGTCTGTACAGGGCCCACCGCGGTTAAAACCGTTTGATACCGAAGAGTTTCTGAAGACCCTAGATCATGCAGGGCCACAGCTCACCTCGGGACTTAAGGGCGACTGGGTTGGCCTCTACCGGTAAGAAACACGTTCCGTCCTGATATGCCCTTAAATATTGCTAGGACGTAAGTCACCAACAAAGAAACAAACAGTCGTGTACTCAGTCATTTAAATCAACAATCAGTGGTTGTTTAAAAACCAACTAATTCAATATCGGAGATAATGATGTTATTTTTTCATTTATCATTAATTCATTTATTTATTTTATTGATTTATAATTCTAAAAGATATTGTTGATGCAAAGAGTGTGTTCAGATGCAAAGTAGATATTTTAGAAACAGTTCAAAGCTATAAGAAATCAAAATAACAGGTTTTGACATAATTATTTAGAAATAGATTTCCACTCGTCTCTATGCAGATCGCTAAGAGTATTCAAATAAAAATAAATGTATTCCTCTTTGAAGTCGTCTTTTGAAACTGAACCTCTATGCCAAATAATGAATATTTAAAGTTGCATAGTCTGATGGCTTTGAGTTTGTCATTTTCTGAGATAAATATACTAGGTTAATTGTTATAAGTTATCTTACTTTACTTTGAAGTAACTTTTATTTTAAATGCTAACTTTTGAGATATTTGAAGTGCAACCATGCGAAATTAATTTTGGCAAGCATGCCAAAACTCTGACACCATGGGCTTCTGCAGTAACTGTTTCTATCAAATTGCCTCAATATTCGCTTCTAAATGGCAACACATGTTTTATAAGTGCAGCAGTATCTTAGTTAAATATGTAGAATCAAAGCTTTAAGGTACTGACTAATCAATGTGTACTTAGATACATGGATTTCAATGTATAATCACGTGTGATCTCTTGTATATGGGCTTACTCATTGCGGTCACACACATTCTAGGCGGTTCTTTCGGAGCGGTAACTTTGAGGGTTGGCTGAAGTTCCGGACAGCGGAAGTGAACCAGAAGCTACAAGCGTTGCATGCAGAGGCTCTCTGCAAAGCCGTAAGTCTTGAGTTTGCATCTTAATAAGTTATGAAATTCAGAACAGAATTATCAATGTATGGTTTCTTTATCTTGTAAATCTAATGTCTGCATTTTGAGCCAGGTTGTAAATATTTTGTCATAGCATGGGGTTTTTCTACAGTGCCTTGGTTGGTCTCAAAACGAGGCTCAAAGATTCTGTTTTGCCATTGGAAAGTATTTTTTGTAACTGTTGAACCACGTGACTCAAGACCACTGTGGGTTCAATGCAATCTCCTGCCAGCCGTAATGGCGGCCTAGCCAAGTCGCCTGTTTGGCCTGTTTGGAGTACATACTGTTAGTAAGGATATTCTACATTATTTATATTTAAATCAGAACACCACATTTTTTAAGAACTTTTCATTAGGTACCTCAATATTTGGTATATATACACACATGTATATTATGACTCCCTTCGCTGGAATGATCTAATAGTGATGTGTAAATACGTAGTAAGGACCAAATACTAAGCTAAGTTTGTGTTTTACTTACTCTTTAATAGGACCTGATGACCTGGATACAGGACAAGCAGGAAGTTGAAGTAGTCGATCTGATTCTACGGTTACGAGAAAAACTGGTACGATTTTCACTCGGATATGATACTCAGATATGACCAGAGCCCTACAAGTATTCAAATTACAAAATTAGACGTATTTCTCTTCAAAATCCTCCTTTGAGTTGTAATTGGAACCTCTATGCCAAATAATGACTATTTCATATAAAATATAATTACCTGATGCTGTGATCGAATTGCTAAGGCGCAGACTTCCCGTGTTGAAGGTCGGGAGTTTGATTCGCAGCTGAGTCAAACCAATATAATTCATTCTTGTCACTATCTAGCCTGGCACTCGCCATTAATAGGATAGGACAAGGACTGGTTAGCAAAGTATCAGGATAATGTGACAGTGTGGGATATCGGGGCATGGTGCTGGCAGCCTGGTCTTTTATTAAGACAACACTATAAAGTAGTCATGAGTGCTCACTATCAGAAGACGGTACCTGTTCTGATATGACCTTAGATTATGCTAGGACATAAAACAACAACAAACAAACTATCAAACATAATTTGAATATTCAGGTTATGACAGTTTTAGCTTATCAATGTGGTGAGGATTGCCAATATCTTGACTTGGAAGCACATTTTCTGTATTGCCTGAAGTTTCAGCACTAGAGTTATTTAGTTTAAAAAAAAACATGGTTAGTTTATTGTAGGTTTCTTTTCATGTTCACTTTAGGCAAACGCAGTCGCACAACAAATCCCACTGACCGAGGACATGGTGAAGAAGCTTCAATGCCAGCTTGACGGCATTATCGCCACACTGCCCTGTGACCTGCAGTCTGTATTAAAGGCATGATAGGAAGGAAGGAGCAGACATCCGATCCCTATTGTCTACATGTGTTGGTATAGGTGGCACCACCTTTGCGAAGAAAGCACACGGCTAAGCAGCCATCAGCCGATAAGTGGCGCCACCCTTGACAGAAAAGAAAACAGCTAAGTAGCAGTCAGTAATTAGGTGCCGTCACCCTGCGAAGAAAGCAGACAGCTATGTAGCCGTCAGCCTAGAGGTGGCGCCACCATAGCAGAGAACACATAACTGTACAACTGTCAACAGACATGTGTGAGAATCCTGGCAGGTATGCATGCCTTTGTCTTTGTAATGCTACCAACTGTTGCATGATGTGCCACAACAGCCAGCAGACATGTGAGAATCCTGGCAGACACGTCCTTGTCTTTGTAGTGCTACCAACTTTTGGATGACATCACACAACAGTCAACAGACAAATGTGAGAATCCTGGTAGGCAGGCATGCCCTTGTCTTTGGAATGCTACCTACTGTTAGATGACTTGACACAACAGTCAACAGATATATGTGAGAATCCTGGCAGGTATGCATGCCCTTGTCTTTGGAATGCTACCTACTGTTAGATGACTTGACACAACAGTCAACAGACATATGTGAGAATCCTGGCAGGTATGCATGCCCTTGTCTTTGTAATGCTACCTACTGTTAGATGACGTGACACAACAGACAACAGACATATGTGAGAATCCTGGCAAGCAGGGATGCCCTTGTCTTTGTGACACTACCAACTGTTAGATGACGTGACACAACAGACATATGTGAGAATCCTGATGGGTATGCATGCCCTTGTCTTTGTAATGCTACCAACTGTTAGATGACATGACACAACAATCAACAGACATATATGTGAGAATCCTGGCAGGCAGGCATGCCCTTGTCTTTGTGACACTACCAACTGTTAGATGACGTGACACAACAGTCAACAGACATATGTGAGAATCCTAGCAGGCAGGCATGCCCTTGTCTTTGTAATGCTACCAACTGTTGGATGACATCACTATCCAAACCGGAAACTGCTGGCCGACCCGCCTAGAGGGGCAGCAGTCACGTGTGTTGTGTACAAACTGGCTAACCGATGGCAAGTTTGTTATTCATTCATCCTGCGATCAAAAAGGCAGCCAAAAATCTAGATTCAGTCTAAAAAAATTCACTGTTCAATACGAGTACATTACTTCTTCTATTTTATTTATTTTTGGTTGATATTATGGTAGTAGAAGAAATGCTATATTCAGTCATATTATGGTAATAGAAGAAATGCTATATTCAGTCATGTTAGGATGTTGAAATTTGAAAGTTAAAAAGCTTCGCTATTCTTTTGACATTATTATCATTAATTTGTGTAATACTTTTATTTTTTATTTGAATATTCATCTTTATTACTTTAATGAACGAGTCATACTTCGATTATGGATGAATCGAACGAGTCTCGACCAGCAAAATAAAACTGCTATTGTTCAATTAGATAAATACCCCAATTGATAGATTCAACAAAAATTACATCTTATATAATATAGCACCCAAAAAAACGCCCCACAAATATTCGGGCCTTATTTCTGAATTGCTGACTGGCAATATGACTAAATACTGTTTATTGGGAGTTGAATGGCAGGGTTTCTTAATGTTTTTGTATGCCTTGGCGGGAGAGATGTCAAGCTAACAATTTTTAGTCAAAGTGCCTGTGGTCATGCTTGTGCCTCTGTGATTAATCTTTGACCACTAGTTTTCACACAGATCTAGTTCCCTTGTGGCCATTTAGTTGAACAGTTACCTAGTGTAACCTGATACCAGCATGTGCATTGTAAGCGAGTGTGTGTCTGGTGCACAGATTGGGGAGTCATGGTTGCTAACAACTAACTCCCAACTTTTCACAGAACGCTGGTGCCTATTTAGTAAAACAACAGAATAATAGAATGCTGCGCGGGGCTCGTTTTGAATCGATTTGCATTTGCGCAAAGTGTCAGTGAACAGATAGTTAGGCAGGCCTTTTAGTCTAGTGTTGCTGATATAACGAATGATGTGTTTCGATATCAGGTTGCTGATATAACAAAAAAAATTAAATGGGGAAAAGATTGGGTGTAAAACATGACCAGGATTCTGTGAGTTAACCAATGAAAGAAACAGGAAAATACGTAATCCATTAGAAAAGTCAATTATTTTATGAAGCTTAAATGATATTCCATTTTCTTTTAAGCTTTTAATTTTTTAATTAAACAAAATTTATTAGCTTCGGTCTAGTAGTACTTCTCTTCAACAGACAACCCTTCATCCAGCTCCTTGTTGTCCTGGCCTAGTGGGTGTCCTGCCATCGGAGGGACAATAAAATTTAACAAATGGAGTTTGTACGTTGAAAGATTGTCTGTGCAAGGCAGGTGTTTCACCACTCACAGAGGTGACCGAACACTGGTACTACTCGTATAGTATAACTTATTGTTTAGACTTCCCACAGTTCAAACAGGCATCCTTGTATGGAGAAGAGAAAATGGCGACGATAGGGAAATCTAATGCAGTAAAACCTCTTTAACCGACCACCTCCACAGATCGACCACTCCCCTATATCGATCACTTTATTTGGATCCAAAACGATCACCCATGCAATATCATTGTAATGATAAAAAAACCTCCCTAAACCAGCCACTTCCCTAAATGGACTTTTTAAAGTCGGTGCCATGGTCGGTCCATTTAGAGAGTTTTTACTGTAGTTGGTTATTGATTTAAAATACTAAGTTCCCAATATGGTGTTTTAGAAGCCATCTAATCAAAAGCATTAAAAAAGAAACACCTATCTAAATATACATGTTCCATATTCCACACCATATGTATCCCCATATTTCAGTCTCATCGCTTGAAATATATGAGTATTACGACAGAAATATTCGATACACATCGTGCCATAATTTATGCGAATCAAATTGATGCGAATCGAATTGATGCAAATCAATTGTTAGTTGTGTAGTTACGGGCTGGAAGTGTGCCTGAAACCGCACGCTTTGTTAGTGAACTCTTGGTGAACCAGCGAATGTCAGTAACATACAGCTGATGTTACTGAGCTATTAGGAGGTTGCATGACTAGGTTTAAAGATCAGGTCATGTGATTTTAACATGTATTCAAACATGAATACTTAAAGTTGCATAATTCGATCAGTTTTGAGTTTCCATCATGTGTTTTATATATATGTATTTACTTATATATACGTAAATTGTGAAACCCCCGTTATAACGCTATCATTAGGGTTCATAAAATGTCATCGCGAAAACAGCGGGGTCGCGCTAAATCAGGGTTCAGTTGATTGAATTACCTTTGAATTAAGGAATTCTGGATCCAATGAATCATTGCGTTATATCAGAATTCGCGTTAAATTGGGGCACATTATAACGGGGTTTCACTGTAATAAGGTTAATTGATTGTTATAATACTTTAGTTTGAAGTAAGTATTTTAAAAGGTTAACCTTTGGGATATTTGAAGTGAAAAACATGCTAGCTAAATTATAGCGAGCATGTCGAAATGCTGGACGTCAGTGACGGGTTCTATTAAATTGACTTGGCATTGCTTCTAAGCAGCAATAGATGTTTACTGAATGCGAATGCATTAATATCTAAGTTGGATATGTAGAATTCAATTAAGGTGCCTATTTTGGTTTCTGCAGAATGATTATTTTCAAAATAATCAAACTATTGAGTCACATTCGATTCCAGCACTGGTTATTATAAGAGTTGTTTTGGTCATATTAATTAACGTTTGTGCTAACATTGAATTGAATGTGGACGGGCCAACATATTTAATGTCAACAGACCTAAACATTTAATGTGGGTAAGCCTCAAAATTTAATGTGGATAGGCCTAAGCATTTAATGTGGACAGTCCTCGGCATTTAATGTGGACAGGTCAAAACATTAAAAATCAAAACAAAGTCAGTTCAAATCAGGAAATACTAACACTTTAATAAGATGCTAGTCGATAAGTAGTGGTATTCTTACAAGAGAATGCATTCAGTAAGCATTCCTTTATACAACAGCACGATATTATTATTTCTCATTTTGTATGAATTCTCTGGGTAATGATGGGTTTCTACTGTGCTGTCCTCTATTTAAAGCACTCTGCAGCATCGCCCAAACGTATATAAAGTATGTATAGTTAAAGTTAGCACATGCAAATACAGAAAACTCATTTTGAGATGGCCTCTAAAACACCAGGGAGAAGGTTGTAGAGCTGTGACCTACTTTTGAATTATTAGGTCATTGTTGGAACAGAATTACACAGTAGCAAACGCTTAGTGGTATTAATAAGTTTATTAAACAAGTACATTGCGTTTTACAAGAGCTATATTTTCCCAACTCGACTGAGCTAATGTATTTTTAATGAGTGTCTTCTTTCTAAGAAAAATTAAAGGTAGGAACTTAAATGGTCACTTGAATCTAAGTTTTGAGAAGGATGTAAATAGGATGTAATTTATTGTGTACAACGTGTGACACTGAACTGGTGTATAGGATTGTAGCTGAAAATCAAACCCATGAAAGGAACCTTGCGTTATATAATAAAAGGGTAGAGTGGGTTAGTGGGTAGTCTTTTCTAAACTTACCAAATTCGTTACACACATACCATGCACATACCACACATGCGTGCATACACACAAATGTACATACACAGAACATACATTCACAGAACATACATACACAGAACATATAAACATAATATATATACAAACTTACCAAATTCGTTACACACATACCATGCACACGAATACATACCACACATGTGTGCATACACACAAATGTACATATACACACAGAACATACATACACAGAACATACATACACAGAACATACAAACATAAACATAATATATATACAAACTTACAAAATTTGTTACACATATACCATGCACACTAATACATACCACATATGCGTGCATACACACAAATGTACATACACAGAACATATATACACAGAACATACATACACAGAACATACGTACAAACATACACACATAATATACATACAAATTTACACATAAACACACATAAACACACACACGTGTACATACATACACACAATATACATACAGAATATACATATATACATACACACATACACACCCTGTATTCTGACGTAAGTAGTCATTGTGTCAGTACACACAAGTGCGCATGTTGGGTGAGGCGAGGTATCCCATGACGATACTGATGTAATCCTCACCCAGGCCGCATCCCTGCTGTATGTAGTGGACGGTATGACGACATGCGGGGAACTCTCCTTCTGGGGCCTTTTCTCAGAGAGGTGAGCCATCTACCACGTCAAGCATGGCATCTAAGGTGGGGGTATCACATCACGTTTGTCCTAATTCCAGAAGGGTTTATCAGTGTATATTGTATGTGCATAGATTTGGTGCTATATATTAGAACGTTTACTGGTAGTTTGTGTGTATTGGTTCTGTGTACATGATCGCCCTTCTTTGTGTCAGTTGATTTGTTTAAGTACAAGTAGATGTGCCATGTTCTGCATGGTAGGACTACCTCAACAAACAGTGCTACTAAGGTTGACAGATGATCTGTCACAAGGGTTTCAATTTCGTCTGATCGCCTATATCCTGATATGACGTTAGATGTTGCTATGACGCAAAACAACAACCAACAACTGATTGCCTATGTCAACCGTTATTATTATTATTATTATTATTATTATTATTATTATTATTACTATACAAGAACAAGAAAACAGAAACATTAGTGTTACGCAATGTGTGGAAAAGTCAACAGACTGAAAATGCACACGCTGTGAAAAAAAGTTGCCATGCATTAATTACGTCATTTGGATTTTGATCATGAAATTGAAATTTGCCAAACATTGCCCATTATTTTCTTTTAATTTTTTTATATACTGGAAATGTCAAGTGTCCCATATCAGATAGCTTAGTGGTAGAATAGTTTACAAAGTAGTTATATGAAATATGTATCGTAAACATTTATATAAATATATATTGTATATATTTGATACATATATCATAAGCATATATATTTAGATACGTATATATATCAGTGTCCGTACGGGACCTGGAAAGTCTTGAAAAGTCTTGAACTTCATTTGCCCCATTTCAAGGCTT
Source organism: Branchipolynoe longqiensis (assembly GCA_030323885.1). Lineage (NCBI taxonomy): Eukaryota > Metazoa > Annelida > Polychaeta > Phyllodocida > Polynoidae > Branchipolynoe > Branchipolynoe longqiensis. Next base: position 161,225,705 of record CM059186.1, read on the forward strand.
TGAAAAGCCTTGAATTTAAACCTATTTTGGGTAGGTAGTGTTGAATTCCATTAAACTGTCCCCACTGATCTAAATTAGTCCAAAATCACAATGAAAATAGTCTTGAATTCTTTTTTTTAAAACAGCCTTGAATTAACCTTAAATTCCATTTGTACGCAGACCATGATATATGTTTGTGATATATGGTATCAAACATATTATATATAGGAACTATGTACCTGCATGATGATCAAAGAAAGCATAGCCATCTACATCTAGTTGTATATCTCACGTGATTAAGGTTATCTGATTTCACCACAAAGTGTCAACCTGTACCTGGCAGATCATGTCAAGCCTTTATGCGCCTCGTGGCTGTATTACAAAATCTCCTGTAGAGGGCGCCAATGCCTCGACAGAAATATTACTCCATAATTTGTACATAACACTATCATAGTCAGTATTACTATCTTCAGATAACGGTTAACTTAGTAATAAGCACTGGAAAGTCTAGATCTGAATACCACAAGGCGTCCTAAGTGTATCTAAGGCTGTGTATCCCTAGACTGTTCCCTTGTTCCGTGTTCCTTTGTTCTGTGTTCACTTGTAACCTTGTTACGCACTGCACATGCAATTAACCTATGTTTTGCTTAGTGGCCGTTCCCATAGGTTGGACCCTGGGACCATATGGCCTTGTGCAAGGCACAGGTGACGTACTGACTCTGAACATAGAGAATGAACATGTTCATTGTCTGTGTGGTGTGTCACAAGCAAACATGGAACAAGGGAACATGTCACAAGGGAACAGTCTGTGGATACACGACCTAATACGATATGCATAAAAAGCGCTTCTTGTCCTCCTTTGGGCACAAAGGTCAGTAACTTCCGATTTTGCCAAAACGTGACGAAAGAGAGAGGGCTATACTGTCAGTGCTAAGAAGTGACATCTAGTTTAAGCAGGCTACATTTCATCGTGAGCGTCAAAAAGTTCTCAGTGAAATAATAAAACAATTGTGTAAATTTGATTCCTTGGTGGTTACAAACTTTTATACTCGTCAGCTAATTGTAACCGTTGTATTCCGAGCACGTTGCAGGCTATACTTATTAACCGCGTCTACCGTGCTTGTCCTTATACAAGATGTGAAGCAACCTTATTGTGGACTAATCCTTACTCATAATCAATCACCTTTTGCCGAAGGTGTTGTACAGTTAAATGATCAGGCGCGTGCGTGGAAGTTACAGAATTATGATATAATTAGTTGGATGAGTTTGAAATAATCGTCGTAGGGGCTTCAACATGGATAAATTCAATGTGACGACATCCCTATGTTCATCTCTCCAATGCTGGGTTTGAAGATAGGTCTCCACAGAGTCAGTTATTTCTATAAACTGGGGCCATATTATATATTATCCAACTGCATAGTTTTACTTCATCTTCCGAATACCGGGAGTTAAGTATCCGGGGAGAGTTAAGTTAAGGCTCACGCAGGCTGAAAGTAGCCTCAGTGCAGTTATGAGATAGAGTGTAAGCATGTTTTCTTTATGTTCATCTGTAGTTTTGTTTTAATTCTCTCAAATGCTATGGGGTTGTTTTGAGGTTTTGGGTTCCCGTCAGATGTCCTAAGGGAAGCGCGGAGTTTTGCTGCAGTGATGCATGAACTCGAAGGTGCAGTAAGGAATGCCCATATACCATTGTCTTAATATTATATTAGTTTGTTAATATTATATTAGTTTGTTGCTAGTTGTGTTTTCAGTATGTTCACATCCCGAAGCACGTCGCAGCAGCTTTAGTTAGACTTACATATATTATATATGTAGATGGCGCGTTTAGTTTAGAACACTGTTTATTTACTATACCAACACGCTGAATGATCCCAGCAATATAAGTACAGGGAACAGAATGTCGTCTGACTGTGTACATTTGTGAATGAACTGAAGTGAACTGTGCCTGCATAATGGTTGTACTCTACTTGTTTTATTATAAGTACTTGACCAAGAACTGCTGGTCGATTCACACACGTGACAGGCAGTCCTACTAGTGTACAATGATCTGTACCAACATTGGTTTGCAATATGATAATTAAGCGGTTTCAAATTGGTTACTTCAAGGAAGACGTTGAATATGTCTAGTTCTACACGCATGCAACAGAAGCGACATCGGTCCGCTGAAAAGTACATATATAGCTCCTAATAATTGCTACAGAGATGGCAACCATAATGATTTCAGCATTATGGTTATAAATAGTTCTCCCCATATTAGACTATTACTATCTGTCAATCAATCGTTGGGATTTTCAATACAAACCCCCTCACCTCGACGCCCACACAAATGACAATTCACTTGGGATGGTCAATTTTAGTTGGTGTCAATATATGTATGTAAATGAGGAAATGGGTGGGTTTTTTTCCTTAGGGAGAGGGAAGCAATTTTTAAGTGATATTAATGTGCATACAAGGGGCGAGTCTTTTTCGTTTGTTTCTGGTGGTGGTGGTGGGGAGGGTTTATCCATTTGTAGATGATATTAATATATGTACATATAAATGGCGAGGAGGAGTATAATTTTTAGGGTGATAGAGAAAAAGAACAACCAAAATCGGTGTTGGTCTTGGCATCTCTGAATAATACTACTAAATATTATCTACCTTTCATTGGACTGGCTAATTATGACGCCATTAAATACACGTGGTTTTGAGCCACCATTTTATGTGATATTCTCAAAAGTGAACACTTAGACCATAGCAGAGCCCACTAATCCTCTATTATTACTAGCTGACCTCTACTTCTCCACGTTGTGTGGTATGAAGTGACATTTACACGACAATAACAAATGCGGGCATAACATATGCCTATATTAAGGGGCCGTCCAAGTTGTCACGGTAGTACAAAGAGTACCACTTTTCCAGACCGTCACCCTCCCCTCCAAAGTAGTACGCATCAACATTTTACTACAGACCCAAATAGGGTGATCGAATGAGTTGAGTGCCTGCCTCTCGTTTTGGTAGGTCACGGGATTCAAACCCTGGTCCAGGCAAACCAAGAAAACAAAAATGGATACTTGTTGCTACCTAGCTTGGCATTCAGCATTACTAGGATAGGGCAAGGAGCAAGTGGAATGAGGAAGACCCAATTGTCTGCGATTGAAAATTACCCTGCTTAATCAACTAATGTACAAAATAAAAATGTTTAAAAAACTAATCGCTGAAAAAATATCAACATTTTATTAAATGCTAAAAGTCATACTTTACTGTCAGCCCCCCCCCCCCTGTTTTACGCTTTGTATGTCCGTGAAAATGTTGCCAACTTTGGACGGCCCGTAATATCTCCAGTAGACATGTACATAGAGCTGTTCAGTTAACGTAATTTGACGTAGGCTACACGTGACCTGTCTACCACATCGGTGCTTGGACCAGTGTAAGTACGTCAACTGTAGTGTGAGCCCGTATCAGTGGTCGTGTAAATTAACCCACCTTGACACCGTGGTAGATAAAATATGCACCTGTACCCACAGTAGAGCCCGCTAATAGTAGGGGGTGAATGACAACGCAGTCGAAATACGAGCGAAAACTGCTTCACTATGGAACAGGAAGTGGAATTCCTTGTTCGAGTATCCAATGACTACCTATATTGACACAGAGTTGGTGAAATGGGAGAGAATGCAAAATGCTGTCGATTTAACCACAGAATGCTGTCGATTTGACTTTTAAAGTCTATTAAACTATTTTACTATATTTTTCAAATCAAAAGTAGTGTGAATCACATACAGATATATGTGAAGAATATATTTTGCTTCTTAAATTAACAATTTAAATGCTCATTTAATTTACCTATCATTTCGCGACTTTTTCTAATGGGTTGTTCTTCACCCCTACTCTGCTACTGTACATAACAGTACATGGTTAAACTTTTATCTAACACTGGCTGCAATAAGACGAGTCGCTCATATTAAGCTCCGAAACAACTAGGTTCTTATGGATCTCAACTGCATGTTTAATCCGCGAGAATGACTATTACACTGATTACTGTTTTAGAATACTACTCGCAATGATGTCGCTTGAAGCTCAGCGTACACATATTATATGGGTAATAATCATAGAGCTATTATTATCTCACAGGAAGTTGAACAAAAATCACCTATCAGTGTAATAACATTCAAACTCTTAAACTGGCGCACTGCAATCTGTGTGTTACACAGTTCTATACATTGCACTGGATAGGAAGGCTTATAACATCATAACCCCCCCCCCCCCCTTTCCCCCTAGCGGGTGCACGATTTATGTCAGTAACTGACACATACCTTTAAAGAACATAACGCATAAACCAGCCAGTTGTACGGACAATCGGAACGGAACAAGTGAAGTGAAATAGAATGGCTGGCATAAGATATGAACTTGTGTTAATAGTGATAAATTAATCTAACAAAATATCTGGATAAATTTGTTATTTAAATTCACATAATGAATTATACAGCACGTACATATAATGTATGTAATATATAACCTGTGTACAGGTTATATATTACTCATAATCATATATAATTATATATACATATTTATATATGTGGAGTGCACGGATTATATATATATATATCTTTATTTATATATATATCTTTGCATATATGAATATATCTTTATATATTTACCTTTGCAATCTACATATATGATATATATGGTGAGTATATATATATTATATATATATATGAAATGAAAAGATTATACACATATACACGCATACAAACTGCACTCCTTTCAATGTAAGTGTCAGTTACTGACTGCGCGCTTTTAGAGATAGTGGACAATAGTCATCATGTATAACTGCCCACTCTTGATTGTAACAAAAAGAACATTGCACCATGGATACTGTACCATGGGTACTATTGGGCAACCAAACATGGTGTTTGTGTGATGGGCAGTGATTCCTCTGTGTGAATGGTGTGTTTGGTATACGCCATTGTGTTTGTGTCATTTCATCCCGCCATGTTCCATTTAAATAGTATGCGTACATTTTCTGTACTCGGAACTAAAGGATCATAAACCCAAATAAAAGTTATTTTATTATCACATCGAGTTCTGATGTTCTTCGATTGCAGACTTTGTTCGTAGCCAGAATATGTGGGTTTAAAAAAAAATGAAGGAAGAAAGAGGGTATATCTTGTTGGATAATATATAGCATGCCTAGTCCTAATATCTTACTATGCGGAAACATTTAATGTAATATAATATTCAATGCTAACTACAGGGATGTGATTTCTTCGGTTTTAACTGGAATTCCATTTATTTTCTGGGCACCGAAACCGGTGTAGCAGGAAATCGCAAACCCTGTAAATTGCAAACCCCCACTTGTGATTTCCTAGGAAATCACAAACCCCCCATGCCATATATAGGCATTCTAGGAAATCACATATCCCCCCTGGAAATCGCAAACCCCCCATGTTTGGCAATCTTTATCCTAATGAAAACATCTTTGCGATAGTCTAGTTCGTAATTCCGACCACATATGCGCTGAAAATGGCCTTTATTCATAGATGTCACCACTGTGGCCATTCTAAAGGCCAGGGCCGCATTTAGGGTCTGTCTCCGAGGCGTTTCCGCGATGCCCCTGATATCATGCTAGTCTGAACTGCATAAGCAGTTTGTCGCCTCGAAAATGGCCGACCCCATAGGCGGTGGCCATTTGCAATGGAAAAGCTGCGCTGTGATTGGCTGAAACCACTGAATATGGCGGCCATTTTCGAGGCACTTTTCATCTGTCTGAAATAGGATGCATCTCCGAGACGCGCCCTGAACGGAAATAAGCCAAAAAGCGTCTCTGAGACGTCTCCGAGACACACCCTGAATGCGGCCCAGGTAAAGAGTAGTCGGGTTCCAGTACCCATATTTTCCACTAGGTGGCGACCTCTGTTGAAAAAGGTAAAGAGGTGCAGCAATATCCTGGTATTATCACTCAGTTCCAGGATCGGCAATGTAAACAATATTTTTAGCAAAATGGCCTTTTTAGTTCCAACTTCAGTCACTGCATAGAGTAAATAGAACCATTTTAATATTCCAAATTTTTATTATGCATGCACCAAATATCTCAATGAACCATTATTTACTAGTGTGTGAGTTCAATATTACAAAATGCTACAAAGCATGGGGGGTTTGCGATCTCATGGGAGGGTTTGTGATTTACTTGGAAATAGCACACCTCGGGGTGTGCAATTTCCAGGGGTTTGCGATTTCCTGCCACACCGGAATTCAGGTTTGTTTTAAATTCAGTTTTTTTTTTCTGGCCGGTGAAACACCGCTGAATACACTATTTGCATCCCTCTCGCGACTCAGTGTGATGTTGTGTGTCCCCATGATAACTTAACCAAATTTTCAGTTTTTTTCCCTGCACCAAATCACATGCCTGTAACTAGTAACTTATGTTTTAAGTTGACATTAATACATATGATTACCATTCATTTTTTTTGGCTACAGCTATGTGTGTATACATAAGTGGAATGTAGATAAGTAAAGCTTCAGTCACACTATGGCTTGCGATCACTTTGCAACCAAAAAGTCAACTGGTCACTGACTGGTCGTAAGCACTGAAAGTGGTCTGTGACCGCAGCAACCATTTTGGTCGCAAGTAGGTTTTTGGTGCAGCACCTGCAACCTCCTTGCGACCAAAATGGTCACCCGGAAGTCACCGAGCAGTTGGTGAACAATCAGCGGCATTTGTTTTTCCTGCTGTTTCTTTGCTTTGGTCACAAGGAGGTCGCAAGCGACTGGGGGTCTAAATAGTATTGAATACATTGGAAGTTCACTCTGGTTACTTAGCTTCCTCCTGCTCTCTACTATTATTATACCAAATGAACACACTAATGGTAACAAAGACAATAAACATGCCCACACTACACAGGAGAGTGGCGTATGGCAGCCACATAGGGTGCACGTGAAAGAAAAGCTGGCCGGTTATTGCAGGAACCAGCATGAAGCCAGTGAAGAATCCTGCCCAGTATGCCGAGCTGAACTTCCCCGTCACCTCCATCATCTCATTCACCCACGTGTATGAGCAGGGCATGATGGTCGCATAGCCGACCCCGAGGAAAGCTGTGCACACCCACAAGGCTGCAGGCGTGTCTTGAACCGCCACAGACAAAACCAACATGGCCGCCATCACCACGAGAATGCTCCATAGCAACAGTGTCTGCGCGCGCACCCAGCGCGAAATCAAAATGGCGGCCGCCGTGACGACGGCGTTCGAGATCTGCAGTACAGCAGTCACGTTCGTGCCATCATCTTTGCTCCAACCCAGATATTTAACCGCGAAAGTCATCAGGAGACCAGCATAGCCGACCTCTATGCCACCATAGAAAACATTGAACGCAAAGAATAAAACGCAGATTGTGACAACAAACCGGGTTGACCTATTCTTCGCAGAGCTCACTTCACCAGATTCCTTTTCAGAAGTGGTGAGTCTCAGCCTTGAGCCATCTTTTAAGAAGATGCCTATCATGCAAATGGCAATGACGAGATCGTAAATGGCCACAATGAGGTATGCGAACTGAATCATGGTTTTGGGTTCACTTCTAATCGGGTTCCCATCGATTGCTTTACTGTCTGAAATAAAAGAATATTGGACCGTGCTGTTACTGGTTACATTAAGAGAAGGCAGAATATTTCTCGCAATGGAATCGCGCAGTTCGTACACATGACTTACTGACACGTTCAACAGAAATGATGAGTTGTGCTTTGGTGGTTGGAGCTGTTGTGATGGTGCAAGGAATGGTTTGCAGAGAAGAGGACTCAAGGCATAGCCGATGGTTGCCATCAAATTAAGGGCTTGAAGTGAAGGTCCTGATTCTTCTTTCCACATCGATATGCAAATCAGATGTGTCCCTGGAGGAAGGAAGAGAGACATTGCAATAATAAAAATGTGAATTTAATGATAAAAATGTAAATTTAATAATAAAAATGTAAAATTAATAACAAAAATGTAAATTTAATAATAAAAATGTAAATTTACTGATGAAAGTGTAAGTTTAATCATAAAAATGTAAGTTTAATAATAAATGTAAATTTAATAATACAAATCTAAATTTAAAAATACAAATTCACTTAAGCGAGGCAACAAGGTCGACACGTATATGAGTTTAATTAATGTTTATTATTTAATAAATTGAAAAAACAAGTCCGTAACTTCAAGGAAGTTGAGCAACAAGAGGGCAAGTCGGCGACAGGGCCTCATCTTAACTCTAATAACATGGCTCGGTATGAACGGCTAACGACCGATATAGGTCCAAAAACATAATAGCACAGTTAACAGCATAAAGATCAAGAGGTTTATCAGGAACAAGTATTACATAACACTGGAATAAACAGATTTAACTTAAGACTAGAACAACGATCATACATAACCAGAACCGATACGACAGCGCTCAACCCCTGGGTGGGTGGGCGGGAGAGCGAACCTGCTAGCTTGAGCTCCGGGCGAGAAGTGGACAGCGCGCACTGATCAGAGCAGCAGGAAAGCAGCATGTGCTAGTGCCTCGCGGTAGTGCAGCGCGACTCAACCGGTGCCTCGCAAGTAAATTACCCATGTTAGCGATGCCAACATGCATAATTCACTTAAGCGAGGCAACAAGGTCGACACGTATATGAGTTTAATTAATGTTTATTATTTAATAAATTGAAAAAACAAGTCCGTAACTTCAAGGAAGTTGAGCAACAAGAGGGCAAGTCGGCGACAGGGCCTCATCTTAACTCTAATAACATGGCTCGGTATGAACGGCTAACGACCGATATAGGTCCAAAAACATAATAGCACAGTTAACAGCATAACGATCAAGAGGTTTATCAGGAACAAGTATTACATAACACTGGAATAAACAGATTTAACTTAAGACTAGAACAACGATCATACATAACCAGAACCGATACGACAGCGCTCAACCCAACAACTTCCCGAGCGCTGTCGGAGCCGCACTAACATGAATAGGTTTGAGGTAGAATCTTACTGCTTGACTTCGCCACGTACCCGCGGCCATTATGCTGTCAAGAGTCAAGCCAGAACCCTGACATGCCTGAGCGGCACCTCTTCTGAGGCTATGGAGAGTGAAACCTTTATCCTTTCCCTGTACAGCAATAGCTGACAGCCTGAGAGCTCTTGTCAAGGTGGGAGCCAGGAGCGGTAAACCCGATGGCAGCAAGAAGGCAGGTGAATCATCATGAGGCAAGATATGTCGGGCATATTTCAGCCATGCCTTCAGGGGGCAAAAGGGGGAGCCAGGTAGAGCAGGAAGTCTGAAAATTATCGGTGACTCTGTAACGAAACGGGTTTTTGTGGATCTGACTATTACGCGTAAACAATCTAATCTAGGCCGCACATCTTTAAACTTGATTACATGTGGCTCATTCACCAGAAGTCGGCATTGTGGAACCAGATTGCTTTGTCTGACTAACGTGAAGAACGCAATCAGCAGAGCGACTATCAGCACATAGGGTACCGGCCTTAGTGACTGCATAAACCGGATTATAGCCTTCAACTCTGGAACAGATAGCGCTGGGGCGGCGACAGGCACATGTACAGAAGATCGAAAGAGACCTCGCTTCAGTGTTTTTATCTCGGGGGCTTCGAACGCTCCGGGAACGCCAGTCATGGAGATCACCCATACCTTAATTGAGCTGAAATAATTCATGACGCTACCTGGTGCCTTAAGCCTATCACTTAGACACAGCAGAAGCGAGAGCAGATCATACGCTGTAGGTTTGCTTGGATTTATCTTGTGCAGTTCGCAGAAACTTAGGTAAACCTTTACATGTGTTACTTTATTTTTCCACGTTCTCGGCGCAAGGGCCTTGGTATATAGATTCAGGAGCCGCTGATGATGCCTCATTGTGTACCCTGAAAGATAGAGGCAAAAATTATACTATCTTTCAGGTGGAAAGACAATTACAAAGCAAATTGCAGTATTTTAAGGTCAATCTCGACATCCACCTCTTCCAAATGCAAGTCCCGACACATCCGACTAGCTTTAACTCTACTAATCAATGAATCATGTGACCTGCTGAGCGCATCAGCCAACACCAAGCACTCCCCTGACTTATGACATATTACGATATCGAAATTCTTTTGCGCCGCCACCAGCCAGAGTTGCCTGGCACACGCACATAATATCCTATCCTTACCTCTTCCCGAGTCAAGGACCTGCTTAGAGGCGAGATTATCAGTATTAACCTTGATTATGTACTCGTGCGGATTTGCAGGCAATAGATAGGTTACTGCGTGTACTAAGTTTACCGCCTCCAACTGATTGATAGACAATTTAAGCAGACACAGATCCTCTGAGAACTTGACGGCATAGCACTTTTCTTTGGAGAAAGCCCCCGCCCCACTCAGCGTCGAGTCACATTCGATAACCCAATCTGCCGGGGGGGCTTTCGGTATCAGTTGGACCCCGTTATAAGACTCCGCGAACACCTGAAACCAATCAAGATCTCGCAACAGATCACGGTCAAAGGGATGCTGGCCGACATACGGCGCGGCCCTAACTGCAGCCAACACCCTATTCGAAAACCGTGACGCAGGCTTAATGCACTTAGAAAGGTGCTGGAGCTTACCAGCCAAGCTCTGCAGCTGCTTCCGAGAAGCGGTTAGCTTAGATTTCCACTGCAAGCACACCTCTAATACCTCCCTAACCTTCTGCACTGGAATAGTCACCCTCATCATTCCCGTATCAATCACGAAACCTAACCATGTTATCACTGTAGCGGGTGGTGTACATTTCTCTACCGCCAACGCCAGGCCAAGTTCAGACGTTAAATCATTAAACACTGCATACGCCTCAAGTGCTCTCTCCTCTGTCAATTCTATGCCTATGAAGTCATCTAAATAACACAGCGCGAAAAAACCCCTCTGCCTTAACAGCCACACAACCGCACGCGTGGTCCTAGCACAAGCCAAGGCCGACGTCCTGCAGCCAAAAGGTGGCGCTATATCTATGTAAATTTTATTATTGAGCGATACACCGAGAAGAGGCGTAGACAGCGGACAGACTCTAAGTTGCCTATACGCCCTTGCCAGGTCGGCCCCCCACAGCCATGCATTAGGCCCGAGCTTAGTCAACCTATCCGTCAGCGTGGTGACCGACGGTAAGGTAAAATTAAACGGCAGACCTAAGTAAAAACCCTTTACTATTCCAGCGTTTACGCTCCTACCTAAAGGGAAACTCAGATCTATAATTATACGCTTTGCTGCGGAGTTCTTTTTCGGCCGAGTCATCATCGGACTCAGCTGGCACCAAGGGGAGAACGGAGGAAAACTAAACGGTCCCACTAGTGCGCCATGCCTTAACTCGGTTGCTATAAATTTACAAATGTGCAGATCCGCTTCCGCCGCTGACGAGTGATTCTTAACAGTTGGAGTCGGAATACCACATTTAGTATAATCTAGCGGCCACCCGAACTCCAGGTGATCGACGAGCAGCGTGTCGGGATAGTCCAATAACACCGCCCGCCATCTTGGAATATTCAGCGCTGACGGCAAAGATTGCTTTGCCTGAAGATAGTTAGGCAACCCCGTAGCCCTAACTTTGTCATAAATACATTTGTAATCTACTGCAGTCGACCAGGCTTTTTCAGAGGAAAAAGGCCAGAACGACATGAGTGATTCTCTAAACAACACCGGAGAAGGCGGCGGGACGAATGATTGAACTAGCTTCTCGTCCGCACCCGACAGCACCATCTCTATCGGAGCATCAAACCAATCAAACGACACAGCCGGCAGCGGCAATTCAATTGGAACAGCCGCCTCACTAGACACCAACAAATTTCTAGACTCATTATCAACATTATCAACACTCACATTCAACAAAACCCCGTGCAAACTGTGTTCGGCTGTTATGCCCACCTCATCCACTAACAGCCCATCTCCGAGCACTGGAACGACTATGTCAGATACCGTATTTGACCTAGTGCCACTAGTATCCTTAAGTAGGTCAAGCTGGGGGGGCGGGTGTTGCACAGCAACCGCGGGCAGGCTCAGGTCAGAGGCCGTGCCGCGGGAATCGCACACCACGTGTTCAAGATGGCGGCCAGTGGGCCCAGCCACGTGGTCCGCCTCGTCACGTACACCACCCGCCCCACCAACCTCACCGACTACAATATTAACATTACTAGAAATAGCACTTACAGAATTACTTGCTGCTGAGGAGTCAGCCGATGATTTTTTGTCGAGGAACTTCCTCTTTTTAAGGCAGTCCTGTTCCCTGTGATTCAGAATACGTTTGAACTTGTAAGCGCACCACGCGCAAATGTGAGGGTAGCGCTCCGGGAGCGCTCCATGTGTTGCCTGGTTCCCACAGTCCTTCCCCCAGTTCCAAAGATAACACGGTTTCCCATCATTTTCTTTACTGTACTCTTCCCTTGCATTAATAGGCGCTCCACTCGCCGCTGGTGCGCGAGCCGCTGCCGCTGCTGGCTGATAAGCAGCGGCCTGGCCTGGAAGCTGTCTTGACTGGTCAGAAACGTAGAAAGAAGAAGCCCTCGCCTGCAGAGTGCGCACCGACTCAGTGCACACGTCGCGCTGTATATCTTTAATTGCAGTCAGGTTGCTCCAACCTTCCCGCAACCTCCCGTCCCCAATCATTTGAAATACTTTCTCGGACCAGCGCCTACATGTCGGCCAATCCCATGTGACCGCCATCAAGGCCAGGTCCTCCTCGTGCTGCAGTAGGGCTGGGAACCACTCTTGTTGAAATGACGGCTGAGCAGCCAGCATTCTAAGCGCTAGAAAATACTCGGCCCAGGTGGCCTCCCCAAGTGCAATCTTGCGACACGCATCTCCCCGCGTTATAAAGTTATGTGGGAACAGCGTACCTTTCGGCTTTTGTAGCGCTTGTGCAGTCTCAAGCAAAAGGTCAGTCGTAACCTGTTGCTGCGGGTGCGCAAGTTGATAGCGCGGTGTTGGATGTGGCGACGCGAACACTACTGGCTGACGCTGTACTGGCAGCGGGGTAGCTACCACGTGGTGCTGCGCCGGTCGCGGCGACGGTTGAGGCGGCGGCGGCATGTAGGGGTGTGCTCTGGCCGTGTAAGAGCGCGTCGGTAGTGGAGTGATGTGTTGAAGCAGCGGAGACATTGTCGGCATGGAATGTGCATACACCGGCCTGGGCGCGGTAGCCGGTCGTGGCGAAGGGCGTGGAGACGGTCTCGGCGAAGGCGACGGCAAAGGTTGAGCACGCGGCATAGACATACCCGGTATCGCCGCAATCTTTTCCAATGCATTTAGACGCGTGAAAACTGTCGACATTCTCCTGTTTTCGTGTCGAAGTTGTAGAATGGTCCCTTGCTGCTCCGCTAGCTCCCTCACCCCCGGCGTACCAGGTGGCACCGGCACATTCTGCTCACCGGAGCACCCCGGCTCATTATCAGAGTCCTCGTCTTGTTCAACGACTTGACAAGTAGAACGCGCCTTCCTAGCTGGCTGAACCCTCAGAGCCGAGTCAGCCATTGGCGGCCTTCCACGTCGCTTCTTGATAGGCGGCATTGCTACTACCAATTTCCAGCTCCCGAAACTCTTTCCTTGCGAGCGCTCCACGTGCTATGGCCGCCTATGTCTGTGCAGCTGTAGTGAGAGCGAACCTGCTAGCTTGAGCTCCGGGCGAGAAGTGGACAGCGCGCACTGATCAGAGCAGCAGGAAAGCAGCATGTGCTAGTGCCTCGCGGTAGTGCAGCGCGACTCAACCGGTGCCTCGCAAGTAAATTACCCATGTTAGCGATGCCAACATGCATAATGCAAATTTAATAATAAAAATGTAAATTTAATAATAAAATGTAAAGTTAATAACACACATGTAAATTTAATAATAAAAATGTAAATGTAATGATGAAAATGTCAGTTTAATAATAAAAATGTTAATTTAATAATAAAATGTAAATGTAATAATACAAATCTAAATTTAAAAATACAAATGCAAATTTAATAATACAAATCTAAATTTAATAATAAAAATGTAAATTCAATAATACAAATATAGATTTAATAAGAAAAAGTAAATTTAATAGACCGCCATCACTGACAGTAGCAAGAGCCATCATTCTGAGGTAATGTGTAACAAACTACTAAGTTGCTATATTTGCAATTAGTTTTTTTTAAGTTGGAAGATAAATAAATTGCATTTCTCCCCAAAAGTAAAATACAGGTACGCCAACAATTTTTTTTCAAGATAGGCTGGGTTTAAACAAGAAAACTGCTTCCTTTGATCACTTATTCCATGAAATATACCTGCCACACAGAAAGCACAATCATCATGTGATTTGAATATTACCTTGCCCACCTTGTTTACTGTGGGATGGCGCCACTGCATCTGTATTTCACGGGAAAACATTGAGTGGTGCATCTTGTTGTATACCCGCTTCACACTGTAACCGCCACTCACTGTACCACAGAAAATTATATATATATATATATATACATACATATATATATATATATAAACATAGCTACAGTACAGTAATGCGAGAACAAGAAAGGTAATGGGTTGAGTAGTCTAGTATTAGGTCTTACAGAGTATAACAATATAATAATTCCCTTTTGTATTTTTATACTCGCATAATAGATTAATACGCTATGCATCACATCACTGTGGCATTAAGGCAAGCAGAAGTGACAGTGTGCTGTTGCATGCTGGTACCCGCAAACCCTACACGCTACACTACCCATCCTTAGAGCATATAAGCCATTTGCAAAGGTCACTCGGATGGTGGCTACATAACATGGTTGGAAATGATGCTAAAAAAAGAACATTTCACCAAGGTGCAATGCTGCTATTTCCTATTTGTGGAAATAATTGTTTTCACACATAGAACAATAGGCAGAATATATTCATGCAAATACATTAAAGAATAAAGCTGCATCTCATATAGGATCTAAGCCAGACTGATGAACCCATAGGGGCTGGCTGAAGTTGGTGCATGCCCTATTTTGGTGTAGGCCTACACTTCATTTCGAATACTTCTTAATCACAATTAACCATCTGACTCGAAAAATGATTGGTTGGTTGGTTGTTGGAGATTGACGTCCTGGCAACACATAAGGTCATATCAGGACGGGTGCCAAATTGTGACAGTGCACACTCGTAGCGACTTTATAGTGCTGCTCCACTGGGATAGCAGGCCACCAGCACCATGACCTGATATCCCACTCAATCACCATATCCTGCCACTGAGCCAACCAGTTCTTGCCCTATCCTAATTATGCTGAGCCCCTGGTTAGGAAGTGACAATTATAAAATTGTAAGTCATTAGATTGACTCGACTAGGGTTCGAACCCATGGGTTCTAATCCCACGATCTACCAAAGCGGGAGACTGATGCTCAACTCATTTGGCCATCCCATTTGGTCTCGTAAAATGAAGCACTAACTGCATATGCTATTCAGAACAAGACTGAAGCCAGGTTATCAGCGAAGGATAAGTCAGGTTAAGCCGGCCACAACCTGTTTTGCTAAAGGCAATCATTACATAATATATTTGTATATATTTCATGCATAATCCATCATGCTAATATAAATGGGAAGAACAAAATCTAAATAAATTCTGTGTTAAACGCCCACTGCTCGAACCTCCTACTACACCCCTATTATCTTTTCCGTATAAAGGGGGATATAAATCCGATATCTACAAATGCATCATTTACGAACCATGCTAAGATAAAAAAAAATAGTGTAATTAACAGAAATGCTTACTGCTGGGAGACCAGTCCTCGTCGCTGAAAAGAGTGAATATTCTGCTTAATTAAACAAAGTTTTACACCAAAAAAAGGTGCCCCGTGTTCCACTTTTATGAAATGCTCCGAAGTTAGGTGGCCATCCGATTGAAGGAGGGGGGCGGGGGGGATCAGCAGATAGAAGAAGAATGGTGAGTGGGGTATATAATGGGCCTACAGTACAACATTGAAAGGCCAAATAAAATACCAACTGTGACTTCTTCATATTTCCGCATTGTTACTCACTGCCCAAATAATAAAAAGTAGAACCCTGTAATATTTGGTTCAAATAAATTCTTTGGTAAAAAAAAAACCAACAAAAAACACATGCAGTTTAATAACACAATTTAATACCCAACAATGGACTACAAATTCGTGAGCTGACTGCTGCATTCTGCACCGTGCTAACCGCTTCTGCGCAACTGAACAGGCGTAGGTTGCCTTAGTGGCCGATATATATATACCCGTAGCATATATATATATATATGCAACCGGTATATATGTATATGAGCCCTGTCTCAAAAGGTGATAACTCTTCTTTTTTTTTGTCCATTGTAAGGATTGACACAAAACAGCACAGAAACGGTTACACTGAAAACACAAGGACATTTGCTTCAAATCAATATGTATTCTATTGGGATTATGAAACACCATGTAAAAAACACATCAGTTTATCCTGAGCAAATGCATAGGAACATAATATGTTGATTGTTACACATATATGTGTATATATATATTATATATATATATATATATATATGTGTGTGTGTGTGTTTTGCCACCGTTATTAATAGATATTTGCTTCACATTTAATAACTTGAGTATAATTGTTGTTATGCGATAGTTATATGTACAGGTTCTATGATTTGTTGTGTAAGCATAAATAACGAACTAGCATGTTGTGGTTTATACACCTATCGCCTGACTATGTACTGTGGGTTGCCGACTCTGGCTCCACCTATATGGAGGTTGTCTCATAATAATCCGCCTTCCCAGCTCATTCCTTTCTAGCCGAATATATAATACAGACATATATATATATATATATACATTTATATATATATATATATATATATATATATATATATGTAAACACACACACATACATATATATATATATTAATATATATGTTATATATATATATAATAACAAAACTTCCGAGCTAGTGGCGGGTTATAATTATATATATATATATATAAATATATATATATATATGCAAACTATCCGTTTATATCTATATAATTAAGCCGAACAGTGTCACCTACCCATGCCGATGGCAGAATTAAAGAACTCAGGAGGCGCCATCGTGGCCAGAAGCATCGCAATATGGGTGCTCCAGGGCGCAGCCGCAATGAACAGCACATCTGCCGCCAGTGCCACGCCCACCACGAGGAACCTGTTCACGTGATCGAGCAGCGGGCCCAGAGCGAGGCTGGCGATGAGACCCAGCAAGGCTCTCCAGGTGAAGACGGTGCTGATCTCCTGGGTGGAGGAGTGGGTACGCGCCTCCAGGTCCAGCAGTGATGGGCCGATCATCCCCAGGTTCAGCGTCTGCGGGTTGGTTAGCATTCCATTTCCATAGTTACTCCTCTATTTAAATTTTAAATGTTATTTAAAGTTGCAGTCTTATGTTATTGAGTTTGTTTGTTTTTGTTTTGCGTCATAGCAACATCTAAGGTCATATCAGGACCGGGGTATTGAGTTAACCAGGGTAGGACAGTAACTTTCTGTCTCCACTTGCCCAATAGTACAAGTGGCTGAATTTTCTTCTTGCCCAAAGGGTAAAACTAATTGCCCAAGCTCAAGTAAAAAAACTGGCGATGCATTTGAAAAATGGACTTTGAAGGATATACATTGTCATAAGTAATTAAGAATAGACAGTGCTATGGACAGTTGTTAATGCGTACAACTTGCCCGTTCGGGCTGGCCATTGAAAACTTCACTTGCCCGACTGAATAAACTAGGTGCTCGGGAAACTGGGCAGTACTTATTTTTCTGAGATTAATATATTAATTTGATTGTTTTAATCTACCTTTCTGTAGTTTGAAGTAACTTTTATCTTAAATGGCTAACTTTTGAGATATTTGAAGTGTAAGCATGACAAATTAGTTTTGGCAAACACCACAGGCCTCTGCAGTAACAAGTTCTATTAAGTTGACTCAGTGTTTCCTTCTATGTGGTGACAAATGCTTGATAAGTGCTTCAGTATCTAAGTTTAGAATCAAATCTAAATAATTGTTTTGGTTTTGAAAATTCAGACTATCCAGCTTCAGTTTAAAAGTAGTACAGTGAGTGGCGGTTACAGTGTGCAGGGGTGGTGGTGCCACCATAAGAGCTGGGGTAGGGGAGGCTGGAGCAGTAGATGACTAGGACAGACTCCATCAGTCCATGGAGCTGAGTGAGTGATGACGGAAAGGAAGGATATTCTGGGTTATTATACTCGTATAATTCTTATACAGCATATATATATTATGCATATATAAATAATATAAAATAGGTGGAGAACTACTTATTTATTTATCATATTATTTATATGGATATTTTATGCTAATTGGAATACAATCAAATGGAACTCAAGCACTCTTCGTATCCTCCCCCCCCCCCCCCCCCCCCCTTGTTACAATGCGATTATCGCCATCCTTGCAGGGTTACTTTTTTTTCTCTCCCACGTGAAACAAAAAACAAGTTTTATTGTCATACCCACCACGGCTAAGTAAGCTGCCTGCACACACACCGTCCTCAGGACCTTCCCCCTGAACGACATGCCGTCCCCGTCCCCCGCCACGCCGCCATCCTTCACTTCGTCCCTGCCTTCGCCAACTCGCTCCTCCTCTCCATCTTTGCTGTCTCTCCGCTTGCAGAAGCAGCAGCAGCAGCAGCGGCGGCGGCAGCCCCCGGGTCGGTCGCTACATGGCTCTTCTGCGTCGTGTCCGGGTTCTGCGCGTCCTGCTGCTCGCCACTTCCGGTCTTCACCGCTGGTGCCAGCGATACCAGGTTCTGCGAGATGAGGTTTCTCGACATCAGCTGTGCTGACATCAGGTGCGGCGACGTCAAATTCGGCGACTTCATCTGTTGTGACGGGTCCGGTGGTGACGTCACACCCGTCGACAGTATCCATGACGTCATCACTCAGCGCAAGTGCTATCCTGCGGTAGTGGGCTGGTTTTGTGTGTGTGTGTTGTTGTTGTTGTTGCTACACTCGCATGTTTTGCGCCTTAATTTTTGTCACCAAGACACAGACTTGTTTGTTGGTTATTCAAAGTTTCCGGGGACACTTTGCGCAAGTCACGGCCTGTTTCCGGGTTCGCTAAACGTCTGCTTGCAGTGAAGTCCGATCGGCTGCTTAGGCTTACAGTTACACTGTCATAAGCAACCACATATGTTTGTCTGCTGACTTCAATTCCTTACCGAAATAGTTCCTAAATAACCACAAATGTTCGTCTGCTCACGTCAGCTCCTTTTCGAAATAGCCCCTCCGATACACTCTAACTTACGAGTGTGTGTATAAATAAGCTGCATTCAAAGCGTCTGCAGTCCTCGCTGTTACGGTGGTATGTGCTAACATGTATGCATATATATATACATGCACCAATATATAGCTGACTGAGACTGTGCAACAGGTCGTCCCTGCCCCGCTACTGCGAACCACTGAGTCCACACGTAGTGATGGGTCCGTCTGCCTCCCTGTGCCACTAGCCCCCAGCCTCGCCCCAACCCCCAACCCACCAGCCCCCCACCTCCCCAACCCAATAGCCCTGAGCCCCCCCGCCAGCCCCCAGCCACTCCCCACTCACCTCTCCCCACCCCCCACCAGAACCAAGCCCTCTCGGCCACCATCCAACCACCGAGCAGCACGGGTCATTGCAATTAAACAGTAAACTTGGCCATTTTAGGTCTAACATAACAACTAATTGTATACATTATTTAACTGTGTTATTTTCACTATACGTGAAAGTATAATATATTCTTATTAGAAAATAGTTTGTTGAAGTTGATAAAATAACACACCCAATCACGAGTCTGCGCATTTACAGATGCCTGCGCATGCGCTGTTGGTGGAGTATGACGGTAAATGTGTGTACAGTATCGCCCTCTAAGTCTAACATTTCCTCGCTGAAGGCGTTGATATCTGATTGCTCATATTTAAAAAAAAAAATTATATTTTTTGTCCCCCCCCCCCCCAAAAAAAAACCACTGTTGTGAGTGGAATGGATGTGAGAGTAGTCATAGTGAACCTACATTGACGACCACTGTGAATTTACATCGCAATCGCCGTGAATATGGCCTATGCTGCCGACACGGCGTAAAGCAACCACCAATCAGTCAATCTATATCGCAATCTACACTTTTTTTTTGCATCATGAATCTAAATAGGCCACTGCTTGTAAAAGGTGCGTTGCACAAGCCCATGCCGAGTCTGTCTTTATTAGTGCATGCAGATCATGGAACCATCATTCTACACAGAGCTGGCACTAGTGTGGTGTTAAAGTTGCATAGTCCGATGGCTTTGAGTTTCTGTCATTTTCTGAGATAAATACATTAAATTGATCATTATAAGCTACTTTACTTTAGGTTGAAGTAACTTTTAGTTTAAATGGCTAACTTTGGAGATATTTGAAGTGACAACATGCCAAATTAATGTTGGCAAGCACGGCAAACCTCTGATGCCATTGGCTTATGTAGTAACAGGTTCTATTAAATTGACTCCCCACGCCCTTCTATATGACAACAAATGCCTAATAACTGTACCAGTATCTAAGATAAATATGTAGAATCAAATCTAGGTAAGTGTTTTGGTTTAAAAAATGTGATGCTTCATCAGACTATGCAACTTTAATGAGTGGCCATGTAATAAACCCCAGAATATTTATTTTCAATGCAATTGCGTTTATTCCGGAATATTACAATCATACAGTATACTCTGATACATACATATTCCTCCTGTGTGTGTGGCGCGAGGGGGGGGGGCACCCACCAATTACCCCGACAACTGGGGTATGGGGGGCCACCACCAATGCGCCATGGAGGAATAGGTATATACAGTATATGTTCCCCTTGCATTTATACTCGTATAATGCGTTATACATCACATATGAAATATATGTAAAAAATTATATATATATATAATAGGTATCTAAAACAAATATATATACACATATGTATACCCCCAAATATATGGGGTATATATGTGTATTCATAAACACGCATATATATGTATGTATATCATATATATACACACACATATATATAATTAAGAGCAATGTTGAGTGCTTTAAGGGACCCTTTGTAATATTCTCAATCCGCCCTTTTAAAACTTGTTTAAAGGAGAATTTAGTTCTTATGAAATAACATTGTTGGTAGTATAACAATAACTCATGAAATAACATTGTTGGTAGTATAACAATAACTCATGAAATAACATTGTTGGTGATATAACAATAACTCATGAAATAACATTGTTGGTAGTATAACAATAACTCATGAAATAACATTGTTAGTAGTATAACAATAACTCATGAAATAACATTGTTGGTAGTATAACAATAACTTATGAAATAACATTGTTGGTAGTATAACAATAACTCATGAAATAACATTGTTAGTAGTATAACAATAACTCATGAAATAACATTGTTGGTAGTATAACAATAACTTATGAAATAACATTGTTGGTAGTATAACAATAACTCATGAAATAACATTGTTGGTAGTATAACAATAACTCATGAAATAACATTGTTGGTAGTATAACAATAACTCATGAAATAACATTGTTAGTAGTATAACAATAACTCATGAAATAACATTGTTGGTAGTATAACAATAACTCATGAAATAACATTGTTGGTGATATAACAATAACTCATGAAATAACATTGTTGGTAGTATAGCAATAACTCATGAAATAACATTGTTAGTAGTATAACAATAACTCATGAAATAACATTGTTGGTAGTATAACAATAACTCATGAAATAACATTGTTGGTAGTATAACAATAACTCATGAAATAACATTGTTAGTAGTATAACAATAACTCATGAAATAACATTGTTGGTAGTATAACAATAACTCATGAAATAACATTGTTGGTAGTATAACAATAACTCATGGAATAACATTGTTGGTAGTATAACAATAACTCATGAAATAACATTGTTAGTAGTATAACAATAACTCATGAAATAACATTGTTGGTAGTATAACAATAACTCATGAAATAACATTGTTAGTAGTATAACAATAACTCATGAAATAACATTGTTAGTAGTATAACAATAACTCATGAAATAACATTGTTGGTAGTATAACAATAACTCATGAAATAACATTGTTGGTAGTATAACAATAACTCATGAAATAACATTGTTAGTAGTATAACAATAACTCATGAAATAACATTGTTGGTAGTATAACAATAACTCATGAAATAACATTGTTGGTAGTATAACAATAACTCATGAAATAACATTGTTGGTAGTATAACAATAACTCATGAAATAACATTGTTAGTAGTATAGCAATAACTCATGAAATAACATTGTTGGTAGTATAACAATAACTCATGAAATAACATTGTTAGTAGTATAACAATAGCTCACAAAATAACATTGTTGGTGATATAACAATAACTCACGAAATAACATTGTTGGTGATATAATAGTAACTTACGAATAACATTGTTAGTGACATAACAATAACACACGAATTAACATTATTGGTGGTATAGCAATAACTCATGAAATAACATTGTTGTGATATAACAATAACTCATAAAATAACATTGTTGGTGGTAGATCTATAACAATAACTCATGAAATAACATTGTTGGTGATGTAGAGAAACAAATTCTAGCCACACGGT
This sequence comes from Branchipolynoe longqiensis, assembly GCA_030323885.1. NCBI lineage: Eukaryota > Metazoa > Annelida > Polychaeta > Phyllodocida > Polynoidae > Branchipolynoe > Branchipolynoe longqiensis. The sequence goes on from CM059186.1 coordinate 161,248,274, forward strand.
CGACGAATATTGATCGTTCTTGCAAGCCCCCTTCCATTTCGAACGTGTCCCCTTCCGGTATCGCGGCCCGCCTCCGACACATTTCAAAACGAGCTCGGCGCTTGTATTGCCTGCGCTCTCCATCCACAACCTGGGTTGGTTAGCTAGGTGTGACACAGAGGCGGTGCGCGTTGCAAGCTGTGCTGTGAGAGCGCAGTTGGTTGTCGGGCGTTTCGGCGGATCCATGAATACGGGATTAGGATGGATCCCGGGGGCTCCAGTGTGCGCCGCTTTACAAATTGCTCACCAGTGTCGCAAGGTTGGGCAGTAAATTTCCATTTATAGTTTTAAACAAGTCAGCAGACGATGATTGCGTTTACATATCGGTTTTGTTGTTGAAATATTCTATACTTTTTGTTGTTGTTGCGGGGAACAATGCCTAGAACTTTTACAGAATGAATGACAGTCGGATGCGCAGATGATTAACGAACGTTCGAACGCTGAGCGTCGTGGAATGTCGTCTGCTGCAATCGACGCCCCCCCCCCCCCCCCCCCCGCGTGTTGCAACAACAACAAAAGCTGCCCGATGAGACAATGTCAAAATGGGCGACAAACACAGTCGGCATGCTTTAATTTGGTTCCTGTCTCGACCTCTTGAAATTAGCACATGGGAAATTAGTAGCGTCCGTGTGTACAGAACGTGGAAGCCCTGTCCCCCAATTCCACACGAACCATTCCCGCCATGCAATGCAAATGGCACATTGCAGGTTATGGTAAACCAATGCATCTATTTAAGCCTCAGTCACACAGCGACTTGCAACCACCTTTCGACCAAAAGCTGGCGACCTCCTTACGACTTAAGCAAAAAAAGGCAGGAAAAACAATGGTCTGTGATCGGTCGGCATCTAGTTGGTGACTGGTCGGCGACTAGTCAATGACCAGTTGGTGACTGGTTGCAAGAGGTGAAATTGGTCGGCGACCTCTTTGTGACCATTTTGCTCGCAAAGAGGTTTTGCAACCCCCTTGCAACCAAAATGGTCGCCCGGAAGTGGTCGACCAGTCACTGGTCAGTTGCTGACCACTTTGTAATAGCCTCTTTTTGATGGTCGCAAAGTGATCGCAAAGCGGTCATAAGCGTAGTGTGACTGGGGTAATAGTGGCACAACCGGAGTGCTGTAACTTGTGACTCGAGCCACTTCGGCCTCGCCTCCCTCGACAACACTGATCGCAGATTATGCATGTAGCACCACCTAGTCTGCCAACTGGTACCGTGCTGAGCAGATAGTAATCTGCCACCGGAAGGCATGACCAAGTGGGTAGGGCACCCACCATCCATGCAGGCAGGTCATGGGTTCGAAATCCCCGGGTTGGGTTAATTCGAAGACTTGCATTACACAACATTCTCATTACGTTGTCTGACGCTCGGTATATCACGAGGTTAAGGCCCTGTCACACTATGACGTTTCTCACCGGCGCGCCGGCAACGCGCAAAATATTTGCAACCCGTCGACAAACGTCCAACTCTTCGGCGGTTTGAGAGAAAGTTTGACGGGTTGTAGCGTGTTAGTGGCGTGTTTTTGGCGTGCGGCCAACGAGTTTCGACGCGCGGCGGAACAACATGTCAACGTCACGTCAGCGGGTTCCCAGCGTGCCATCGGCGTGTTGTCGGCGCGTTGACGGCGCGTTGGTGTCGTGTTAGTACCGTGTCAACAACACATTAGGTTGGTTGGTTGTTGGAGCTTTACATCTGGGAAACATATAAGGTCATATCAGGACATGTACCGATTTGTGACAGTGCGAACTCATGGCGACATTCTAGTGCTGCCCACTGGGAGACCAGGCCACCAGCACCATGACCTGATATCCCCCTCAGTCACATTATCCTGAACTGTCCATCAGATCAGGCATCCTACCTCGAAAAAAGTCAGACACTCTAACCACTCCGCCACAGAGGACACCTACTGATATGGTGTGATTTAAACATAGGTGGAAGTATAGTAAATTCGAAACACACTTCAAACTCTTTAACCTGTGCTATGCATAAATATAATGTGTGATTTTCTTTGGTCCATTAGTTGTTTAATCAGGGGAAATTTCAGTCATAGACGACTGGTCTTCCTCATTCCACTGCTGATCGATAGAAAGCCCCAGCCTACACTTTTACCGACCCAAGGGATTTTTAACCTCCCACACCACATAGACATGGGCCCATATGTATGTGTCCGGGTTAGCGGTCCTAACCCACGCGTCGCACGGATTTGCCGGGTTAGCGGCGAAAGTGTCAATGTATGTGCACGGGTTAGACAAACTCTTGGAGGGTTAACGTCGCCTCCACTAACCCCAAGCGAAACCAGAGTTAAAGGTGGGGTTAGGCACTGATTATGCCCAAATCTATTCAATGCGACCATATTTAACAGAATTAGATACGCAATAAGTGAAATTTTATCAATTTAACCCTAAATTCGAACCGTTATTAAGGCTACTGCCGCATTGGCGGCGATATTAATATTTATATTTTCGAATCGACGAACGTAAAGTAAACAAATCGCCGCCGCCGCATCGACGTCGCTTTCCATACTGGCGGCGGCGGCGGTTTGCTTACTGTACCTTCGTCGATTCGAAAATATAACTATTAATATCGCCGCCAATGCGGCAGTAGCCTTAATAACGCTTCGAATTTAGGGTTAAATTGATAAAATTTCACTTATTGCATATGTAATTCTGTTAAATATGATAGCATTTAATATATTTGAGCCTAGTATATGGCTACACACGCAGAGGGATTTCCAAAATCTATAAATAACTGAAACGTTAGTTAACCCGTGTGCGCTTTGGACTCATACATCCCCCCTGACACATTTGGAACCCCGGGGTTAGCTAACCCAGGACCCGCCTTTAACCCTGAAACTGTTAAAAATTGGCTCATACATATGGGCCATGGTATGAGAGCAACCGGCCTTTGATGACGCTGTAAGTTATACACAGCACTGAGAATCCAAATTGGCAGAGCTGGGGGCATGGGGAATCGAACCGCCGACCCTCAGATTAGGAGTCTGACCTAGAAAAAAGTCAGACACTCTAACCACTCCGCCACCGAGAACGCCACGCATGTCTGAATATGAAATTACTACATCTGATTTAGACTGAGAAGGGCTTACTGCATTGTTTCCGAAATTTGCATTCACTCGATCGACCTAGCAAGTGCGAACCGAACAAGCACACACTGGTTTGGTCTTCCTCATTTTTGCTGTGCTTGTTATGCTTATGCAGTATTCAAAGTTCCGCTGATTCCTCAGTAAGAACTGAAGCTGAGAACCAAGACACTGAGTTATACTTATAGTTATAGCTACAGCTTCCGTGGCGGAAGTTTGGGTTGGTGCTGCCCTTCCACCCTTATCATTCACTATACAATTTATACTTTATACTCACTTTTCTGCTACAGCCATGTGCCTCTTAATAACCAAACTGAGTAGGATTGTTGCTCTACATTTGTTTCTAATGGCGATTGCAGTGAAATTATCCGAGCAAATATTTTACATGAAATGAAATACCACTTCCTGTATCACGCTGTTTGTATATTCATCACCTTGCCCACCTCCTGCAGTGTAAGATGTAGCTGTGACTTGGCGTGCTGGGTTACTTCCAAGCTCCTTACTGAGAGACAAGCAGAACTCAGAAGACCCGTATTATTCAGGGTGAAATACCAATATGTTAACATTACTTTGTAATGAGTTAGAGCGTCAAACTCCCGTGTTGGTAGATCGTGGGTTCGAATCCTGGTCGAGTCAAAACAATTACTTAAATATTGATACTTGTCGCTTCATAGCCAGATGCTTGGCATTACTAGGATAGGGCAAGGAGCAGTGGAATGAGGAAGACCAGTCGTCTGCGACTGAAATTTACCCTGCTTAAACAACTAATGTACAAAAGAAACCCCCAAAAAACAGAAAGATATATGCGTTGGTTGTTGGATGTTTACGTCATGACAACATCTAAGGTCATATCAGAATGGGCACCGGCTTGTGACAGTGCATACTCATAGCGACTTTAGCAGTCAATTCGGGAATAAATACAGAAAAGCAGCACCACCAATGCACCGAAGCATCGGTCTTCTGACCAATAATAACAAGTTATTTACACAGATCTTATAAAAATGTTGATAATAAATTATAGTAATACAATTATGTATGTGCAAGAATGGTGGTTTTTATTTGATCGATATTGCATTGTAGGATTTTTGCCTTGGAACCCAAATGTTGTTAAGAAGTAAAACCCAAATGAGTCATTGACTTACGCACTCCTTCGGGCAGGGACCACGCAATACCACCCCCCCAACCCACCTCTCCCTCCGCCCAACCCACCCTCCCACCCATATACCCACCCACCAGTAGCCTCCTACCCTGCACTGGGCTGTTGGCAAGAACTCTAAGCGTCAATACAGCCACACACCACTGGAGGCCCCGTATACGACCTGTACGACAGGGCCGTTTTAAAGTTGTACACTCCGATGCTTTTAGTTTAAAAAAATGTAAAGTTTATTTAATTTTACGACACCTCTAGAACACATTGATTTTTATCACTGGCTATTGGATTTCAAACATATGGTCATTCTGACATATTTCTTTGCAGGAAACCCAATTCCGCCATATACGCTACTCTTCCCGATAAGCAGCAAGGGGTCTTTTATATGCACATACCACAGCTGTTGAAGAACCAGTTGTGAACCACTGGTTGGATCAAAAAAAAAAAAAAAAAAACTGCAAATGGATTGATTCACTGAGAAGGATCGATCCAATACGATAGCTTCACAGGTGGACACTCTACCATCTGAGATATGTCCCCTCCCCGGTTTTAAGTTTCAGTCAAATTTTGAGATAAATATAATAGCTCGATTGCTATGATCTACCTTACATTAGTTTGAAGTAACTTTGATTTTAAATGGCTAACTTTGGAGATATTTGAAGTGAAAAGATGCCAAATTAATGTTGGCAAGAAAGTCACAAGTCTGACACCCACAGACTTCAGTAGTAACAGGTTCTATTAAAATTGGCTTAATATCCCTGTCAATAGAACAACAAAAAAGAAGTTTAATAAGTGCATCCGAATCTAAGGTGGATATGTAGAATCAAATCTAGATAAGTACTTTCGACATTTTAATGATTTCATTGGACTATGCAGCTTTAACTTCAGTCACACACACCAGCCCACGTGTTATTTCACACACAGTATGAGAACCTTAATCGAGGACTGACGCGAGCCTTTTCCTGATGAAGCCTCGATGTTTATAATATTTCCTGGAAGTGTCTTTGAATTATATATCGGTATTTAGCAAGATATATCTGGAGGAAGCAAATATATATATATTTTTTTTAATGCAGAAAAGACACCGACTTCGGATGGTAAGTCAAAGCATCTGATGCTGATATAACATCGCTTGGTTTGAAATAGAACCACAATATTGGGTTACTGTTGACTCGGCACATGTTTCAGAATGGAGCACGCCCTCTTGATGTAATTAATATTCAACGTAGCAAAAGTTGGCAATAACTAAAACAGATTAAACTGGTTGCATTATTTTGCAAACTACAGCTGATGTTTATATCAAAGACAATGTACGACAAGACGCGTCACTCATGCGCCTGTCACAGCGTATGGTGGAAGCGTATGCCGGCGTATAGGCTTGCGTCACATACGCCGTCATATGCTGCGCATATGCTGCGCATACATCGTATATGCCCAGCGTATCCCTCATATGCCGTCATACGTGCATCCGTCCTAAAAAATGTTGGGCATGCTAAAAAATGTCAGCGTATGGCGACGTAAGGCTCATACGCTCCTCATACGCTATGCATACGCTAAGCGTACACCGTCATACATTGCGCATACGCTATACGTACGCCATCTTGCGTTACGCATACGCTAAAACCGCTCCTTCGGCGTATCTATAGCATATGTAGTGTATGCCTGGCGTGCATGTAACGTATTTGAGCGTATTCGTAGCGTATTCTCAGTGTGTACAAAGCGTATATTCAGCGTATGCCCGGCGTATGCATGGCACCGCAAGGGAGGGAGAGAGGGGGAGGGAGGGACCGGGCGTATACGGCGTATGCATAGCGTATGATGGCGTATGACGGCGTATGCGCCGAAAACTGATACGTACTCATACGCTCATTTCACCATAGGTCACCATACGTCGTCCCGAAACGGTTTTCAAATTTTATCGGTACGTTTTATATACGCCGCCGCCATACTCCGTAATGTGACATGCCCATCAGCGCTTTCATATAGGAATTTCTGAAATAAGAGGAATTTCTGCAGTGGTTCCATCCCACGTCAAACAAGGTGCATTGTCTTTGATTAGTTGTAGTAGTAGTTTTCTTATTCAGACATAATCACAAATTCTATTTATGTATGGCACAGATTAAAGTGCTTAATGTATTTTTGAACTTGAATATTACTAGAATATTGTTTTCATTATTAATATTAGGAGATAATACACAATAATTGGCATACATTGTCTTTTATGGTACAGCAGTCAGGGTGGGCTTGTTTCAATAGCACAGCAGTCAGGATGGGCTAGGGGACCTGTCCAAATTACCTTGTTTGCTGTATTGCATGGGAAAGTGCTGATTGGTGCGTCTTGTCCTACATTGTCTTTGTTTATATTGAAGTTCTGAAAGTTGCATTTTCCAGGAGATCACAGTGTTTTACACATCTCTATCTATCTCTCTCTCTCTCTCATTCTCTCTCTCTCTCTCTATCTCTCTCTCTCTCTCTATATATATATATATATATATATATATACACATACATATATATTTACATATTTGTTGGTTGGTTGGGGGCTTCACCTCCTAGCAACATCTAAGGTCATATATATTGACGGGTACTCACTTGTAACAGTGTACGTTAAGAAGTATAACTCATGACGACTTTATAGAAGACTGGGACTCTAGCACCTGGTATTTATGTACATTGTGTATAACGGCTGGCCACCCCGAGGGGTCACAAGGGGTGACCGGAAGCCACAAGGTCACACGGTAGGTGTGCTGGGTAATCGTAACGGAGAAATAAAGCAGTCACTTCCGTCCATTACATAACCGTGATCAGCTTTTGACTATACGAGGTTCAAACTGCAAAATTTGTCAAACAGGAATACTGAATCTGAGCTCGCTGTTAGTTTTTCTTTTGCTTGCCTCTGAAGGGATAAAAAAAAGTTGAACTGTAGCATTGCCAATAAAGAAATGAACCCTACTTAACCCTCACCTAATATTATGATCACAATTTGTGATCAAATAAACCATATTAAAGTGCGAAATAAAATGATCGAAGGGGGGAAGTTGATTGATTGATTGATTGGTGGTTGCTTTACGCCGTGTCGGCAGCATAGGCCATATTCACGGCGAGAAATGTTTGCCTTTTGTTCAAACCATCGCTTTTACCTGTAAAAGCAGACAATCAATTATGTGCCAATAGACACTCATTAAATTAGAAAGCTCACAATCATATATTTGTGGTCAAGGGAAACAAATTCCCATAGAAAAAGAAAAGTTATATTAATAATTGATAGAATCTATTTAGTAAACTATATCAGGTGCTACAGTCCAGCTGCCCTCAAAAAGGCTAAAATGTTTTCCTGTTTGACCTTAGTAAAAAGGTCATGCATACTGTCTGCAGTGTAGAACTGTTGGCGCAGGGCCAAAAAATCAAAGCAACTTAGTAAAATGTGTTTGAGTGTCAGTGGGGACTGACAGCCAATACATTCAGCAGGAGGTTCCCCCATGAGCAGAAAAGCATGTGTAAGCCACGAGTGGCCAATACGGCACCGACCTCCCACATGAGTCTGTGGTGCTTTTCCCACAGATGGTTCAATTGCTTTAAGTTTATTAATGTTTTCATCCCACTCATGTTGCCATTTGGATTTTATGTGGGTGGCTATTAGTGGTTTCAGATCAGAGTGAGGGATCAGACACGGTTCAAGATCACAGTTCAGGGCCTTCTTCACAGCCCGATCAGCTCGTTCGTTTCCTTGTATGCCGGCATGGCCAGGCACCCAGCACAGGTGGATGTCATACCCTGCCGTTGTCAGTTGGTTCATTTTATAAATGACCGTTGCTAGAATAGGGTGATTCGTTTTCAGTCCAGCAACAGCCAGGAGGCAAGAGAACGAATCACTGTATATAAGGGAAGTAGTTATGCAGTCATGCCACTTTGTATTTGCATTTGCAAGGTCAGGTCTAACTCGCAACATGAGAATGCTCCACGGTGTAACTAACATGTAATGTAAATGCTTCTGTTTGTAGAGCAGTGCCGCTGACTAATAATTCTAATGGCCGCCTTGTGAACCCGGCTTCAACCATGGGGTGTGGAACCTCAAAGTCGTCAGTGAGTGTCATCATAGACCATACCCTGGTTCCCGCACCAGCGGTGCATGCTGGGAGATGTGGCCACTACGAAACTGGCACCAATCAGTACACCCACAATCTGGAGCCGAGTCAGAAACAAACATCCAGCTTAGACGAGGCGAAGAACCTTCAGGGTCTACAGCGATTGGATCTAACCACAAACAGCCTGCACAACGCACCGGCAACGTTCGCCGCACCAGTGCGCACTGGTACCAACGCCTTCGCGCGGCGAGGTCAAGGTCAAGGACACTCGCGCAGGCGGAGTGACAAGGGTAATTGTTCTTCTGACAGTGATAGCTCTGTGAGTATGGAAAACGCCGCCGAGTGCTACAGCTATGCAGACGGCTACAGCATCGCAACAGCTCAGACGATGCTCACGTGTGGCCAGTCTGTAGTCGGTGAATGCACAAGGCCAGGATATCTAGAACGACGCAAGTACGACGACAATGCCAACGACTCCTGTGCCGAGCCACCGGAACCAGCGCGCAATATGGCTGGCGAGCAGACGACACTGGAAGCAGCGGGAGGTTACCATGGGTGCAATGTCAGGTTGAGAGTGCAACAGCGCATGCGCGTGCACCCCCAAGTGGTGTACAGAGCGAATCATTTTTGGTGGCCGAGCAAGCGAATGCTGTTTTCCAGCTACGAGCAAGTGAAGGCGATTGACTTCAGAGTGTCACAAGTGAGTTCCAGAATTGAACTGGGTATTCCCCTTTGTTGGGTCTGTGTAGACTCTATTTGAATAAGATTAAAAAAAAAAGAAAAGACCCGACCAAGCTTTCAATACATTTTGTGTTCAAGTTCAAGAGTAGTTGAGCTCGTGGACATGATGCATGCACAACATGACGCGCTCCAACAAAAACAACAAACAAAAACAGCAAACAATGAAAATAAATGAAAACAACAAACAAAAACAACAAAACCAACAATAACTAAACAGAGATCCATATAAAAAGGCATAGGGCCTACACAGTAACGAAAAAAGTACTTGCCTTCAATTAGATGTGGATGGAACCTATTTTGTGAGAGGAAAGTAAACCCCCATAATATACTTATCTTCAAACTTAAAGTTGCATAGTCCAATATAAATACCAAATCGTTGAACGCAAAACACTTATCTAGATTTGAACCTATACATCCAACTTAGAATAGATACTTGTGCACTCATTAAGTATTTGTTTCTAAATAGAAGGGTATGCTAAGTCAATTTAATAGAACCTGTTAGTGTTACTGATGAAACCTATTGGATCGGAGTTTTGACAAGCACTCCAAAACTAATTTAGCATATATACACTTCAAATATCTCCCAAGTCAACCATTCTAAATCAAAATTACTTCAAACTGCAGTAAGGTGGATAATAGCGATCTACCTGATTTTGTTCCAGAAAATGGCAGAAACTCAAAATCAGAGGACTACGCATATTTAATAAGTTAATTACTGATAGGTATGTAACCTTGTTGGTCTAGCTATAAAGAAGGCAATTTTTGGGCGTTCTTCAACAATGTTGTAATTTCACTAAATTGGCATCCATGCAATAAACCACGACCTAGTACCAAGTCAGTGTACCAAGCCATGCAACGCACTGGTGACATTAGTTCGACTTCTCGCCACCAGGTGCCAGCGTCTCTCTGCCAGAACCCCGATGAGCTGGTGGCTCAACTCAAGCGATATTGTGAGGAGGACGTGGAAGTGGCCAGAGCCCTCTACCGGTGGGTGGCCAACACCATCGTGTTTCTGCCGGAAACCAGCAGCACCGGAAAGAATCAGCCTCCAAAGAAAGTGCTGAAGGAAAAGAAAGGCACTGCCAGGGAACTTAGCTTCCTCTATCAGTACCTATGCAAGCAAGTATCTCATATTATTTATATATATATATACAGTAAAGCCTCTCTAACCGACCACCTCCACAGATCGACCACTCCCCTATATCGATCGATTTATTTGGGTCCCAACAATACCACTGTAACCATATTTTAACTCCCTAAATCGACCACCTCCCTAAATCGACCACTTAAAGTCGGTCCCAAGGTCGGTCGATTTTGAGAGGTTTTACTGTACAGATATATATATATATATGCTATTTATATGAAGAATTCTGACGCAAAAACTGACAACTCCATTTCAGTTGTTTTCTGTGAAATAGACTTTGCTGTTCTGCTTTCCGGTTAACGTCTATCAATTTCATATTGCATAGTGCATTATATAGGGTATATGTTGGTTTCTGTGGGGAAAAAAACCCCAGATTTGATTTTCTGAATGATGGCAGCTTCAGCTCATACCTGGTAGTCATGGTTTCATTTCGGCCCGAATGGCATTTTTCATCATGCTCATTGAAAGGACAAAACAGGAGCTTATATGTTGCTTATATGTTGAGAGTTAATTCATTCTTCTCAAACAGAGACATGCCGAACACAACATTAGGTTGTGTAATACCCCCATCACACAAAATTAGTTCTCACTACATTCTTGAAAATGTTGCTGAACGGGCTCAAACTGTGTGTGAACGGAATGGATGTAGTAGCAACTTTTTACAGTCCCTTTACGAATGGAATGGATGGGCTAGAACTGAATAGCGCTCCAGAACTTTGAGCATGCCCAAAATTGTCTTGCAACCACATTCTACCCAGACCACAGCCCGTTTTAGAACGCGGTCGGACGGTTTGAGAATTAGTTTGGTGTGATGGGGGTATAAACACCAATCCAAAAATTGAGATAAATATTGGAGTTAAACATTAAAAAAAATATTCCTATATTTTTGTAGATTGCACCATAACCAGCAGGCTGTACATGATATTTTCCACACACTTGTCTGTTTATTTCTCAGGTTGGCCGGACTGGAATGTGAGGTGGTTGAGGGGCTGTGTAAGCAGGCTGGCTACTAGATACAAGATTCACCCCGTACTTACAGTACAGGGGTGACTGACAACATAGTCTAAATACGGGCGAAAATAGCTTTAGTATGGAACGGGAAGTAGAATGCCTGGCACCAGTGTCAAATGGTTACTTATATCAACACAGAGTTGGTGAAATGGGAGAGAATGCAAAAAGACAAGATGGCGGCCAGAGAACACCGTCTATTTCACTTTTAAATTGCATTAAAGTATATGTTTTATTATATTTTCCAACTCAAAAGTAGCGGGTAAATATGAAGACGGACATCAAGAATATATTGTACTTCTTAAATTAAGAATTTACCAGCTCAGTTAATTAACCCAGCATGTCAAAATTCTTCGCCAGCTTTTCTAATGTGTTGGTTTTCACCCCTGTACTGGAAGTACGGGGTGAATCTTTTATCTAGCTGGCTACACATGCTGTTTACCACACACTTGTGTGTTTATTTCTCAGGTTGGCAGGGCTGGAGTGTGAGGTGGTTGAGGGGCTGTGTAAGCAGGTCGCGTTCTACCCGGGACAATTCACTGTGGATCAGTTGTGCAAGCCCGAGTCGCCTATTTACCACGCCTGGAACAAGATCCGGTTGTGTTGTCGCTGGTACCTGCTTGACGTAGCCTTAGCTAAACAGGGATGCAGTAAGTATTGTTATTAAGGGAGCTAGCTATCAGTCAGAAGGACCAGTTCATTCTCTCAGGCATATCGTTGGATAACTTACTTGATTATATGACATTAAACGTGAGTTTTGGTTGTTGGGGTTTTACGTCCTGGCAATATCTAAGTTCATGTCAAGATGGCCACCGAGTTGTGACAATGTGCACTCAAGCGACTTTATAGTGCTGCACCACTGGAATACCAAGCCACCATGACCTGATATCACACTCAGTCACATTATCCTTGTGCCCTATCCTAATAATGCTGAATAATGGCTAGGAAGTAACAAGTATAAATTGTTAAGTCATTGGTTTGACTCGATCATCGTTCGAACCAGTGTGTTCGAATCCCACTATCTACCAATCGGGAGACGGACACTCAACACATTCGGCCATCCCGTCTGGTTCTGAGTGTTGGAAGAATGGAAAAGTTAAAGCATGGTGTAATACCAAGGTATCACTTTGCACCTTTTAATAGCCATATTGTGGTTTTCTTGCTTATCAATTTGTAAGTGTCTTCTTTTAGTTGTGTTTAAATAGATAAATAGCTGCGATTCACTTTCACATTCAAATATAAATAAACATAGTTGATAGAACTTGAAAATATATGTGTAAACAGAATTCAGCACATATCTGAACACAATATATATATGAATAAAAACAGAAGTGTGTGCTGTATATATATATATATATATATATATATATATATATTTATATATATATATATATATGTCGTTTGGTTTATTCTACCTAAATATTACTGACTATATATACACTACTACTAAGTACTAGAGTATGTTTATCAGAGTACATGACTGATCATCATAGTCCATATCTCGCAGGTTGATTCGTTTGCTTTGTAGCAAAATAGTTGTCAGCATAGACACCAACTTTTTAATTGGTTAGTGAGCTGAAGTATTGCCTTGACCTTATAATTTCAATAAATTAACATTTAGACTTTGTACCAAGCATAACAATAAAACATAATGAACTCCACTGATGTATCATTAGCTGCATATTTTTTATATTGAAACAGCTGATTGAGTGATCGAGTGGTTATGGCTTCTCGTTAACCTTGCAGACATGGAGCACGGGGCCGCCTCCATATGCACGTTCGCCGAGGAGTTCTTCCTGTCGCGTCCCGCCGACCTCGTTTCCACCCACTTCCCGATGACGTCATCCGAGGACGCGCCGCTGAGCGTGGGCTCAGACACGGAGCGGCCCGGGAAGGCGGCGGTCGACGTGGCGGAGTGGGCCGGTGCGGTGGTGCGCACGGCAGCCGCCGGCGAATGGAACATAAAACCGCTGAGTCACCAACGCGGAGTGATCGACACTCACGAAAACGAGGTCTGGCTGCAGTTCGCCTGCCCGAACGTCATGGAGTATCACGTGTGCCTCGAGGAAGCGGGAACGGGGGTCGAGCACCGCGGTTATACGCTGATCTATCTGCAAGAGGACGTCGTGACGGTGTACGTCCGCCTTCCCGGGGCGGGTGTCTATGCTGCCCGCCTGCAGGCCATGCCGTGCTACGTGCACCCGGGCGCCGAGGGCCTCGGCTGTAAGCTGGTCGCACTGTACACGATCCGGGCGACCGGCCGGGCGGTGCACGGTCCTTTCAGCGCCACCTTTGACGGCCTCTGGGGCGTGACTCCCCAGTTCCAAGACGCTGGATGTCGGTTGCTAAGCGCCAAAGGAGCCGAACTGGCGACATCATCAGATGGTCGAGTCTGCATCGATCTGCGGCTGCCCTCGTCAGCCATCTTCCCAAACCTGGTCTGGTTCTGCCGCGCTCGTGAAGAGGGGAGGAACTTGGCTGGTTTTGTGTATGCGGAGCGCGAAGGCCGGCTGGCCCGGCTGCACTTGATCTGCCCAGACCCGGGCGAGTATATCGCTTTATTCGAAGCACCAGTCGGTGACCCCACCCGAAGACTGGCACCAGGCGAGCAGTGGGCCTATGCACGGTTCTTCATCACCTGCCAGTCACCAGCGAACAAATGTGCAAACGCAGCTTATTTTCCATGTTTCGAGAACTGCCTCTGCGGTTGCTATGAATCCATTGAGAAGTATGGTCTGTGGCTGCCTGACGAGAACGGGTCGACCATCTATGCCCAGCAGGGCTGCTGCCAGTTCCTGTTGCGCCAAGACAGACCGGTCAAGGTCGTTCATCACGTGGCCGGAGAGCTCGGTGTGGTCCATAAGGATTCGCAACGCTGGATATTCACCGAAAGAAACGGCTACGATGTCTTGTATCACATCAGGATCTCCGAACCAGGCCGACACAAGATCACCCTGAAGGCGAATGAATACCACTCTCCGGGACTGCGGGAAACTGTCTGTGTGTTAATGGTAGATGCATCTGTTCCGTACGCAGGAGACCTGTATCCTGAATGTGACACAATCTGGGGAGTGGAACCACTATTCCACGAGCTGGGCTTGTGTTCCGACTTGGAAGAAAAGTCTGAAATCCTCGTTCAGAGTGGCCAGGCTGAAATGAGGATCAGAGCACCACGGGATATGGAACTCCTACCCAGATTGTTTCACGCCAATGATGCGGACATGGACATGGTGGGGCACCGGATCGCCTTCCGCGATGACTCAGGGATCGGTTTCTACATGACTCTTCCGTTCAAGGGTCACTACAGGTTCGACATCCACTGTCGAGACCAACATGTGGCATCCTACCTTCTGTCATGCGAAGTGCCTATGAAGCCGGTGCTTCCCTATGAACCTTTCACTGCAGTCTATGGCACAACTGCAGCTTTCAGCCTTTGCGGCATGAAGGAGCTGACCGCTGAGAAGCAGCCTATCAGAATAGCGCAACAGGGCAAGTGCTCGATCAGGCACTGCGTACCTGGAGGATTCACTGTGCACTTCTGTCTGGTTAGGAACAGTGCAGAGATAGCAGGGTGCGTGTATGCAGAGAGACTCGCCAATGACGTCATCTACCACATAGAGCTCCAGCAGGTTGGCTACTACCGCTTCACTTGTTGGAGCTGCTCTGAGAGTGGCGGTGCGAATGAGTTACTCTTTTCATATCTTCTGTTCCGTGCGAAGCATGAGCTGGAAACCAGCAAGGAACAACCATCCTTCAGCGGGTATCCTGAGCTCTCTCAGATTTGGGGACTCAACCACAAAGGGTTATCTCTCGGTGTAGCACTTGTTAACGAAGAAAATTCGACGCTGCGAATGGTCGATGGTCTAGGATCTCTGCGTGTGTCTTATCCAAGCGATTTGGAAGTTACCTTCACCCTGGAGCAGCCGCGACTGTCAGTTGACAGTGCCAAGCGATGCATCTTTGTCGAACACAAGCCAAACCTTCTCCGACAGGTTTCCATATCAGTCCCCTTCAAAGGCAGATATGCTCTCAAAATGGCGGCTAAGGCTGTCAGGAACACCGGGAAGCTGGACGAGACCAAATGGGTGGAAATTGGGACATTTTTAGTCATTTCCATGAATGAAGCACCAGGAGCTTATAGTTTCCCTGCGATAAATAACCTCTATGAAGGTTGCAAACTAGGAGAGCCCAAAATCAACCCATTGTCTGCCGGTACTGAGTACTTCTTCCAGTTTGAGGTTCCTGGTGCCAATAAGGTCCAAATGTGGGACGGCGTCGGACACTGGAAGATTGTGCTGCGGCAACAACACGGCTCTGACGTCATTTCCGGAATGGTGAATGTTGGCGACCCCAAGGAACTGTGGGTCGCTGGGATGTACGATCCGGATCACTCTCACGGCAATGGAGGACTTAGGGAATTGTTAATGTATGAGGTAGTGTGATTTGATTTAGTGTGGTAGTCTGAGGCAATGCGGTTTCCATATCACATGCTAATATCACTGACAAAAGATATACATGAATGAAATTCCTTTACCAAAATAAAAGAGAACAAAAGTGAAGTTACCATAGCACAGATAATTTAGTTCCGATGAAATGAGGTTTATTAGAGTCATCATCGGTGAGTGGGGAGTGATTGAATGGTGATTGACCGGATGCTAGATGGTGATTAAATTATGATTAAAGGGTGGTGCTTGAGTGATGATTGCATGACAGCTTGGTAGATTAATTTAAAGTTACATAGTCCGATGCTTTGTGTTTTCTGTCAGTTTTTTTTTTAGATGCATATATTATTAGGCTGGTCGCTGTAATGTGCTTTATTTCAGTTTGAAGTAACATTGGTTATACATGGACATTTTTAAAGTGAAAACATGCAGAATGAATTTTGAGAAATTCAGACACGAGAAACTTCAGCATTAAAGCTGCATAATCCGATGAGCTTTCATAATTTCAAGACTACAACACTTAGCTATATTAATTTTATCCTACCTATCCAACTTGGACATTTGTGAACCTATTAAACAATACGATTCAATTTAATAGAACCTCCTACTGCTCAAGCCCAACATCTCAGAATTTCTACATGCTTGCAAGAATTAATCTGGCGTATTTTCACTTCAAATATCTCCAAAGTTAGCCATTTAAAATAAAAGTTACTTCAGTCTAAAGTAAAACAGAGTTTCGGGTTTTCGAGTTTTCGACTGCTACACTCAGAGATGTCTAGACTAGTGTGCTGCCACCTATCGGCCATGAACAAACCAGTAACAGTCGCTGCAGAGAGAGATGGCTGCCATGTTTGTGTAATGGTGCCCACATCTAGATTGCTCCGAAACCATGAAATATTGTTCGTCATTATTTTTTCCCTCTTCCCCCCCTCCCTCAAATATAACTGGATGGCCGAATGAGTTGATTGTCACTCTCGCGTTTTGGTACAGTGTAGGATTCGAGCCCCCAGATTTAGCCCCCCAGGGGCTGTATGCATGGAGCGGTGTTAGCGACTCAAAACTGGTTTTGGACGGGATTTCTAGTTTAGCGGCGAAAAGTCGCTATGCATGGAGCAGGGTTACGGAAACACTGCAAGTTTAAGGTGGGGTATACTAACACCACTCCGTAGCAGTTTTAAGGGTGGTGTTAGGTACCGATTAGGCCCAAATCTATTCAATGCGATCATATTTAACAGAATTAGATACTCAAAAAGTGAAATTTGGTCAAATTAACCCCCAAATTGAAGCGATATTAACGCCGCCGCTACATCGGCGGCGATATTCCTATTGTTGAATGTCAACAAAACAAATCGCCACCGCCACCACATCGGCGGCGATATATTACCGATTAGGCCCAAATCTATTCAATGCTATCATATTTAACAGAATAACATAATCAAAAAGTGAAATTTGGTCAAATTAACCCCAAAATCAAAGCGATATTAACGCCGCCGCTACATCAGTGGGGATATTCATATTGTCGAATCGACGAATGTAAACAAAACAAATCGCCGCCACCGCCGCTGCATGGGTGGCGATATATTACCGATTAGGCCCAAATCTATTCAATGTTATCATATTTAACAGAATAACATAATCAAAAAGTGAAATTTGGTCAAATTAAACCAAAAATCGAAGCGATATTAACGCCGCCCCTGCCGCATTGGCGGCATTATTGGCAAATAGCGGTGCTCACCGGGAACAGGCTCAGAGGGATACCCCAAATCTATAAATAACTGCTAGGTTAGCTAACACCACCACCCTTTGGACCCATACATACCCCGTGACCCATTTCTCAACACCGGCATTAGCTAACCCACCGGTGGCCCTTAACACCGGCGCCGATAAAAACTTGTTCATGCATACGGGTCCTGGTCTAGTCAAATTAGTGATTTAAACATGTATACTTGTGTAGTGGTCTGCACTGACCTCTCAGGCAAGTAACCACATAGACAGGTAGGCGTGGGGAGTGTATTGATATCAGGGAGCCTAGGTGGTGTAATGGTTAGCACACTGGCCCGGAATGCAAAGAGATGTGGGTTCGAGTCCCGCTCTAGGCACAATATTTCCCATTTTCATCACCCCCACGACACTGGTTGCCGTGATCAGGATCCTGTACAAGCTACGCGCTGTATGGTTGTTGAACCTACCCTGTGTATGTATGTGTTAGTGCATTGCCTGTATGTATGTAATTGTAAGCATTACAAGACTTACAATTCCAGGGGGACGAGTGTAGTGGTCTGCACTGACCTCTCAGGCAAGTAACCACATAGACAGGTAGGCGTGGGGAGTGTATTGATATCAGGGAGCCTAGGTGGTGTAATGGTTAGCACACTGGCCCGGAATGCAAAGAGATGTGGGTTCGAGTCCCGCTCTAGGCGCAGTATTTCCCATTTTCATCACCCCCACGACACTTGTCACTACCTCGCCTGGTGTGTAGTATTACTAGGATACGGCAAGGAGCAGTGGAATGAGGACAAACCAATTTCCTGCGATTGAAATACCCCCCCCCCCCCTGTAATCAATTAATACCCCGCCCCCAATTTTCATGTTATTCACGGACGAGATTGCAATCTGTCATACGTCGTTTTTGTGTATTTTTCTGACTTCTTTCAAAATTGGAACTGGGATGTTTTGGATTTAAGAACAAAATATTCAGTTGCTTACATAACCCATAATTATTCACATTTGTTAAATTCTCCTGCTTATCTAGAATACATTCATCATGTGTTGGCACATCTACAGTTCTAGTGTCAAACACCCTCCTCCTCGCACTTTTCCACCTTCTTTCCATTTCCCACTCCTTACCACTCTGTACTCCCCCCTGCAGTGCGTAGTAAACACATCGTTGAGACAACTACATCAATCAATGTCCACTGTTCAAACTCAAGATTGTTTGTTGGCAAAGGTCTAACTCTAAAGCCATGTTTACACGTGCGAGTTAAGCCGCGTCATATAAATCGCCTTGTCTTGTTCGGTTTACATTCGCCGTGTAAACGCAACTCTGAGGCGGATTAGGGCTGATTCGATTCATATTATTCACTTTATGTAAACTGCCTCGTGAGGTAGTTTATATAAAGCGAACTAGCTTAAGCACGTCACACGCATGCGCAGTCGAGACCTTAGTTTGTTGACTTTCCGGTCGATCAAAAGCGCATATTATATCATTTGGTCTATGAACCGGCTAGAGGTGCACAGATATTTTTTTCATCATTTATTTTTAGGGTTTCACTACCCAGCAGAAGTTTTGACCGTTCCAAAACAATACGATTCAATCTATACATATCTAGGTCGAACCCACACTCTCTCGTGGTGACGTCGACGAACCCAAACTGGCGCTGGTTAGTATGGACATGCTCATGCGCAGATATCGATTTCCGCCTTCAAACTCGGTGCATGTAAACGCGCCACTACTTCGCCTCATATAATTTGCTTTGTCTAGTTCGGCTTACAATTGCCCGTGTAAACACAGCTAATGGCGCCGTCAAGTCGTGGGAGGGTGGGTGCCAAGTCTTCACCACATCGGGCTCACTATGGGGCCACCTAGCGGAAAATAACGGAATCACTGTTCCCTCTCCGTAGACTACTGTAGGAGACGGTTGGTTGGCTGCTGGAGTGTTACGTCATGGAAACATCTATGGTCATTGTGTAGACAATATATATTTTATGCACGGAGCAAACGCAGTTCACTGCTACCCACAACATTGCTTCTTGCCATTGCAATCAGAAGGCAGGTCGGCGGTGGAAATCCTCTATAAAACCTATTCCATGTTCCACAGAGTCGGCAGGTCGGCGGTGGAAATCCTCTATAAAGCCTATTCCACAGAGAATGCTGACCACTGAGCTGCGACACACAATACTAGTTCCTGTTTTGCCATCAGAGCCTGGTTTGGTGATGGAAATCTTCGAATGTCAGTTCTTATTGAGAGTGTGCTACCTGCCCTTCTTTAAAGTTGCATAGTCCGATGGTTTTGAATTTCTGTATATTTTCTGAGATAAATATATTAGATCGATCAATAGTATCTACTTTACATTAGTTCAAAGTTACTTTTATTTTAAATGGTAAACTTTTGAAATATGTTGGGTGCAAACATGGAAAATTAGTTTTGGCAAGCTTGACAAAACTCTGACACCATAAACTTCTGCAGTAACAGGTTCTGTTAAAATGACTCAGTATTGCCTTCTATGCAGAAACAAATGCTTAATAAGTGCATCAGTATCTAAGTTAGATATGTAAAATCAAATCTAGATAATTGGTTTGGTTTTGAAAATTTGATATTTCATCGGACTATGCGGCTTTAATAAACTGTCCAAGCATTCTATGTTGTCTGCCTTAAAGTGGTTCAGTATTCGCCATGCCGTTGTGCTAATTTCTGCACCAGGTGGTGCATGACATGTTCCAGTAGTTCCCAGTTCTCCCACAGGTGGTGCATAGTACCATACATTTGCTGCCCCAGTGACCTAGTTTAGGTTTTATGGAGGAGTAATTAGACCATCAGTCATTCACTCACTCAGTCATTCACTCACTCAGTCTAACTCAGTCATATTATCCTGACACTGAGCTAACCAGCCCTTGCCCTATCCTATTAATGTCGAGTGCCAGGCTAGGAAGCAACAGGTATCAATTTCATAAGCCATTGGTTTGACTCAACCGGGAACCGAACTCCTGATCTCCCGAACTCCTGATCTCCTGAAGTTTGCCTACCAATACTTGGATGGCCTTTCTAGTCACCCTTGTGCCAACCGACCATACTGTACAGAGGCTAAGTATTTCGTCCAGCTTCACTTGAGGGATCCTAATTACCAGTTCAAGGTTGTGCTGTGGAACACTTCTCAGAGACTGGGTGCGGTGGCCTAATCGGTAGAGCATAGGCTCACGTGCGGGAGATCATGAGTTCGGTTCCCGGTTGAGTCAAACCAATGGCTTATGACATTGATACCTGTTGCTTCCTAGCCTGGCACTCGACATTAATAGGATAGGGCAAGGGCTGGTTAGCTCAGTGTCAGGATAATATGACTGAGGGGGATGTCGGGGCATGGTGCCAGCAGCTTGATTTCTTAGTGGGGCAGCACTATAACGTCACCATGTTTGTGCACTGTGACCAGTCGGTTCCTGTCCTGAAATGACCTTAAATGTTGCAATGGGGCAAAATTTCAACAACCAACAGAAATCATTATTTAATTATTTGAGGTCTTTAAGTGAACGATGGTTTGATAAACATATTTTATATATATATACATACATATATATACATATATATATATATATACATGCATACACATATATATATATATATAATTATACCGATTAAAGAAAGTAATATGTATATGCATATTTATGTGCCTATATATTATTTTATTGAAATAGAACACGTCAGTATTACAGCCAAATGTAACAGAGAAGGAGATACAATTATCCTATAAAAATATTATTTTGTTGTGAACTAGTCAGTTGGCGTCCTGACGAAGGAACTTATTATAAATATGGGTGCATATAAAAACAAACTAGCTTATATTGGTTGAATAGAGCTTTACTATATATGAAGAGCTCTTTTCTAAAACGCGATAAGCGCCGATAATTTCATTTTTTAAAAGCTCACAATACCAATGCCACGCATGAACTGAGTTGTAGCTCATGTTTTGGGAAAGAGCTCTTCATATATGTATATATATATGTATATATATGAAGAGCTCTTTATATATATGAAGAGCTCTTTTCCAAAGCATGAGCTACGAGCTTGGCATTGGCATTGCAAGTTCATTTTTTGGATCGGCGCTTATCGCGTTTTGGAAAAGAGCTCTTCATATATAAACTAAGTTTGTGGTGACTTTAAAAAATACCAAAACATCTACATGCATGTTAATCCGGTTACTGTTAGATGAGGATGAATTAGTTTAATGGCAATTGGTTTCATATATATATATACAATATCCAGGACATAAACATGATAAAAGGAACGCTCGAATATATCAACAACACTTAACTTGTGACTTAAAAATTGATACTTGTCGCTTCCTAGCCAGATGCGTGGCATTACTAGGATAGGGCAAGGAGCAGTGGAATGAGGAAGACCAGTCGTTTGCGACTGAAATTTCCCCTGCTTAAACAACTAATGTACCAAAAGAAAACAGCACCATAATCTCTACTTAATTGTGCGGTGTTGCAAATCAAATGACACTTACAACAAAGTGGATACCGGATGTAGAGGGGTATACCATACAGCTACAAGTACAGCTGATCCTGAACATATTCAACATGTGTGAATAAGGAATTGCAATACACATATAAGCAGGAAACACTACCCATAAATGCATTGTATATGAGACTAGTTACTACACGTGACACCAAGTCCGGCTGGATATCGGGTAATGTTGACATGCAATGGTGGGACAACTTTCAGATTCATTCTCACTCCACCATACATGTACTGTGCCTTAAAGTTGCATGTTCTGATGAAGAGTATTTTTTTCAAAAGCAAAACACTTATCTAAATTTGGTTCTCTATATCCAACTTAGAAACTGGTGCATTAACTAAGGATTCGGGACAGCCTATAAAGAATAATCAGTGAATTTATTACCTCATTCCCTTGAGCACCAAATTTGAGACAGGAACACTCATTAAGCAATTAGGTCAATATCATGGTCTAATTTGCCAGACCCTCATTCCAAGTATCATATGTAACATGGTCATCGCGAGATGTCAATTACGCGTCATAGCTCGAGGGCTTTTGGAAAGCTTGTCAAAAGTATATTGAGTCCTTTCAGCTCAAATTGCTTCAAAACGGAGGATTTTTCATCAAAATTACTCTGAATTAATGATTAGTAGGTTATAACGATCAATTTGATATATTTATCTAAAAAATACAATAACAATTTAAACGCCATCGGACCATGCAACTTTAAACAAAATATTAAAAAAGACAACCAATTATGATATTAATATTTTACTGCATCAACATTGTTCATCTATGGTAGAATGAGTGCGACTAGCAAATCATGCCAACTAATAGGCGCACCTGTGTCTCTAATACCCCAGTCACACTACTACTTGCGATCATTTTGCAACCACAAAAAAAGGTTGGTTGTAAAGAGATTGCAAGTGGTAAAAAAATAGTCGTAAAGTGCTTGCAAGGAGGTTGCAGCGACTGCACTAAAAACTTCCTTGCAACCAAAATGGTTGCCTAGAGGTTGACGACCATTGCTTTGGTCGCAAAGAGGTCGGCATTCACTGCGGGTTCTTTGGTACAAAGTGATCACAAAGTGGTTGCAAGTGGTCGCAAGCCGTAGTGTGACTGGGGCCCAACTGTAAGTGTGCATCCCCCCCCCCCATTCACAGGAGTTGTTTTGAATACAGCTAGATGGACACAAATCTGGTGCATGCCAATAAGCATGATTTAATCAGGGTTTTACCGTCCTTCTAATAGGCGTCACAATGTTACTCATTACTAACAATCAGAAATCTATTGACATAAGTTTGTGTGCATACTGCATTCACATCTAGCTTAAAGTTGGCGAAATGCGAGGGATATCCACCTGGGCAGCATTCAGGGTACTTCTCCGAGACGTCTCCGCAATGCTTTTTGGCTTATTTCCATTCAGGGTGCGTCTCGGAGACGTCTCGGACAAGAGACGAAAAGCACCTCGAAAATGGCCACCGTATTCAGTGGTTTCAGCCAATCAGAGCGCTTATTTTTCATGGTAAATGGCTGCCGCCTATGGGGGGGCGGCCATTTTCGAGGCGACCAACTACTTTTGCTGTTCAGACTAGTGTGACGTCAGGAATTTCTCAGAGGCACCTCGGAGGCGTACCTTGAAGGTGGCCCAGGTAACAGCACTAGTCACGCCAATAACAGCAATAAACAGGGATTTCCTCTGATTAATAATGCAGCACTGGTCACAACGATAGCACTATGAACAGGGATGTCTTCTGACTAGTACCAGACCTGAGGTCCATCGTGTCAAAGTAATATCTTAACCTAGACTTATCCCATTCTAGTTACTCCCGTAGCTCTGTTCCTGAAGCAGGGCTGCTGAACATTCCAGTAAAAAAAGGCTTCGGAAGGCTGGATAAAAGGAATGAGTACATGACTTCCTAATCAGAGAAGCAAGATATATTCCTCACATACCTCTTCATATTTACCCGCTACTTTTAAACTGAAGAATATAATGAAACATTTAGGTTAATATACTTTAATAGTCAAATCGACAGCATTCTGTGAAACGCCATCTTATTTTTTTGCATCCTCTGCCATTTAACCAACTCTACGCTAATATATACACGCGTATATCTAGGATATACTGGTGTAGGGAGGGGCGCAGAGTTCCCCTGTCATAAGTTGGCGTGTAACTATTGACCGTTTGGGTTCGAATCCGTCAGGTGGTGCCACCAGTCCGCCTTTCCTCGGGCCCCTCCCCGTAGCACCTCGGCCTTTCCCTCGCTCGCCTCGACCGGGCAACACCTGCTCCTGTCCTGTTCTCAAATTTTTTTTAAAGGTATTATAACTTGATTATTGCTATTTCACCTATGTTATTGTTATGGTCTTGATGCTTATGCTACACTATGTCTGATTAGCCTGGATCGCTTATTGTTGTTATTATTATTATTATTATTATTATGGGTAGGGCGGGTTGCCCAGCCAAATATGGTTACGGTTGAGTCATGGTTACGGTGCGATGATATAAGCCAAATAAAACTAACTATATTCGCCTATTAGTTTCTGTGTTGGTCTGCCCCCTCCTACAGATAAACACTGGATACTGGAACCAGGAACTCCACTTCTTGTTTCTACTAAAGCAGTTGTTGCTTGTATTTAGCCCTGGTTGTCATTCACCGCTACTCTGGTTAGGGGTGAATGACATTTTATCTAGCCCTATTCCTGCTAGTGGCCTTCCTCATCAGTCGTGTTAGAACGAGGCCGACGGCAATACATATCTCTCAGCTGCCCCAGAATTACTCATATGGGTCACTCTCCTCAAACCTGGTCATCCTGGGTTGGGATGTTAAACCATCAATAAGAAACGTTCTACTTATTTATTTTTCATATACTTTTCATGTTCCTGTTCACATTTGATGCAGAAATAAAGGAAATAAAATAAGTTACATGTGTGTTTCGTGGTGAAGTGTTGTGAAGAATTCTAGTGCAAAAAAAAGCACATTTCACCAGCAGCCATTTGTGACATGACCGATGGCACTTGGTGGGATGTTTACTAATATTGTGTAAGGAATGTTATACAAAACAGTTGTCAAAGTAAAGGGAAGTATTTATTAACATGCATGCTTAAATACAAAATCCCTGTTTTATTGTCCTAGGAAATTACAAGATAATTCTGTGTTTTGCATGCAACTGATGGTAGCCACACAACCATTATATGTGAATACTGAGTGAATAAAGTACACCTGGAAACTCCTTATTTTTCTCAATGTAAACACTACATATTTCTGTATATTATGACATGATTAATGTGGTCCTGAGTATGGATTTATGGAATTCTGCACACATTTTGGTGTAAACTGCCTGTGTGGTGTCCACGTTACATGCGATCAAAGAGAGATGTCCTCTGTTACCTGCTAGGTGATATAACTTAATCACCGATTACGCCATTCTCAATTGTTATTTTACATATATGCAAAGAGGAGATATCCAGCTTTCATTTGCAACCCAACAGATGCTAATAATTCAATTATTAGATTTTCATCCTCCAAGTTACACTTCTGACCATGTTTGAGGATAGTGACCCATATATACTATATATATTATAAATAGTATATATCATATATATACAGTGTATATACATGCTTGAAAGATTAGCACGGCGACACATTGAAGAGGGAACACCCCCCTGGTGTAATATTCCGGAATTACTACCGTCTGTCATGCCACCAAGTGGTAAACAACGTAACTATCCCAGAAGTAAAATGAAAGATAGGTGTGGTCGCCACCGCTCCACCGCTACCCAGTTATATTGTAAATAGACCTGTTATATGAAGTACCTATTTTCAAGTGATAACCCTGTATCCCGACAAATGTCCTGTCATTGGAGGGACAGTCAAATGAGACAAAAATAATTTGCATATTGAAATCTTTTTCACGCGTGGCATTGGTTTTGATGATCACAGGGTCAGTAAAGACAGGTACAACACACACATGACAACAACAACAACAACAAAACCAAAATCAGTGGTATATACATATATATATATATATACATATATATGTGTGTGTGGATATATATCATTTAATAGATTATCTAATGGACACAAAATGAAAGTGCCAAGCTGTACGTATGCAAGCAACGTTCTATTTATATGAGTTGAGTGACGCTCTGAGAAGGTTCTGTGTTAATCTCCCTTCTATTAAGAAATACATCTCCTGAACACGGATTATACTTGCGAGGATCTTTCAGATCAAGATTACACTGATAACTGATGGAAGGTGAATCCAACAGACAACAGGTATCAGGAAGGTAAATATCGGTGAATATTGCTTCACAAAAGAGAACTAGCTGACCAACAGACATGAGACTTAATATATAAGCACACCGGGAACAGTTGGAAGGATCAAGTTCATCTTCAATTGCTGTATATATATACCCTGTAGATTGTTCAGTCATTTTACCAATGATACAACAATTGAGTTTAGCTCATGTACCGGTTTTATTTAAGCCCATCTCATTGCTAGGCCAATAAATAACTAGCTCCTATCGTTTGTGCTTGCCAACAGAAGAGAATGAGCAAATAATTCCAGATGGATGTATAAGTAAGATAAATATGGGGATGCGAGTAAGAAATATCATTGGTACTTTCAGCACAGTTTGGTGGAAAGACCCACCACCCATGTGGAAAATCAGGCTCATCGTAAGTTATTGGTGGAGTAATTGTTGGTGTGTAAGACCGTTACATCCAAATAGGAGTGGATCTCTGAGTCTGTGTCCTTCCGCCAGATGTCACCTTCAGATTTCTGGCACAGCCACTTCCACCAGAAGAGCCTCCGCTCCAGCATCAACATAATGCTGAGCTGTTGCTGCTTCCAAAGGTTACAGTGGGTGACCCTGACCGTCTCGTACGAAGTGTTCATCATGGCGATTAGCATGTTCATCAGCAAGATGACTGACATGATGGCGTAGAAGATGAGGAGGAGCTTCGCAAAGAGAAGATGGCGAGCGTCGACAATGGACTGCTTCTTGTCCAGATCCGTCACAACGTTCATCATGTCGTAGAAGACCTTTCCGATTGTCACCTCTGCATCATGCTTGTAGGTGAAGAGCGCATTCATGGCGAAGGAGAATGCAATGAGGATGATTCCATACACAGTCAAGAAGTAGAGCAGGTCGCGGAAGAACATCTTTTGAATCATGATGGAAAAGCGGCTTGTTACACGGCAGCCGCGTGTGAAGAATAAAACAAAGATCCACCCGAGGAGCAATGCCATTGACAGCGCAATGTCCTGGTTTTCGTCCTTGGTCATGTAAAGCATGTACCAGTCAAGAATGAACACGCTGAAACCGAGATTCACGATCCGATACGGGCCATTGCCAGTTATTGTCCACTCAGATGTGATGCTCTTGGCAAGCTGGACAAAAAAGTGGCTGCCCTTCATGAAGGATATGCGGTATGGGCGATTGCCACAAAGGTCCAGCATCTCAAGCACGATGTAGATTATGGGCAGGATGACGAAGAAGGCAAAGCCATGGTTGATCTCAACCTGTTGGAAAATGATGATCGTGCCGTTCTCGTGGTGGAAGAACGAGTTGCTGTTGCATTCTGCAGTTAGTGCAGTGAATGAAATCATGTAGGTGAGGTGTATGAATAACCAGGCGACATTGATGAGGCGATACACCCCCCACTTGCAGGCCAGCAATGCCTTTATCGGCTCCATCTCCAGGTAGTCCTCCTGATTGTCTCCACTTTCCATGTTGGCCTGCCTGGACAGCCGCTGACTGTTATGCGCCAATATGTGTAACACCGAGAACTTGTTATAAGTGTCATAAGCGAAACTTGTGAGGTCCGTCACATCGTACGTAACCCAGGTGATCGAACCCAACTTGTTTTGCGGGATCTTGTAGATCTTTTCTAGATTCAGCAAGTATGCAAACAGATTGGAATTCTTAGCCGAGGCCAAGGCCAGCGGAGTATAGCCGACGTTGTTTCGAATGGCCAATAGTTCCTTGAACAAGTTGATCTGCATTTGAGTCACCTCAAGCTGCCGCTGTTGAACATTCCGGGTGTCGTCGATCATCTCGTCGGCCCATATCTCTGTCGACTCCCAAACGCTGTGGAAAATAGCCTCGTAGTCATTCCGTTTCGGATACTGGGCCGACTGAAGTATGATGGAGTGAATGAGAGTGTTTCCGTTATGACTCTTTAGTGCCAAGTTCCCGCCATACTGCACGAGCATCTTGATAATGTCACAGTTGCCAGCCCAAGCTGCTGCTGTCAAGCAAAGCTGTCCATGTGAATGTTGTGTTTTGAAATAATTTCCATCAGCGATGGTGTTAATCAAACTAACCTGCTTCTCTGGATCATCGAGAGCTATAAGCAGTTTTTCAACCATCTCAGGGTTGCCGTTGGCAACTGCAACGTGAAGAGCAGTCTGATTTCGGTATTGGTCATTCTCATATTTCGCCATTATTAAACCTGGTTCTTTTGTCCCAAGCAAGAAGTCGACCACTTCCGTGTGGTTATAAAGAAGAGCCACGTGTAGGATGGTAGCTGACGACTCTTGCTCTCGGAGTTCCCTGCTCGCCAGTTTTAAACCAGTCTTCTGTATGATTTTGCATAGAATCTTCACAACGTCCAGCTTGTTCAATTTCACTGCTCTAAATAGTGTTTCCAAGAACCCTGGTCTATCCTCAAAGAGCATCCGTGCATAGTTTGCCACCAATCCTTTCAACCCCGGTAGAGTTTTCTCGTCAGCATTGATCTCAGATTGGGTCATGCCAAGTTTCCCTTTTCCGATATCAACAGTTGTTCGGTTGATTCGCTTCCGCTTGTTAGTACATAGCTTTAGGCAACATGGACAATAACGCGAACATGTAGAACCCTCATCATTGTCATCAAGCGACACTTTGTGGATGATGGTGTTTTCGGAAGGTTCATAAAGTTCAATCCCGTCCTCCTCCACTGACCTCCCCTTGAGGAGTGAGTTCGAAGGGAGAGAGCAAGAGCGAGTGGGCCTGCGAATGATGGACCGCAGAGATTCTGACCTGGGGCTGCCATCCTTGCCAGCTGAGGGAGTAGTGGCATCTTCAGCGGGTGCATGCTCTTCTGGAACAAGAGCGCTCGATGCCAGGTCTACTGCTTGTTGTAAAGGCGGCGGGTGAGGTGGTAAGAAAGAATTGGAATGATCAAATGAAATGTGTTTTTTACAAGTATCTGTCAAATTTCTGTCTTTGCGATCCACTCCCAATGGTTGCTGAGAGTTTAAGTGATGTGAAGGTAGGAGAATGCCTGCTACTGGTATTCCTGGTGTATAAGGGTATTCTTTCGGTTTTGTAAGAGTATGCGGAGGCAACAGAGGAGCGTTGTCATAGTCGCCATCCATAGACATCCGTCTACTGTCAGTGGATTGACTTCCTAAGCTGGCATCCTGCGTAACTTGTGTAACCTGCCTCCACTCATTGTCAGCATCCCTCTGCATGAGGGCTGGAACTAATTTATCCGTCGCGTACCTAACTGTATCATCTGTCCCATTCACATCCCCAGGAGCTTCGTATGTACCCAGCAATTCGCTCTCGCCTGAGGGCAACTCGCGGTTGATCTTAATAATTCTTCGGCGGGTTTTAATTGGTCCACGCATGATTCTCGTGCATATCGTTCTTCCGTCGGGTAACCGCTTAGTGATATTGGAAACCTGGATATTCCCCAGATGCGAAGCTTTCTCGACATCATCAAGAGTCCCCACGCATCCCCCCTTTCTCTCCTGCACCTGCAACACTTCCCCATCTGATGTATTCTTACCGGTTGAGGGATTCAACCGGTAGGTGGTGTCCGTCCCCGCTTCCACGTCGCCCGGGAGGGCAGCCCTACTCAGCTGCTTCTGCAGAATCTCCTCCAAGGAGCCACCAAAGTCCTTGAACAAGTCATCCGGGATGTCAAACTGGGAGAAGTTGACACCAGCGTCTTCCGCGGCGTCTCCAAGTGCGAAGATGTCATTGTCGGTGTCATGATTGTAGGTGCTGAGGGAGCGCTTCTCGATTCGCGTCACTGGGACGTTCCCGGCTGGGCGGTACTTGATGGAAGTTGATCGGTTCATGTTGGTATTTAGAAGATTAACAGCTGTAGTGTCCGATGTTTATTCAACTGGTACCTTGCTCTCATGTCCATGTTCATATGTTACCGCCCCCAAAACATTCCTTTCGATTTTGGAAATACAAACATCTGAATGGAAGGCACAGCCATCCAGAGCCTTTGAATTATTTCTCCTTAGTGACCTTGTTCGCATTTTGAAGAATTGAGGCGTTATTTGTTTTGTTTTTAAAAACCACTAAAAAAACAACTCACGTCTGTTTAGCTTAAACAACCTTAGACTGGTCCCATGCCAAATATATTTAACGGACGTCCCGTCTCTACCTGCAAGACAAAAACAACACAATTATAGTTTGTACATTAAGCTCAATTGAATAATGGTAATGGTATCACAATACATGTGTTCAACGTTCCACTGGTCTCTCTGCTGTGACCCACTCCGGGTCGCAGCTTCAGCTTAAATTGCGGAAGGTGATGGATGTGGTGAACACAAAGCGGTATGTTATCGAATAAAAAAAGAATTTGCTCGGACAATTTCACTGAAATCTAGATTAGACACAAATGCATGACAATCATCCTACCAAGCTTGATTGGTCCTCAGGTGGCATGGTTGTTATAGGTGCAATGTGAGTTTAACATATAAGGGCTATAGCGAAGGATAGCATCTGACCAGACGGAATGGCCGAATGAGTTAGAGTGTCCGTCTCCCGTGCTGGTAGATCGTGGGGTCGTGGGTTCGAACCCTGGTCGAGTCAAACCAATGACTTAAAAATTGATACTTGTCGCTTCCTAGACAGGCGCTCGGTATTATTAGGATATGACAAGGACTGGTTGGCTCAATGTCAGGATAATGTGACTGAGTGGGATATCAGGTCATGGTGCTGGTGGACTGGTTTTCCAGTGGGGCAGCACCATAAAGTCACCATGAGTGTGCACTGTTACAAGTCGGTACCCGTCTGGATATGACCTTAGATGTTGCTAGGATGCAAAACAACAACAAGCAATCAAAACAAAATAGGTCCCAGCTTCAGTCCTTCTACAGGGACCAGCAGCCCTCCGAACACCCTTAGTCAGGTGCTAGCCTTTCTTTCGAGTAGGTTATATATAGTTAGATAAATAGTTGCATTGATATTAACAATCTATGTTTCAGTGCAAGTGTTGGTAAATGACTCCACCAATATAACTCACTGTAAATAATATGATTATGGCCAGCATTATTATTCTCCTAGTTGATTCAACATTGACTTAGTTTTTCTTTTTGTTAAGCAGCTCAATGTGTGTGTGATTTGTTCTTCCGTTTCCCATAATTCGATAAGCGCTTACAATGGGGTGTGGTGGTGGGAGTGATGGTGGAGCGTGTGTGGAGGAGGCAATGCATATTTGTTTGGGAAATTTAAATAACTTAATCACCGATTTGCTTGGGAAATTTAAATAATCCGAAATCTCAACAAAAATGCTCTTCATTTATAATAAAATAATAATGTTCTATAGTGGAATCAATATTATAATTGAGTCCAAATCCCCCCAGTACTGAGTGTGCAGCATATGTTACTAAGTTCTTATTTCTGTCAGTCATCACGGAGCTTCTTTTGGACAACCACAGTTACCTTTTCACCCCAGCACCACCCACGCCACACGTTAACTCCATTCAGGCTGAACCAACATGGACGTGGCATACACACCGGAAGCCATTGTGAGAAGCCATTGTGAGAAGACATCGTCTGAAGCCCACAGCTACTAGCCACCAGCCACCGGTCACCAGCAACAAACCAACACCAGCCATCCGACCAGCCACCAGCAACCAGCCACCAGCAACCAGCCACCAGAAATCAGCCATCAGCAATCAGTCACCGGCTACCAGCCAAAAAGACACCAGCTACCAGCCAGCAGTGCACAGCCACCAGCGAAGTCTCACTGGTTGCCAGCCACCAGCAGCCAGCCACCAGTAACCAGCCACAAACCACCAGCAACCAGCAACTAGCCAACAGCAACCAGCCAACAGCAACCAGCCAACAGCAACTAGTCACCGATCACCAGCAACCAGCCACCAGCAACCCATCAGCAGTACCCAGCAACCAGCCACCAGCAACCAGTCACCGGTCACCAGCCACCAGCAGCAAGCCATCAGCCATCAGCCAACAACCACCAGCCACCATTGCTAGGATCTGTGCTGCTAACAACCTCTCGCTAATTCTCTTAACCCAAAGAGAATAAATTGTGTGAAGAGCCTGAGCTCCACTTTCCCACTCCATGTTGGCTAAACAAAAATTGTATATGCGCATATAAGCTTACAACAATTTTTTAAAATTATTTAATGGAGATACTTTTGTCACTTATGTATAAAAGATCAAAGGAACCACAATACAGAGATCCACTGAACAGGCAGACAAGAATGGGAGATGGACCACTCCTCAGTGTTCCTAGACCAAACACAAACAAACTAGCTAAGGCACCAATATTTAAAGGCAGCAAGATGTGGAACAAACTACCATCCGCTATTAGAAGTGCACCTTCCTACCAAAGCTTTAAGTCACTGATCAGGCCCTTGAACAAACACCAGAGTGTGGATCCTGTGCCCTGCCTTGCTCTCCCGCTCCCTCCCCCCCCCTTGTCCCCCCCCCCCCCCTTTCACTCAATTACTTATCTAAACTATACCGTAATAGCAGCACAGTTTTTGCAGCGACCCACCATCTTAGCCCATAACACTGAACTTATTATGGCTAACCCACTAACACACTAATCCCCTTCACAATCTACTAATATGCCCTATCGAAGTACCCGCTTATCTACCTATTTACAGTGCGATGTAAACGGCCGGAAGACCAGTGCCTCAGCGCTGGAAAATATATATTCTGATGAATAAACTGTTTTACCAACAAACAAAAAAGATGATTTGATGACTGATTCTAGCGGTGGTTCATGATATGTTTGCAACAGCTGTAAATACACACATTCATGTAAATACACACATTCACACACACAGTCACACTCACAGTCACACACACACTCACACACACTCACAGTCACACTCACACACACACACTCACAGTCAGAACACACACTCACAGTCACACACACACTCACACACACTCACACACACTCACACACACACTCACAGTCACACACACACTCACACATCCTACAGTCACACTCACACACACTCACACACACACTCACACACTCACACTCACACACATACACACACTCACACACACACTCACACACACTCACACACTCACACACACTCACAGTCACACACACACTCATGCACACTCACACACACTCACACACACACTCACACACACTCACACACTCACACACACACTCACACACACTCACACATACACACACACTTACACACACTTACACACAGGCACACCCACACTCACACACACTCAGACACTCACACTCACACACACCTACTCACATACACACTCACGCACCAACACACACACTCACAGTCACACGCACACTCACACACAGACTCACATACACTCACAGTCACGCACACACTCACAGTCACACTCACACACACTCACACACAATCACACTCACACTCACACTCACACACACTCACACATACACACACATGCACACACACTCACATACACACTCACACACACTGACACACTCACAGTCACACACACTCACACACACTCACAGTCACACTCACACACACTCACACACACTCACACACATTCACACACACTCACACACTCACACACACTCACACATGCACACACACTTACACACAGGCACACTCACACACATTCACACACACTGACACACTCACAGTCACACACACCCTCACACACTCACAGTCACACACACTCACCCTCACACACACTCACACACACACTCACACACACACACTCACCCACAGTCACACCTACACACACACTTACACACACACTTACACACAGGCACACCCACTGACACACACTGACACACACACTCACACACACTCACACATGCACACACACTTACACACAGGCACACTCACACACATTCACACACACTGACACACTCACAGTCACACACACTCACACACACTCACAGTCACACACACGCACACACACTCACACACACTCACACACACTCACACCTACACACACACTTACACACACACTTACACACAGGCACACCCACTGACACCCACTGACACACACACACTCACGCACACACACTTACACACAGGCACACTCACACACATTCACACACACTGACACACTCACAGTCACACACCCCCTCACACACACTCACAGTCACACTCACACACCCTCACACACACTCACACACACACTCA
The DNA here is from genome assembly GCA_030323885.1 of Branchipolynoe longqiensis. Classification (NCBI taxonomy): domain Eukaryota; kingdom Metazoa; phylum Annelida; class Polychaeta; order Phyllodocida; family Polynoidae; genus Branchipolynoe; species Branchipolynoe longqiensis. The sequence goes on from CM059186.1 coordinate 161,282,566, forward strand.
CACACACACACTCACCCACAGTCACACCTACACACACACTTACACACACACTTACACACAGGCACACCCACTGACACACACTGACACACACATACTCACACACACTCACACACACTCACAGTCACACACACACTCACACTCACACACACTCACACACACTCACACACATACACCCACTTACACACCTACACACACATGCACACACACACTTATACACATGCACTCATGCACACACTCACACACACTCACACACACTCACAGTCACACACATACTCACACACACACTCACACACTCACACACACACTTATACACATGCACACTCACACACACTCACACACACACTCAGGCACACACATACTGACACACACACTGACACACTGACACACACTGACACATACTCACACACATACTCACACACACTCACACACGCACACACACGCTCACACACACACTCACACAAACACACACACAAGCCTGCGCGGGAATACCCGTCTGGCATGTTCGTCAAATTGACTCGGCCATATCATGACCATTTGAGGCGGGTTCGAATCAACCGCCCACATTCAGCGAAACAAACACAACCGAGCAGAACAATCGAATCAAGCCGAACGTCGGTTCGGTCCCCGTCTGATTGATGGTGCAATTATTAAAGCTGCATAGTCCAATGAAAGCAGCACATTCACCAAACCAAAACACTTATTGAGATTTGATCCTAAATGTCTAACTTAGACACTGGTGCAATTATTAAAGCTGCATAGTCCGACAAAAGCAGCATATTCACCAAAACAAGACACTTAGTGAGATTTGATCCTAAATGTCTAACTTAGACACCGGTGCAATTATTAAAGCTGCATAGTCCGACAAAAGCAGCATATTCACCAAAACAAGACACTTAGTGAGATTTGATCCTACATGTCTAACTTAGACACTGGTGCAATTATTAAAGCTGCATAGTCCAATGAAAGCACCACATTCACCAAAATAAGACACTTATTGAGATTTGATCCTACATGACCAACTTAGAGGTTGATGTACTTATTCAGCATTTCTTTGCTGCATGGGATGGAATATTAAATCAATTTAATCAAATCTGTTACTTATAATCACCCGATTTCGGTGGGGAACTGAACATTATTTGTGTGTTGTTTTCACTTCAAATATCTCCAAGGATAACACAAGTTACTTCAAACTAAAGTAAGGTAGATTACAACGACCAACTTAATACGTGTATATTGATCAGAAAAAAAAGGTAGAAACTCAAGAACATCGGCCTATGAAACTTTAATAGACCACACACCGGATGCTGGCGACAACAGTGTGAGATTATGGGATGCGGAAGGGGTGAATTGTTACCGGAAGTAGAATTAAATCAGGCAACAGAGAGAATTACAAGAAATACAACATGGTTAGTCACCGAAGGCGAAACAGAAAATAAACAAATTGACAAGTGGGAGGTGGGAAAGTGCCTCCAATGCCACACCGTTTAAAACTGCATAGTCCAATGGAAGAATAACATTTCCTAAACCAAGACTCTTATTTAGATTAGATTCTACATATCCAACTTAGATATTGATACACTTACTAAGCATATAGTGCTGCATAGAAGTAAACACTAAATTAATTTAACAGCGACTGTTACTGCTGAAGCCAAATGCTGAATAAAAGCACACACAAAGTCAATTCAATAGAACCTTTCACTGCTGAAGCCTATGGTGTCCATCATTTTTACGTGTATACCAACATTAATTTAGCATGTTTTAACTTCAAATATCCCCAAAGTTAGCCATAAGAAATAGTTACCCCAAAATTACCCCAAAAAAGTAGATTATAAAATCAAGCCTGATATCTTCATCTAATTTTAAAAAAAGGCAGAAATTCAAAACCATCAGATTGCAATTATAATAGCAAAAGTCACATGTTATCTAGCAGTGATATGAATTATTTATATAGGAATTGTACATATATATATATATACATATACATACACTAATTGACAGACCTTGAAGCCAAGTTGGGTGCCATAACAGAGATGCGCTAATTGATACAAATAGAAACACTGCAGATTTCAATTACACTCCTCACCAGATTAAATAGTCAACACAGGAAACAACAATTAGGCTGAATAAGCGGGTTGGGAGCTAATAGATTCAAGATTCTGATTCATTCTAGTATAATGTAATGTATTCTCCTTATCAATCATCGAACATAGCGATGTGACGCATGCGTAAATGATCCCTGCTAGTGTCGGCCATTAGACGCGCAGTGATGCAGACAGAACCCCCCCCCCCCCAACCCAACCCAACCCACTACCCCAACACCCCCACCCCCCACCCCACTTCTTGCACTTCTTGCACTGCGTTTGTTTAAGGCGGTAAGTGCCTAAAACTGAGATTCCATTGATGCGTAGTGTGACATGCCACATCCGTCATGCAACATGCGACATGCGACATGCGACGCGCATCGTACGTAAGTAGCATTTTTTTAAATGTAACATTACATATGTTACGTATGCTTAGTAGTGAGGGTTGCCTCCCCTCTCCGCCCCTCCGCTCCCTCCCCAAAGAAAGTTTGTTTTATTTAACGGCACCTCTGGAGCACATTGATTTTTATCATCAGCTATTGGACATCAAACATTTGGTCATTCTGACACATTTCTTAAGAGGAAACCTGCTGCCACCACATACGATACTCTTTCCGATAAGCAGCAAGGGGTCTTTTACTTGCACTTTCCGACAGACAGGACAGCACATACCACAGCCTTTGATGAACCAGTTGTGGACCACTGGTTGGCCCTCCCTCCCCTCCCCTCCCTCCCCCTCCCCCCCCCCCCCCCCCTCCTCCCATCCCTCCCCTCCCCCTCTCTCCCCCCTTCCTCCTTTCCTCTACGCCCCTCCCTCACCTCAACTCCCCCTCCTCCCCCTCCTCTCCCTCTCCTCCCCTCCCTCCCCTCCCCTCCTTTCCCTCCCTCCCCTCTCCCCCTCCCTTCCCCACCCCTCCCCTCCCTCGCCCCTCCTCTCTTCTCCCCTCTCTCCCACACCCTTCACCTCTCTCGCCCCTCCCCTCTTCCCTCCTCCCCCCCCCTTCCCTCATCCCCGCCCCCCTCCCACTCGACCCCCCCTCTCCTCCCTTTCCCCTGCCCTTCGCTCTATTATCCACGACACTTTATGCAAACAGACAGCCTGGGTTTAATTGAATACACATTTCCACTGTATGCATCCATATTAGCATTATTGCAATCTAAATAAAAATGCTTAATTAATTTAAGCATTTGTCGATGGACATTTAAATACCACACACTCCTTCAGTTTCTTCATTTGATGCGCTTTAGCATCAATTATGTTCATATACATGCTGTACAATTCATTTGGTAAATATTTATATTAAAAACAACTATTATTATATACTCTATCTAAATGCTGTATTATGCGTATATTTTGTTCTGAATGCGGTGGCTAAATCGGAAGAGTGCAGGCTTCCCATTTGGAAGGTCTGGAGTTGGATTCCTGGTTGAGTCAAACCAATAACTTACTAAATTGATACATGTCGCTACCTAGCCTGGCACTCGACATTATTAGGATATGACGAGGACTGATTAGCTGAACATCAGGATAATCTGAGTGAGTGGGATATCAGCTCATGGTGCCGGTGGCCTGATTTTCCATTGGGACAACACTATAAAGTTGAGTGTGCATTGTCACAATTCGGTACCCACTCTAATATGACCATATATGTTGCTATGACGTCAAGCCCCAACAAACTATGTTATGTACACTGCTCTTTGCTAGTTACCCACTCCACCACAGCGGCGCCACAAGTGTTTGCTCTATGCAGTCTCCACTCACTTCCGGTAACATGGCTGTCCAGCAATATTGCCGAGCAGAAATGTACAATCCTCCAAGCATAGTTTATCCTATCGTTACTAACAACCTACTTACTCAAACTACTTCATGTAGTAAAAAAAAACACCCGAGGTATTAACCTTTCAAGCATAACCCTACAAGCTAACCAAACTCTATCTAACAGAATAAACAAACCATTCTACTAACACTCCATCTAAAAATGTCATCTCCAACAACATGATAATTATGCACTTCATAACACAGTAGGCATACAAACCTAACCACTCCGTAATGTAAAGGTATAATCAATACACATGTATGTATCTAAGTATGTATGAATACAACATATAACTACAATTTTTTATATGTGAATTGTCAAACTATACCATATGTAAGTCTTTGAATGATTAATATTGTTATTTCAGCTGATTTGAGCTAGCTGCTGATGACAATATCAGACTACATATACATATATTGTAAATAACTGTATTGTCACATGGCTGGAAGACCAGTGCCACGGAGCTGACAAAAGACTTTATTCAATGAATAAACTATATCTACAAAAACAACAACAAATTAATAATAATAATAATAATAATAAAGAAAAAGGGAGAATTGTGCACAATTGATGCATGTTAAAGTTGCAATGCTTGATGGTTTTGAATTTCTGTCTTGCACTTTAAAAAAAAAATATTAACCCAATGATAATTTACCTAATTTTAGTTTGAAGTCAGTTTTTATTTTAAATGTCCCATTTTTGAGAGATGTGAAATGCAAACAGGCTAAAAAAAACTCTAACACCATAGGTAACCGTTTCTATTAAAATTTAATTTGGCTCAGTATTCCTCCAATGAAATAACAGATGCTTAATAGGTGCAGCAGTATCTAAACTGGATATGTAGAATCAAATCTAGAAGAGTTTTTTGGTTTTAGAAATTTCCTGTGTTCATTAGACTATGCATCTTTAAAATTTAACGAGCCTTCTTTCAACAATAGAACTGGGCGCGGTGACCGAATCGGTAGAGCGCGGGCCTCACATGTGGAATGTCGGGAGTTTGATTCCCCGTCGAGTCAAACAAATGATGTATATAATTGATACGTGTCACTTCCTAGCCTGCCGCTCAGCATTAATAGGATAGGGAAAGGACTGATTAGCTCAGTATCAGGATAATGTGACTGGGTGAGATATCGGTGCCAACGGCCTGATTTCACAGTGGGGCAGCACTATAAAGTCACCATGAGTGCGCACTGTCACAATCGGTAAACCCGTCCTGAGATGACCTTAGATGTTGCCAGGACATAAAACTCCAACAACCAACCAAGCATTCAACAGTAGTAATTGGGTGATTAAGTAGCGAAGTGATTAGTAATAACAGCATTGCACACGGCTGTACCATTTAAATAAAAAATTTTTTATTGAGGCTGTATTTATACTGTCCATAGCATATAAGCCTGGGTACTCAGGCTTGTTTTCAATGCTGGCCAGCTGTAGTGTCGGTGTTATCTAATCATACAGTAGCTGCTGATAAGGTATTTGATTGCCTGCATTTTACCATTTCCCATATATACGTAGAATATTGTCCACTCAAATAACGCACTTGTCCCGGTACTCAGCCTCCTGATGAAGTCTGATAACCCATCCAGGCAACCAGCCACAGACACTCCTACCACCACTGCTAGTACTACTACTACCTGTATTATCGCCCAAGTCTTTGTCGGCCAGTCGTAACCCTTTTGCTACTAATCCTTGACCTACCGAGAATTACCGATTATCGCTGGTGTTTAGGGGCCAGACAGGATGGCCGAATGATTTGAGCGTCTATCTCCCAATTTGATAGATCGTGGGATTCGAACCCACTGTTTCTAACCCTGATCGAGTCAAATCAATAACATAAAAATTGATACTTGTTGCTTCCTAGCCAGGCACTCAACATTATTAGGATAGGGTAAGGACTGGTTAGCTCAGTGTCAGGATAATGTGACTGAGTGGGATAGCAGGTCATGGTGCCGGCAGCCTGGTCTCCCAGTGGGGCAGCACTATAAAGTTGCCATGAGTGTGCAGTGTCACAAGTTGCTACCCTTCTTGATATGACATTGTATGTTGCCAGGAAGTAAAACTCCAACAACCAACCAACCTATGTATATATATATACAGTAAAAACTCTCTAACCGACCACCTCCACAGATCGACCACTCCCCTATATCGATCGCTTTATTTGGGTCCCAACAATACCATTGTAGGGATATTCTTATTCCCTAAGCCGACCACCTCCCTAAATGGACCACATAAAGTGTGTCCATGGTCGATCGCTTTAGAGAGGTTTTACTATATATATATACATCCATACTTTCATACATCGATAACATCCATACATACATCCATGCATCGATACACAGGAAAAAATGCTATTTGATCTAAGGTAGAATATTTGCTAGGATAATTTCACCATGATCCATACCAGAGATAAATGAAGTGCCAGAACCCCACTGAGTATGACCAGGAAGCACCGTGAGTTTATGTCTACAAAGTGCGTTTAATAAAGCAGAGTGAACGAAAGGACTAGGCGGGAGGAAATCATTCTATTTATTCCCTTCATGCAAGCACGCCAGGTCGCAGCTTCAGCTGTTCAGTGCCTCCCAGGGGACCAGCGGACGCCATATCGGCCTAATGGCCAACTCTACTTTGACTTTCATGAGCTGAGGCTTCGTCTTTGTCGCCAAAACCAATGACAGATGAGACTGTGTGTGTGTGTGGTAAGTCTAAGCCAGCACACTTTCACATGATCTGTTTACCACTTCTAGAATGTTCCTCCAGCGCAAGCAAGCAACCCGCCATCTTGTACAGCGTCTGTTTGGCGGGCTGTGTGTGCAGAGCCGGGCGCGCATGCGCGGGACGAGTCATAGTCCCTCTCCAATCACAGCGCCGGGCGGGGTTTTGCCCGGCTGGATGCCATGCCCTTCAATGGGCGGCTCTAATGGCCACCGGTGTTCGCGCATGCGCAGCTGGTAATCATATCAAATCACGTTCTTCTACTCAGTGCCACTGTCACTCAGTCAATATGCGACACCGGACGTGGTGGATGAATCCGTAGAGCGCAGGCCTCCCGTGCGGGAGATCATAGAGTTTGATTCCCAGTCGAGTTAAACCAATGACTTACAAAATTTATTCTTGTCGCTTCCTAGTTTGGCGCTCGGCATTAATAGGATAGGGCAAGGACTGGTTAGCTCAGTATCAGGATAATGTGACTCAGTGGGATATTGGGTCATTGTGCTGGTGGCATGATTTCCCACTGGGCCACTATAAAGTCACCCTGAGTGTGCACTGTCACAAGTGGGTACCCGTCCTGATATGACCTTAGATGTTGCCAGGACGTAAAACTCCAACAACTAACCAATATCTGACACCTATAGTCTGTCTCCACAACCAGTCTAAGTTCAAGTTGCACAGTGCGATGGTTTTGAGTTTTTGCCATTTTTCTGAGATAAATATATTAGCTTGATCTTTACAATTGACCTTACTTCAGGTTGAAGTAACTTTGCTTTAAAATGGCAAACTTGAGAGATATATGTAGTGTAAACATGCCAAATTAGTTTTGGCGTGGTTGTCAAAACTCCGAGTCCATAGGCTTCGGCAGTAACATATTCTATTATATTGACTTAGCATATCCTTCTATGTAGCAACACATGATTAATAAGCACCACTAATCTAAGTTGAATAGGTAGAATCAAATCTAGATAAATGTTTTGGCTTCGAACGTAATTGAACGTAGTTGAGGCGAAAGTAGTTGAACGTAGTTGAATGTACCGACATCCGTACTTCTCTGGTAAGTTCCACTACGGTCAACTACGTTCAACTACTTTAGACCCTACATTTGTCTATTATGTAGATGACAGTGAAAAGTTCCTAGCAACTATTCTGCAGTAATAAAAAAAACACTTCCTGTATGTATGTGTAGCGGTGTGCAGTAGGCTCTGCTACGATTTGCTTTAGTATCACCCTATCATGACCAGGGGCCTTACATTGGATGGATGGGCACCCTTCATTGATATCTCAGAAGTGACCTATTACATAGACACTTACGAACACCCTCACCACGACAGACTCTCATTACCGGCCCTAGGGGTGCTTGTGCCCCGGGTAAGCTGAACTTTAGCGCCCTTACGAGTACAATTTTCGTAAAATTCTTTCAAGAAATTATATGTGGCGCTGTTGCGGTTTGCCAGGGACACCAGTTTGCCAGGGACACATTGCTTCTGCGCATGCGTCAAAATCGAACAGCATTGTCACTAACCTTATAAATTTAATATAATGTTTTTGGTAAAGATATTTTCTATATGTGTACCAAACGATTTGTTTCTAGGTGGTGTCGTTTTAGAGATATTTAACTTTTCCTGTATTTTCTGTATGAACATTGCTCACGGCCATTGACAATGCCTTGAGTTGGATGTACGTGCAGTGAAAAACATTAGTTTTATTCAAAATTAATAGAATTCAAGAACCCTAACCATATAAATTTAATATAGTCTTTATGGTAAAGATGTTTTCTATATGTGTACCAAGCGATTTGTTTCTAGATGGTGTAATTTGGGACATATTTGACTTCTTCTGTATGAAGATTTGCTCACGGCCGTTAACAATGCATTTGAATGGAAGTGTCCCTGGCAAACTGGTGTCCCTCGGAATCCGCAACAGCGCCCCTGGCATGGGTCGCCCGAGTTGCCCGTGCCTTCAGTCAACCCTGCGTACTCTGCGCGCAACCCTTTACTCGAACTGAGTACTCGTCTCCTTATTTTCGCCCACCACTATGTGGCACCAGGCTACCACAACAGAGAAGTCGGGGCAAATATTAATCAGTGGTCGACGGACGCTTCCTCCGGGAGAGACGAAACAAACAAACAAACAATCTTCACTTCCGATTAAATCTGTCTCTGGCCTGGTTGCACCTAGATAAAATTCACCCCGTACGGTTCTGTGCAGTAGAGGTGAAGAAGAAACCATTAGAAAAAGTGGTGAATGGCTGGGTAAATAAAATGAGCAGCAGATGCATTCTTAATTTAAGAAGCAAAATATATTCTTCATATATATCTTAATATTTACCCGCTACTTTTGATTTGAAAGGTATAATAAAACATGTAGCTTAATAGACTTTAAAAAAGGAAATCGACAGCATTATATGGTTGGCATCTTGTCCTGTTGCATGCTCTCCCATTTCATCAACTCTATGCAAATATAGGTAGTCATTGGATACTGGAAACAGGATTTCCACTTCCTGTTCCGGTTTTCATATCACGTGGTTTCTGTCGGAGGAACAAGCTAAATAATGGGGCGGGGAGGCATGATTACATTAAAATGGGATGACGAATTTGGATGAATAAATTTAAATGGGATGAAGAATTCGGATGAATATATTAAAATAGGATGATTATATTAAAATGGGACGAATGAATTAAAATGGAATGAATAAAGTAAAAAGGGATAGTTAGTTTAATATGGGGGTGAATAAATTATAACTAGATACATTAATTAAAACGGGATGAATACATTAAAATTGGATGGATAAATTGAACTGGGATAATTGTATTAAAACGAGATAATTAAATAAAATTGGATGAATAAATAAAAATAGAATTGATGAATTAAAACGGGATAAATAAATAAAAATGTGATGGAGGAAATTAAAACAGGATGAATTAACTGTTGGGATAATGGTTTCAATGCGCAGTATTTATATATATTGGCATAGAGTAGGTCAAATGTCAGAGGGTGCAAAAAAAGGCCGCCCCAGAATGCTCTCAATTTTACTTTTAAAGTCTATTAAACTACGTGATTTAATCAATTCTTCACTGAAGAACAGCGGTTGATGATAAACAATGATTGGATTGGATGGTTGTTGGAGTTTTACATCCTGGCAACAACTAAGGTCATGTCAGAACGGACAACCATTGGAACAATATATTTAACACATTAGATTGCAAAGTCATGTCCTTATTTCCGTAGCCATGCCTTCCGACACTTAAAAAAAAAAGACAGGGCTGCGGGGAGTAGACTCTAACTAAATCCACGAGAGCTAGAAGACAAATTGTTTCTGGCCAGGTTTGTTTGTTGTTGTTTTACGTCCTAGCAACATCTAAGGTCATATCAGGATGGGTGCCGACTTGTCACAGTGCACACTCATGGCAACTTTATAGTGCTGCCCCACTGGGAGACCAGGCCACCAGCACTATGACCTGATATCCAACTCAGTCACATTATCCTGACACTGAGCCAACCAGTCCTTGCCATATCCTAATAATGCCGAGCGCCTGGCTAGGAAGCGACAAGTATAAATTTTTAAGTCAGTGGTTTGACTCAACTAGGGTTCGCACTCACAAACCCATGGTTTCGGATCCCCCCCCCCCCCCCCGATCTCCCAAAACAGGAGACGGACGCTCAACTCATTCGGCCATCCCGAACAGCGGTGAGCTGGTCTGCAGCTGGTACCAGCACTGTTTACCTCATCACATACAACAATAAGCTCATCGTCACGCCCACCGCACCGGCGCCATGGAAACTGCTGTCAACATGGTAATTGTGTTTCCGGTTGGGTGGAGCGTGGGCATTTTGATGAATGCGCAAAAGCACAAACGAGGAAAAAGTGGGTGTCATGTGGTCGGTTGCCCGATGGTTATTGTTTGTGGTATAGTTCCAGTGCAATCAGCATGTTTCCACAGACATCAGCATAGCTGTTTGCCAAGCTGCGCATGCGCATATCAGTCCAACATCGCACGCCACGGCATTGCAGACTATAGAAATTAGAAGCACGGGGCCAGAGTTAGGAGAAAACAAATTATAGACCATGACGCATAGGGCCAAAATTGGAATAAAACAAAGAAAGATCGAGATGCCTGATGGCATGGTGAATCGTCTGGTTGAAGATCCTAGCAGTGCGTATTCCAATATAGTCTTACAGATTTGGTCACCTAATTTGACTTTGTAGTCTTTACACGAGTATTCGATGTAATTTAAACAAATATTCATATTCCAGAAAGGTCAACTGCATTGCACTTAAAATGGGCTATTTCAGCTCCAACGTAGTAGGTAAGGACTGATCTTCAACACGACATTAGACATGGGTATTATTAGTGGTGATATGATGTCAACTACTATATCTACTATATATGTCAATTACTGTATCTACTATGGTATGCAGGTATAGCAATACCTCAGGGAGTTGTAAACCACTGCCTTGTGGTACAGGTTCTTGACAGAACCAAAGGCTAAGGGAGCAAACCCTAACCAGAAAACCATGTCACTGTGGCAGCATTAAGGACGGTTGATGTATGGAACTCCCAACATCTCCCGACCAGCCACTGCAGGGACAAATATTTTTGCGCCTGTCTTGACATGTTCTTGCCAGTGTGAAACCTCTATTTGCTCCCCGAGAGAGTGCCGCTGGTAACTTGCAAAAGCCAGCAGCACTTCAACACTTTTGCAGGCAGCTTTCATGAAATGTCAGAAAGAGAGGGCGCCCTCGTCTCCAGTTCAAGGATACCATCAAGAGAAACCTGAAGCTGAGAGACATTAAGACCGACTCATGGATGCAACTCTCATAGCAGAGAGCTAAATCGAGACAGGCAGTCAAGTAATGAAAGCAGTCTTTGTCGCATCACGACCGACAGCATGATGATGATGTTGACTGTATCTACTGTGAACTTGTAAAAGGTCACAGAAATAAAGACGTCAGAAGAACAGGTTCAAGGACTGCTGTGACAACCTGAAGAAATGCAATATCTACACTGAAACCTGGGAAATAGTGACCAAGGACAGGAGTTTATAGCTTGCTTCTATTCGCAAAGGCACAGAACAGTTTGAAACTGGTCATATATCTCAAGCTAAACAAAAGTGTCAGCAGAGAAAAGATTGTCTCCTTCACCTCTCTGGCTGCAGCTAGATACACATGACCAATGTGCCACCATACATTCCGAACACTACAAATGATGAGTTGCTGTCATCATTGACATCGATGGACAACCAAGAAGAAGACATGATGTCACACATGGAAAGGATTGATTGTTGATGGCTCACCACTGTGTCAACAGCAAGGGCCATGTTCATGGTAAAAAGCTCTCGATATTTTTACTTTTGAGTCATATTAATCATTCGCACACCTACATTAAAATCTATGCACAATTCTGAAATGATCAGATCTGTGTCAAATAACAGTAAAAAATCTAATGTAATTTTGAAGTGGTTAAAATTGCATGGTCCAATGGTGTTGAATTTTTGTATTTTTTCTGAGATAAATAGATTTACCTGACTGTTATAATTGACCTTACTTTAGCTTCAAGTCCTGTTTATTTTAAGCAGTTATGTTTTGAGATATTTGAAGTGCAATCATATCAAATTAGTTTTGGCAAGCTTGCCAAAACTCTGACACCATAGGCTTTAGCAGTAACAGGTTCTATTAAATTGCCTCAGTATTCCCTGCTATGTGGCACCAATGCTTAATACTTGCATCAGTATCTAAGATAGATATGTAGAATCAATTCCAGATAATTGTTTTGGTTTTGAAAATTTGATGCTTCATCGGACTATGCAGCTTTAAGCTTGTGTCAAATGACAACAAAATCTAACTCACAAAACATAGCCAAAATTACAGAAAGTGATACATTTCAGTTGCTCTTAGAAACTTCAAAACTTGTTTTTGTTTTATGTTGGCGCATAGGTCCCACATGTTATTTACATTAAAACATTGTTGGCACAGTGCCATGAAATCTACACACTCAAGCAGAATATGTCTGAGTGTTAGTGCGCACTGACACCTAATGCAATAGGTGCAGGGTGGTCTCCCTTGAATAAAAAATGGATGAGTCAGCCAAAAGTGTCCAATATAGCATCAAGTGAAGACTACTTGAATGCATGGGGTTATGTTATGCAACTTATTGTTTGAATGCTCATCCCATTCATCTTGCCATTTTGAATGACAACATAAGTGGAATGAGGGTGGGCTCACATAGGTTTTTTGTTTGTCTGTTTGAATTTTACGTCCTGGCAACATCTAAGGTCATATCAGGACGGGGCTGTCATAGGCAAAAGAAGGGTAGACATACATCAATAATAAGCAATGCTTATAAGGTGTCAGGTTTACTTCAAGTGGTAGTAGGGATTGCATTATTTTACACTACTTTCCAATGTTCTAAGTATTGCATCACTCTAGCAGTTGAGGAGAATCATTGGGGTTAAACTACGCTAATAGGCACAGCTTGACTTCTGAGACCCTCAGAGCATGGGTTGACCATGAATAATTCCCAAGGAATAGGTTGTCTAAAGCTATACAAATTATGACTATTCACACTTGATCATAATAATTATGAATAAAGAAAGTTGTGTTGGTCATGTTACTGTTAGCAAATTAAATTGCAATAGCAGGGCCACGTTCAGGGTAAGCCTCAGAGTCGACTCTGAGATGGCTTCACAACGTCTTTTTGGCTAATTTGCATTCAGGGTGCGCCTCGGAGTTGACTCCGAGACATCGCACTTATCAGGTAAGATGCAAAAATACCTCCAAAATGGTTGCGGGTTTCAGTGGTTTCAGCCAATCAGAGCTGTTCTTTCAATTGCAAATGGCTGCATCCTATGGAGGTGCCATTTTTGAGGCGCCCAACAGCTAAAGTCATTCAGACTAGCGCAACGTCCGGAATTTCTCTGAGGTGTACCCTAAACGTGGCCCTGTATCGGTCTTTTCACACCCTCCTCTCGAATTATTGATCCACTAGTCAAATCTAACAGCTGAATGACAATATTAGTCGCCACAGGGCCCCACACACATGATTGGTTCCTAAATAACTGACAGAGAAGAGGCATTTTTAGGATATTCAAACAATGAATATGCCTATTTGATCATGATAATTGTGAATATGAAAAGTTATGCTGATCCTGTTACTTGGTGACCAAGCAAAGCGAGTGCTTCATAGTAATACACTAGCACAACCCACTAAACCTGTACACGCCGGTAATGGCTATATTAATGCCACTACATGATCCACCCTGTGCGTGCTTATCAGCCGCCATTTTCCCAGCATTGGAAGAGAGGGTTGCTTGGCAACTTGAGCTTTGGCAGACTTCCAGGGTAAGTAGTACTAGCAGTACAGGTGCCTCAGCACAGATGACATCTCATTCAAAGACTGAGTACATTAAACCATCAACCCTTAGCCTGAAGAACATGGTATACTGTATATACTATCGCACATTCTCTAAGCGGTCTCCTTCTTCTACCTCGAATCAGTAGAGCGCAGGCTTCCCGTGCGGAAGGTCAAGAGTTCGAATCCTGGTTGAGTCCAAATGAATGACTTACAACATTTATTCTTGTCGCTACCTAGCCTGGCGCTCGGCATTACTAGGATATGGCAAGGACTGGTTAGTTTGGTATCAGGATATAGTGGGATATGGGGTCATGGTGCCGGTGGCCTGCTCTCCCAGTGGGGTAGCACTATAAATCTGCCATGAGTGCTCACTGTCACCAGCCGGTACATCCCCTCTGGTTGAGGAGAAAGAAGAGGAGGAGGGGAGAGGAGAGAATGAGATGAGGAGGAGTTAGAGACGAGAAGAGAGGACGCAAAAGGAAAGGATGTGAATGAGTGGAAAAGGGAGAAGAAGAGAATGAGAGGAGGAGAGGAAGTAGGAGAGGAGGAGTGGCAGGGGGAGAAAGGAGATGAAGCTGAGAGTAGAAGAGCAGAGAAGATAAGGGAGGAATATGCAGCCATGTCGAGGTGAGGAGAGGAAGCGGAGAATGGGAATGAAAAGGAAAACGACTAGGAATGAACAGAAAAAGGAAAGTGAGTATACATAGTGAAGAGGGCTGAAGGAATGAAGTGTAAATGACGGGATGGATCGGTTTTTATAGTGGCACTCAGTTACAAACAACGCCCAGAGGGGGGGGGGGGGCACTCCACCAATAAGTCAGGTCAGGAGGAAGTCAGAACATTTATTCCCGTCAGAGCATTTATACTTGTATAATGCGTTATGCACCACATAATTGCATTGCAATGATTCATGTTACTAATTAACTATCGCTGGGTGCATGTTATTTGTCATCCGTTGCTTAAGTCCTGATATGACCTTAGATGTTGCCAGGAGGTAAAACTCCAACAACCAACCCGTTGCTTAATTAATGAGCTCACTTATCTGACAGAGTAACAAAGATGGATTAAGGGCTAGTCTTAAGTTAGCCCCCCCCCCTCGCGACTCCACCTCACCCACCCCAGCAGTTAGCTCAGCGCGAGGATAATGTGACTGGGAGGGTTATCAGGTCATGGTTCCGCCAGCATGTGCCCCAGTGTGTCGGCACCATCAGGTTGTCATAAGTGCGCATTCCCACAAGCCACCCATCTTGAGATGTCCTCAGATGTGTCCAGGACAGCAAACCCCCAATCAACAATCAATATGCTAACCCACTAATTTCCTTCTTAATCTACTAATATGCCTTACCTAAGCACGTGCCGAGATACCTATCTACAAAATAATGTAAATGGACAGAAGACCACATGATGAATAAACTATTTTACCCCCCCCCCCCCCCCAAATGTAATATTAGTTTTCTTTATTTTCGACTTCTTTATTATATTTAATTTTAAATTCATTAAAGTTTCGATCATTTTCTGAGATAAATATATTAGGTTCCTCTTCCTCATATATATAAATGATCTAAACAACTGGCTAGACACTGAAAACATCCAACTATATGCAGATGATACTGTGGTATATACTGCAGGCAAAACATCTGAAGAGATCGAAACAAAACTAAATCAAACACTAATGAAACTAACTGAATGGTGCCATCTAAATAAGATAACTATAAATAGCAATACATCGAAGACGGTGCTATTCGGTACCAGACTAACTGGTAACAACAAAATAAAATGTCTCCTGGGAAACAACGAGTTAGAACAGGTAGACAACTACCGATATCTGGGAGTGGACCTGGACAGGCACTTAAACTATGACCTTTGCATAACAAACACTATCAAAAAAGCAAACCATAAAATATGGCTACTGGCAAAACTAAGGTACTACATGACTGAAAGCATGGCAATCAAAATATATAAAGGAATGATCCTTCCCTACTTCGACTACGGTGATGTAGTATACATGGGGGGGAAGTACCAAACTACTCAACAAACTACAAGTGATGCAAAATAAAGCCCTTAAAATATGCCTCCAAGTACACAAAAGATATCCCACGATAGAACTACACAAAAAATGCAAAGCAACACTATTAACAAGCAGAAGAGAAACACACCTGAAAATACTAGCACACCACTACACCACGAAACCGGATTACACAGTAGCCCCCCGCAGGGAGACTAGACACATGGCAGCCCCAATACTCCTAACGGAAAGAAGCAACATGAAAATACATGAGAGAAGTGTACTAACCATGGCAGCACATGCCTGGAATAAACAAAATGTAAAATTACGGGCAATCCGTAACCCTGACCACTACAAAAAATTCTTAAAGAAAACAATTACTTACTGACACAACAAAACCGCACCTGCCCCTGAGCGCCGTCAATGCTTGCTGTGTACTGGCACAGAAAGCAAAAGACAGGCCAGGAAAAGTGGTAGGCACTAAACAGAAAAAAATAGGAAAATTAGCCCTCCTAAGTATTAAGGAAATCAGGAAAGCTATCACCACATGGCGCAGTCCACCTGGGTATGTGTAATGGCACAAACCAACACAGAAGTGGACATGCCACGGTCATTCAACTGATCCACCCTGAAATATAAAATGGCTAGGCAAACAACACAGTCATCCCACCTGGGTCCGAGAATGTTCTAGCACACGAGTGCACTATCATTACTCAGACTAGACAAAAAAAACTGGAACATTACAAAAATACTAACATAGGCTATTACTAACAACCAAAATTGCAGCAGGCTGACCCGAGCAGACACAGGTAAACACTCCTGGGCAAAGGAACAGATCAAGACAGTTCCACAGCTGTCCAGCGTTGAAAACAAGCACCCTGACAGGAGCTTATACGTTATGGGCAGAGTAAATACCTCGTCAATAAAGTAAATAAATTTAAAAAAGGTTGATCGTTATAACGTACCTTATTTTAGTCTGAAGTAACTTTGCTATAAAATTATAGCCGTCTTAGTACGCCATTACATGTAGCATCAAATGCTTAATAACTGCACCAGTGTCTAAGTTGGCTATCTAGGTTCAAATCTAGATAAGGGTTTTACTTTTGAAAATGTGATACTTTCATCGAATTATGCAACTTTAAGAAGGCGGAGAGGGACCTACAGTGATATAACTAACGCCATTTGATTAAATTGATTAAAGAAATAAATGTGATATTAGCTTCCTCTTATTATCTAACACTTTGATCTTTTTTTGCTATTTTTGTTCAAGTACTGTTGGGGGGAGTGAGGAGAATTCCTCCAATGCTAGGTAGCTAATGGCATTTGATGAGAATTAGAAAGAGAAAATAGCACATGTAATAACATATATAATTCAGCAGGGTTCACCATGAATGGGGGACATGTGGCGTAGTTAATTTTTCCGACACTTGGTGGCACGTCGGTACTAGTGGGCCTAAACGGCCATTGACAATACTTTGAGTTTGCCGGTATGCGCAGTGCAAATCGTTTATTTTATTCAAAATTAATAGAA
Source organism: Branchipolynoe longqiensis (assembly GCA_030323885.1). Taxonomy (NCBI): domain Eukaryota; kingdom Metazoa; phylum Annelida; class Polychaeta; order Phyllodocida; family Polynoidae; genus Branchipolynoe; species Branchipolynoe longqiensis. The sequence continues at coordinate 161,300,064 of CM059186.1, forward strand.
ATGCAGAATCCTAAGCTTATAAATTTAATATAATCTATTCGTTGAATATGTTTTCTATATGTGTTCCAAACAGTTTGTTTCTAAGTGGTGTGGTTTTAAAAATATTGCCATTGACAATGCATTGAGTTTGCCGGTATGCGCAGTGCAAAATGTTTATTTTATTCAAAATTAATAGAAATGCACAACCCTAACCTTATAAATTTAATATAATCTATTTGTTAAATATGTTTTCTATATGTGTACCAAGCGGTTTGTCTCTAGGTGGTGTGGTTTTAGAGATATTTCACTTATTCTGTATGAATATAATTCAAGATTGCTCACGGCCATTGACAATGCATTGAGTTTGCCGGTACGCGCAGTACAAAACGTCTATTTTATTCAAAATTAATAGAAATAGAGAACCCAAACCTTATAAATTTAATATAATCTATTCGTTGAATATGCTTTCTATATGTGTTAAAAGCAGTTTGTTTCTAAGTTGTGTGGTTTTAGAGATATTTCACTTTTTCTGTATGAAGATTGCTCATAGCCATTGGGTTTGCAGTGTGACAGTGTGCCGAATAGGCCCACTCGTTCAGTGGCGACGCGAACGGCAGGAATTTGAACTAAAAAGTCGGAGGTCCCCCCATTAGAGAGAAACTGGGGGAGGAAGGGAGGAGGGGGGCACCAACAACAAACAAACCTGCTTATTTCCTTCGTTCCATTTTAACAGACACGTAAGGGAACTCGTGTAAATTACCATGTAAACAAAGGGATGAAAGCTGGTGGCTGGGCGGACACGACGAGAGGTGGCGCTGCTTCGATGACGTGCGTAATGACGTACGTCGCCCTCTGACTGAGCACACACGTGACGCGACACACCAGGTCGAGGCGGCATCCCATAATAATAATAATAATACCGTATTCTCTGATGGGTTAATGCCCATGTGTGGGTTAACGCCCAACCCCCACTTGGCCAATATTTCATAAACGACCACACCTTAAATGCTTATGTGTGGGTAAACACCCCCCCCCCCCTCCCCACCCCCACCCGCTTCAGTGATTTGCCAATTTAAACGCCCATGGCGTTAACCCGCGAGAATATGGTAATAATAATACCAGCACTGCTGGTTGGTGTGTTTGCACCGATCTGGTTCCTGAAGGCCACACGTGACCTAAGAGCACTGGACATTGGTCGTAATGTTCGCATTGCGTTTGATGCGAGGGAAGGAAGAGACCCTCCCCCCCCCCTTCTCTCCTGCCGCCGTCCGGCTTTCTCACCTTCCCTGTCATCCCTCCCTCAGCTTTCTCCCACCTCACCCTCTCTCCCTGCCCTGCCGGCTTTCTCACCTCCCCCGTTTTCTCGCCTCCCCGCTCCTTCCCTTATAAGGCCGCCCGCCGGCCTCCTTCAGCCATTCACCTTCCGGCCGTCCTCCCTGCACAAGCTCCTATCTTTTCCACCCGCCCACCCAACTCTCCTCACATGCTAGTGGAGGGCTCATCAGCGCCCCTCACCACAAACAATTAAAGCTCCCCCCGAGCTCATCTAGTCGTAAGCTATACCTTTATTGCTCCTTATGAGCCTATCTACTCTTCCTTGCTTTCACCGCATTTTGACCTTTGTATATAGCTTGTAATTATTTGTTCCCTGTTGTTCCCGAGGCGTTCAATAAAGCGCCTTTTTTCCACCCCCGCCTTGCTTTCTTCCTTTTCGCGCATCAAAGCGCCATTAGACAGGTCCCCCCCTCCAACCCCCGCCCCCACTCCACTACCACCACCCACCCAACCCCACTTCACCCCTGTCGCACCTCCCCACACACTTGCGCCCCATGGCAGGTTCACACGCTAATTGAGAGCACAATTATATAGATGATTTCCACCGCCAACACGCCCTCTAGTGACAGTGGCAAGAACATGTGGTTGTGGGTAGGACTTCGGAATTAATGCATTGGATAGTCCCCCCAAGAAATCCCCCACCCTAAAAAAAACCCACAAAAAAACCACAAAAAAACATGGAAGCCAATCCCAACACTGCATGAAAATAGAGTAAAGAGTATAAGTTAAAGTATAAGTATAAACATCTTAGTACAACTTATACTTATGCTTATGCTCACATTTTCATTAGTTGTGATGATGCATAGCAAGTACAGAAAATGGGTAAGGTTCAACAGTTATTGACATGTGTATGTAATCCTCTGAACGATAAGTTCTTGTTGAGAAATTAAACATTTTCAGCATTGATGTCTAAATAATTCAAAATCTAGGTCATTCTAGATTTAGATCTAGATATGTCCAGCATGTGTGCATAAGTTGATAGTTGGCACCTACGTTTATATTTCTGTTCAAGAAGACAGGGCAGGAATTATATCAGTGCTCTTAAGGCCCTGTCACATTACGGCGTATGGTGGGAGCGTATGGCGGCGTAGCGGCATTACGTCATATACGTCGGCATACGCCGCATACGCTACTCATACGCTACTCATACGCTACTCATACGCTACTCATACGCCGCCAGTGCCGCAACATGCCGGCGTATGTGAAGCGTATGAGGCATACGTCGCCATACGCTTTCATAAATTCGTCCGTCCAATTTTTTTTGTGCATGCTCAAAAAAACACGACCTATGAGGGCGTATGGCCCATAATGTCAAAAAATGTCACAGCACGCTCCCATACGCTCCCATACGCTCCTCATACGCTCCTCGTACGCTCCTCATAGGTCCCCCATACGCTCAAACACACCCGAAAGTGGCACCAGCACGGCGTACGTAGGTTTTCGATACGCTCCCGCCATACGCCGTAATGTGACAGCCCCTTTACCGATTCGGCCATCCCGTCTGCTTCTGATAGGTGCATAAAGAGTATAATTACAGGCCTGGAGTTTGGCAAGTCGCAGAGGGCAGTGGAGAACAGGGAAAAATGGGAGAAAACTGGTTACAAAGTCATCTGTGGTGGTCAAACGACCCTCGCAGTTAAGGGATTGATGACAATGAAAGGATTTATGATGATGATGATGATGATGATGACAGCGTTAACATGGTACATGTATAATAGTACATGTGCACATGTACATGCAATATGATGTCATAGATATCATATTAGTGTCAGCTGAAAGAGGCTTCTTTTCAATTAGCAAATAATTGATAAAAAATAAAATAAATTTAATTGATCGCAGCTCACATTGGCTTCCAGAGTGGCTTCTGCAATGCTTTCCGCTTGTAACGTGACTTCGATGACTCTTGGTAGTTGGAACCATCGTCGTTCCATGAGTGCCTTCAGCATGAAAAGACTGTCACGCTGTATTTGTAAACTTCCACCAGGGGGCGCTAGCTGTCTGCATCATGTTTACATGCCTCAACATATAAGACAGTGACAGCCTCTGTATAACTACTGGACGCGGTGGCAGAATCGGCACAGTGCAGGCCTCCTGTGCGGGAGATCAGGAGTTTGATTCCTGGTTGAGTCAAACCAATGACTTACAAAATTGATACTTGTCACTTCCTACCTTCGTGCTCGGCATTAATAGGATAGGAAAGGATTTGTTAGCTCACTGTCAGGATAATGTAATTGAGTGGGATATCGGGTTATGGTGCTGGTGGCCTGATTTCCCAATGGGACAGCACTATAAAGTCGCCATGAGTTCACATGTCAGTACCCGTCCTGATATGACCTTAGATGTTGCCAGGACGTAAAATTCCAACAACCAACCAACTGTATATCTACTTAACGCGGCATGTTGCACAAACAACAAACTATAGTCACTGCCAGAAGATATGGCCTAGCATTTATCACAACACCTGTACAAGCCAATACTATGATCCAAGACTACAAACATAATGAAATCCAACATTATATTTAGTCTGGTGAGAGATGGTAGTCCGCTTCGCAAAGTTATGATTGGGTAGTTTTCAAATTGCTGAATATGCCAATCTTTCCTGGTAGGCAATAAATACAACCAGTTCTCTTCCAGTTCCAGTCACACAAGTTCAGCAAGGTTCAACCTGGGAATACAAGCTTCTGTAGACATCCTGATACAGGTGTATACATATATAATATATATTATATATATGGGATCGGACGCAGTAGCCGAATCAGTAGAGCGCTGGCTTGTCATGCATAAGGGTCAGGAGTTCAAAACCCAATTGAGTCAAACTAATGATTTACAAAATTGATAGTTGTCGCTACCTAGCCGGGCGCTTGGCATTACTTGGATATGACAAGAAGTGGTTAGCTCAATATGAGGATAATGTGCCTGAGTGTGAAATCTGGTCATGGTGCTGTGGCCTTGTCTCCCTGTGCGGAAAGCACTATAGTATAAAGTTGCCATGGGTGGGCACTGTCAGTGTCACAGGTGGATGCCCATCCTGATGTGAGCTTTGATGTTGCAAGGATATAAAACCCCAACAAACAAGCATTGTGTGTGGCGCGAGGGGGGCCACCCATATATAACTCTCCGACAGCTGGGAGCGGGCAGGGGCACTCCACAAATGCGTCGATGGAGGAAGTAGCAGAGTATATAAATTCCCTTAGCATTTATACTTGTATAATGCACTATATATCACATATATACAAATCAGGAATGGGTAAGTAATGCAATCCATTGAACAGCTTTGGAGTCTACACATGTTTCCATTAATGTAACAGCCTGTTGCTATGCGACACCTGCCGATGGGTATGGGCTCACAGTAAGTAGTGGGGAGCGGGACGTAGCTCAGGCGGTAGAGTATCCACCTTTGAAGATGCTGGTCATCCGATCGATCCTGCTCAGTGGATCCATATGCAGTTTGGGCTATTTTCCGTTCCAACCAGTGGTCTACAACTGGTTCATCAAAGGATCTGGTATGTGCTGTCCTGTCTGTGGGAAAGTGCATATAAAAGACCCCTTGCTGCTTATCGGAAAGAGTAGCCTATGTGGCAGCAGTGGGTTTCCTCCAAAGAAATATGTCAGAATGACCATATGTTTGATGTCAAATAGCCGATGATAAGAAAATCAATGTGCTCCAGAGGCGTCGTTAAATAAAACAAGCTTTACTACACAGCAAGTAGCATGGATACTCGCTGGTTCTCTTTTATACATGCACAACCGCGTCGTGAACAGACGCCCGACTTGTCTTCCAGAAAAGTTGATGAGTCACTGTACAGCAGCCGTGAAGACAGTTCTAATAATATCCAGCACATTAAATGAGCCCTTCCTCCAGGGTTGTGATGATTCACATGGTGGTGTCCCAGTCTCAACGGTGGCGTGCACCAAACCACCAGCTACATGTGAGTAACCTGAGGGACCATGGAGGAAGTGACGCGCTGCTACCGGATGGCTGCTGCTGCTCCTCCAGTGGCTCCCCCCTCCCGGATGAGCAGTCCTGCCGAAGCTGGTGCCCGGCCACACCTGTTGACACCCCTCACGCCATGGAGGAACACCCTGAATGAACGAGAGACGCGGCATATCCTGAGATGTGTGACATCTGTGGATATAAATTATGATGGACAGGCAGCACGAGTGAAAGTCAGGAGTTTGAATCCCCGTCGAGTCAAACCAATGACTTATAAAGTTGATACTTGTTGCTTCCTAGTTTGGCGCTCCACATTAATAGGATAGGGTTAGGACTGGTTAGCTCAGTGTCACGATAATGTGACCAAGTGGGATATCGGGTCATGGTGCTGGGGCCTGATTTCTCAGTGGGGCAGCATTATAAAGCTGCCATGAGTGTGCACTGTCACAAGTCAGGACCCGTCCTGATATGACCGTAGATGTTGCCAGGATTTAAGACTCCAACAACCAACCAATAACATTAGTTCTTGCCACTGCCATCAGAGGGCAGGTCGGTGGTGGAAACCCACTATAGGATCGATTGTTTTCAAAGGGCATGCTTCACAGTGAGCCGACCGGACGTGGTGGCCGAATTGGTAGAGCGCAGGCTTCCTGTGCTGAAGGACAGGTGTTCGAATCCCGGTCGAATTAAACCTATGACTTATCAAATTAATTCTTACCTGATACTCGGCATTATTAGGAGAGGGAAAGGACTAGTTAGCTCAGTGTCAGGATAATGTGATTGAGTGGGATATCGGGTCATGGTGCAAGCAGCCTGGTCTCCCAGTAGGGCAGCACTATAAAGTAGCCATGAGTGGGCACTGTCTGGTGTTTTGAACTAAACCACGAATTAATAATATCTCAACATCCTTTATGAAATGTACCAGATGTTGTCAAAGATTTCAGCCCGGCGAGCAATCCATTGGTAGATTTGTACACTGAAGTTTTAGAATGTGTAAGTAGATTACTTACTGGTCCATAGAACGCCTCTTCATTTATACCAACATCATTTTAATGCCTGTCTGTTCGTGAATGAGAAAAGTGAGCAACAGAAAATAGTGAGAAGTGACTAGAATGAATGAAAAGCTGCACGGAAAAGAGCAATGAAGATTTCTTGATCAAACACATTTCCGCCATCTTTGACAATGAAAAAGATTAAAAGAAAAACAAATCCCGTCTCTGACAGGTTTTTTCAATTATTTTCTCTCGTGAGGGGTTCATGGTTATTGGAGTTTACATCCTGGCAACATCTAAGGTCATATCAGGATGGGTAGCAACTTGTGACTGTGCACTCATGGCAGCTTTATAGTGCTGCCACACTGGGAAATCAGGCTGTCCGCACCATGACCCAATATCCCACTCAGTCACATTATCCTAACACTGAGATAACCAGTCCTTGCCCTATCCTATTAATGCTGAGTGCCAGGCTAGGAAGCGACTAGTATCAATTTGATAAGTCAGTGGTTTGACTCGCCCGGGACCCGAACTCCCGTGGGGCACGCGCTCTACCGATTCGGCCACCGCGCCTGGTACCTGAGGGGTTCAAGATCATACATGTTGAACATATATTTATGTATGCACCTCATCAATAGTTTAACACTACTTTAATAATTATTTAAGACATTCATATTCTTGTCCTTATGTTCTGTACTAAAATGTTGATGTGTACTATTGGGGGGGGGGGGGGGGGGATCTGGAAAAGTAGTACTCTCTGTACTAGCTTGAAAATATTGACAACTTTGGACGATCCCTAATATATTTATCTCAAATAATGGCTCAAACTGCAAACCATCAGACTATGCCACATACCAGTCCCTACAGTTGGAGGACCACCCGGCCAGGCACCCAGCTAGACTCCTAATCCCTCGGGGGGGGGGGGGGGGGGGGGGGGAGATGGGGAGGCTGGGGGGTGACAGTTGCAGGCCAATGAACATTGTCCTCAATGTAGTTAAGTCACGCACCCCCCCCCCCCACCCCCCACCCCCCCACCCCACCCCGCCATTCTCTACGGGGTAGGTTTTTTAGGTGTTTTATTTAATAGAATTTTTTGAAAGTTTTTTTATAGACTTTTTTTGGATACATGAGCCAACCTAAATTTCTTCCGAAAGGACATCCACAGGGAAGCATAATGACAATGTGAACATCGTCATTATAAATTATATCAGCCTAAAGCTATAATAAAGTAAGGCTTGTTTTAGTTAGTGACGCCTATAGAGCACATTGCTGTTTTATCATCTGACATATTTCTTTGCAGGAAACCCGTTGCCATCGCATAGGCTACTCCTTCCGATAAGCAGCTATGGGTATTTTATATGCACTTTCCCACAGACAGGACGACACATACCACATCCTTTGATGAACCAGTTGTGGACCACTGGTTCCATATATGCGGTATGCGAATGCGACAGAATATGGAAAAGCATGTAAACGCACAGTGGCGCTTCCATATGTCCAGGTACGAATACAAATGCAATGTGAATGTGAATGCATATGCAAATGGCATTCCGCCTACCACATACCAACGGGGAGGGGGGCGGAACTATGAAAGAAATGATTAATGAGTCCACCAATATCTAAAATACTATGCATATGGAATAACATCTGGTTAAAGGGTGCATTCCATACACGCATAATGCGTAATGTGAATGCGAATGCGAATGCGACAAAAAATCAAAACGCCTTGAAACCTATGAGCTACATTCCTTACACGCGTAATGCGTAATGCGTAATGCGTAATGCGAATGCGAATGAAATCCATTATCCCGATCGGTCCATGTAGCGATCGGTGCGTAATGCGTAAAGGTGGTGCGAATAGAAAGTCCTCAGTCACCTTTGTCCATTGATATAAGGTTGGAGGAGGCGACTGATAATTACGGACAGCAGGGACAAGGTGGAGCGCGGACCTGTTAGGAAGCAGTCTTCAAGGCTGCTGAGTGGAAACATATGGTAGTGGTGGTGGTGGGGGTTCGGGTTGGTAAAAATGCTACCAGAGCCACAAAAATTGTGAATACTTATCTATAATTTGGTTATAATATAGGTAGGAACCCCCATGTGACGTACAAAAAGTTACATAGATATAAATGCAATATTTGGTCATATACAGAGCAGTATGGAGAATAATTGTTTATTTTTATTTTTTAAATATAGCCAGTCGTGTGCCGCATAACGCATTACGCATAACGTGTGTAAGGAATGATGGCATTCGCATACCGCATAACACATAACGCATTACGCATTATGCGTGTAAGGAATACAGCCTTAAGTGTTTTGGTTTTGAAAATAATATGTTTAATCCGATTAAGATACAATAATGTATGAATGAATATGCACAGTAAAACTTTTCTAAATCGACCGATCTTGGGACCGACTTTAAGTGGTCTATTTAGGGAGGTGGTCGGTTTAGGGAGTTAGAATATTGTTACAATGCTATTGTTGGGACCCAAATAAAGCGATCGATATAGGGGAGTAGTCGATCTGTGGAGGTGGTCGGTTAGAGAAGTTTTACTGCATTATTATTATTATTTTGCAAACTTCTCGCTTGAGCTCCTTATTTGTTTGTGGCGATAGAGATGCATAAACCCCACTAAGATAGAAGGCTAAACACACAAAGGTAAACAGGACACACTGGACACACTGATCAAATAAAGTTATGTTTTCCCACTCATGCTTCCTAGTTCCCCATGCCCTTGCCAGCACTGACCACATACCAACGCTCTCTGGCGGAATACAGTGTCATGAGTGGCCGGGAGGTGGCGCCAGTATCGGAATAAACTGCAACCAAACGGGATAGCTACACAATAATGGGGCCGTGATAGCCTACTCCTTCTTTTTATTCACATAAGCATCAATGTGCGTTAACATCATAAAATGACACAAGTATGCGACTCCTTTTCCTTGCTTGGGTTTTTGTTGCTGTCCTCGTTTTGAATACTGTTGCCATGGGGACGCTTGGTATCCCTCTCCAAGTCCAACTGAGTATCCTTTTCCGGGGCTGCCTTCCTGCCCCATAAGCATATTCAGCGCTGAAAGGAGAGGGACAACCAGCCACGTTTGAACTTGTCTGAGCCTGTTTGAACTTGCAGGAAATGGATTTTCCTCTTCTCGTTTTCGCGAGAACTCAGTGTCAGCCAATCAGAGCTCTTCTTTTTTGTTGCAAATGGCCGCCTCCATGGGGGACACCATTTGCAATCGAAAAGAACAGCTCTGATTGGCTGAGAACAGCTCTCAGTGTCAACCAATCAGAGCTGTTCTTTTTTATTGCAAATGGCGGCCCCCATAAGGGGTGGCCATTTGCAATCGAAAAGAACAGCTCTGATTGGCTCAAATTATGGAAAGATCCCATTATTTTTTTGGTAGTTTCTTGTTCAGACATAGCTACACATATATATGTATCTTTTGCACAGTATATTTTTAATTTATCTGCATCGACTTCTGTTTAAATCACACAATATCAGGACTTAAATAATGGGAAACTATTCCTGCAAGGGTATGCTCAATATGGGACAGTGGTCACCTGTTTTTCATCCTTTCCTCGCTGTGGACCCTTCTCTTCCCGCCCTCTGCCAAGGAGGCTTCGCGCCGGTGCGTCCCATTCGCCGCATTCTCTGCATCCCCCGAGGCACTTGTCCCAGACTCGCTACTTCCGGTTGCGATGGTCCGCCGGTGAGGCGCTGGTTGCCGGCGTGTCCGCGTGCTGGGCATGTCGGCGTTGTCGCCCCATGTGGGTTTCTCCACCTGGAGGAATCCAACCAGTGCCCATGATTGGCTTTAGTATAATTCATTAAAGATCAGGGGCATGTTCAAGGTACTCCTCCGAGTGGCCTCCGAGAAATTCCGGACGTCACGCTAGTCTGAACGATTTTAGCTGTTGGTCGCCTCGAAAATGGCAGCCCAAACAGGGAGCAGCCATTTGCAATGGAAAAGAAGAGCTCTGATTGGCTGAAACCACTGAATTTGCCGGCCATTTTTGAGGCGCCCTTTGTCTCCAGTCTGAAATGGGAGACATCTCCGAAACAACTCTGAGGCATACCCTGAATGCAAACAGCCGTCTCAGAGTTGACTCAGAGGCATACGCTGAACGCAGTCCTGGTCAACTGTATGCGCACATGAATATTTGCTATATGGGTCTCAGAAACTTGTTACCACATATTATGGTAACTTTCTTAATCGACCAGACTAATGTGTTGAGCGTCCGTCTCCCGTTTTGCTAGATCGTGGGATTCGAACCCATGGGTTCGACCCCTGGGTCAAGTTAAACCAATAACATACACATTTATACTTGTTGTTTCCTTGTCAGGCGCTCGGCAATATTAGGATAGGGCAAGGACTGTTTGGCTCAGTGTCAGGATAATATGACTGAGTGGGATATCAGGTCATGGTGCCGGCAGCCTGGGGGGAATGGAAAAGAAGGTGAGAAGGGGGAAGGACAGGAGAAGAGGAAAGAGGGAGAGAGGGAGACACAGAGGGGGTACATATAGAGAGAGGGAGAGAGGGAGAGGGGAGAGAGAGGACGATATATTGAGAGGGAGATGGGAGAGAGAAAGAGAAGGAGAGAGGATGAAAGGGAGAGGGGAGAGAGAGAAAAGGAGTTAATTAGAGGGAGGGCAATATAGAGGGAGCGAGGAAGAAGAGGCGGAGCCAGGAGAGAAGAAGGGAGAGAGAGAAGGAGGAAGAGAGAGATGGAGAGACAAAGCAATTGAGAGAGGGAGATAGAGGCAGAGAGAGATGGAGAGAGACAGACATATGGAATTGATAATAGTTGTCATATATTGTTATTTTATTGACGTGCATTTATATATAGCAACCAATTCTATTTTAACAGATGTATATAATACATGCAAAATAACCGCCAAACACAAAAGAGGGCTAAATGTTGATGTATAATTAATTATCTTTGCGGGGGAGGACTTTTTAATAGAGCCACGATATCATCGTAGCCACGTTCTACAGCCAGTTCTACGTCATCTTTGCCATCCTATTAGATAGAAACACATCACTAAGTCAGATACAGATGCATGACCGATAGTTTCAGCTAAACGCAGGCGTATCTTTTAAACAAAGAAGTGGATTTCTTCTTGGTACATATCCTCTACATTATAAATCACTTTTCAAGTGTTGGTCAAGTAGTATATATATATAGTTGGTATAATATTATACAAGTACAAATCTTCAGCAGGAGGTATTATTTATTTAACCAATTTTCTACTTGATTATTTGATTTAATTATGAACCAATGTGTTGCCTGTAGGCTGCCTACTCATAAGCTATGGGACTTCAGGGCTACGGTGGCACCACCACCAGAGTGTTCTGGTACTTGAGAGCCAACTGCGGCCTAAGCACGATACACAAAAACACACGTATATAATTATGGCACTGGTCAACAACCGGTGGAGGTGAGGCGGACAGAAGGTGGCGCCACCAGTATATTGTTTGGTCCTACCGACTTTACCAATATAATAATAATTCCCTTTTGCATCTTTATACTCACATAATATACAATGCATAACATATATATATAATTACATACATATATATATACGAAATGTGCTGTTTTCATCGGACTCTTTATGCTTAAGTAAATTGAACACATCGATGTGATGCAGTTCAATCTTTGAATCTGGCAATTCACGGCGAGACAAGGACAACATAATATTAATAGTGCTTTATTTTTCTTAATGACAAGTTAATTGTGGAATGGCAGAAATGAATATTCGGATTCGGAATAACTCAGGCACTTAACCCTATGAATCGGTGTCTTTTTCTTAGTTGTAGGGTGGGTGGCGGAAAAGAACTGTAGAACGGCTTGACCTCGCGGGATGTGTCCAGATGGTGACCGTTGAACCTAGGAGGTGGCTGTGACGTCAGAGGTTGGAGGAGTAATTATTGCTAGGTGGCAGCAGTAGTCGCAGGTCTGGGTATGAAGCCAGCAAGCGGCCGTATTAATGTGTAGGGATAACGCTAGGTGGGACCATCAGTGTCAGTTCAAAATGCGCGTATAGTTGGTTAGTTGTTGGAGTTTTACGTCCTGGCAACATTTAAAGTCATATCAGGACAGGTACCGACTTGTGACAGTGCACACTCATGGCTACTTTATAGTGCTGCCCCACTGGGAGATCAGGTCACCAGCATCATGACCTGATATCCCACTCAGTCGCATTATCCTGACACTGAGCACACCTGGGACGTGTTCAGGGTACACTTCGAGTCGACTCCGAGACGTCTCTGCAAAGTCTTTTTGGCTTATTTGCATTCAGGGTGCGCCGCCGAGTCGTCTCGGAGACGTCTCCGTTTTTAGACTGCAGACAAAAAGCGCCTCAAAAATGGCCACCGAATTAAGTGGTTTTAGCCAATCAGAGATCTTCTTTTCCATTGCAAATAGCTGCCTCCCCTGGAGGCAGACATTTTTTGAGGCAAGCGACTGCTTTTGCCTTTCAGAGTAGCGTGACGTCAGGAATTTCTCCAAGACACCTCCGAGGCGCACTCTCAACGCGGCCCAGTCTTTGACCTATCCTATTAATGCCGGGAGCCTGGCTAGGAAATGACAAGTACCAATTTTGTAAGTCATTGGTTTGACTCGATCAGGAATAAAACCCCCGATCTCCCGCACGGGAGGCCTACGATCTACTGATTGGGCCACCGCACCCAGTCCAATAATAACATGCACAGTGGTAGGTGTCGGTACATACTTCAGTAAGCCCACTGCCCTCAGACCTGGTACATACGGTTTGATGTAGTGTAGAAATGGGACCATACCAGATCCCGGAAACTGACTACAGCTTCGTGCCACAGCAGCATCTGGGTCAGCTTGTACATCTCCCTGGTTTCACACAGCCTGGGATTCTTGATCACCAGATTCAGTGGCGTGTCTCCTTCCTGAAATAAATGTTAAAGTTGCCCTAGTCAGACGAGATTTCAGCAAGTCTCAGAGGGCGGTGGAGAAACACAGAAAACTGGAGAAAACTGGTTGCAAAGTCATCTGTGGTGTGCAAATGACCGTCACGGTTATGGGATTGATGACGATGATAATGAATAATGCATATGAAAATCTAGTCAGAGTGTGCTTATAGTTAAGTGTAGAGTGTGCTTATAGTTAAGTGTTTTGGTGTTTTGTTTAAAGCTGCATATTCCAAATTGTCAAAACCAAAACAATTATCTGGATTTAATTCTACATATCTAAACTTAGAAACTGGTGCACTTATTGAACATTTGTCACCGCATTCAATGGAGTACTGAGATAATTTAATAGAACCTGTCACTGCAGAAACCTATGCTGTCAGAAATTTGGGTTGCTTGCCAAAATTAATTTTGTATTGTTGCACTTCAAATATCTCAAAAGTTAGCCATTTAACAAAAAAAGTTACTTCAAACTAAAGTAAGGTAGGTAATAATGATCAACCTAATATATTTGAAATGACACAGACTCAAAACCAGCGGACTATGCAACTTTAATGTTCCAGATGTTTACTTTATTTAATATATATATATATATATATATATATAATGCTGCATTCCAAAAGTAGTGGGCTATGATAGATACATATTTGAATACTATAGTTGATATATTAGATTGGGACGTCGTCTGGTTATTTCCATAACGCAGTTGCCTGACACTTTTTCTACAGGGTTCTTCGGCAGCCCTGTACACGATAGACCCATGTGGGAGCAACTAAAGACCCTGTCACACTATGACGTTTCTCACGAATGCGCTTCGACGCGTGCCGACGTGTTGCCTTTTTGGGTGAAACATAGGGACCCGTTAACGCGGCATTACGAACGCATTAGCGGCGTGTCGGTACACGTCGGTACACGTTGAGTGCGAGCAATGTTTGGACCGACACGTTGGCGCGCGTCGGGCCGCGTTGAGGTTTTGTGCTTGCACAAAACTTTTGACGCGCGCCAACGCACTCCAACGCGTGCCAACGTGTTAGATCGCGCGTTACTGGCGCGGTGGCAGGACGTGGACCCACGTTACCAGTGCGTTGCTGGCCCGCTCGAACCACGTTGAGCAAAGTCCATCAACGCTGGAGATTTTTCGCCAAACTGTGTTGGACGTGCTGCTGGCGCGTCTTGACGTGTTGCTGGAGCGTCTTGACGTGTTGCTGGCACGTCTTGACGTGTTGCTGGCGCGTCTGCCACGTGTCTAACATTACCCGGCGTTCTGCGAACCTTGAAGGACGCGCTACCCCCACGCCGTCGGCGCGCCGACAACGCGCCGATTACACGCTGATGGCACGCTGGGAACCCGCTGGTGGGACATTGACACTTTGTTCCACCGCACGTCGAACCCTGCCGATACCCGTTGACGGCACGCTAATAACACGCTATTATCACGCTACCAACACACTGCGGCCCGTCCAACTACCCCCCGAAACGCCGAAAAGTTTTACGTTTCTCGACGCGTTGATAATATTTTGCGCATTGGCGGCACGCCGGAACAAACATTGTAGTGTGACAGGGCCTTTAGCTGAATCCTACCTAGTTGTCTGAATGTTCCCTGCGTTACCTCACTCTGGAACTTACAGTGTAAGCTGAGAAAGGTGATCCGGGCTTATTTCACGTCATTACCACAGCTGGATCCCCGAGGTCCCTAGCCTAGATTAAGCCACACATAACTTCCAGGGAATAATTGGTACTTTCCCATACAAATATATAAACTGTAAACTAGTCATATTTGATCATGATACTTATGATAGTGTAGTGGTCACCACCATGCGACCCTGGCGACTCGGGTCACCCCAGTTGCTAGAATTTCAAATCGAACCGCGAGGGGAGTAGAAAAATACACGTGCCGTGTGCAAAACAACTCAACCCCAGTAACCCACGTCTTGGCTGGGGTTGACTAGGAGCGATGACGTCACATGTGTGCTGGTATCACCCTGTAGCAGTACAAGTCCTATGTTTCTTAATTAATTTTTTTTTAATAACCCAGATTAATGAAATGGAAATATATCTAAACTACGCAATCATAAAAAACTTTAAATAATATTTTGCTGTAGTTATATCGGGTTTTTTTAAAATAATTTTAAATGTTTTGGATTTAGCCACAATTTTTGTCACCCCGAGCGTATTTCGATTATGCAACCCGAGGTCGTAGGTTCTGTGCATCCGCCAACAAGTGGGTCGGGTGACCCGAGTTGATTAATCGACTAGGCCCTCTGTGACTGGCTAGTGGCCGCCCCCGCCCCCCAACAGTGAGAGGTTACCTGTGGCCTGGCTGGTCAGGGGGGGGGGGGGGGGGCGGATCATTTGATCTGTGGCACTGCGTCGAGAGGTGGAATAAACACAGAAACATACGGTATTCCTCTCTGTTGTTTCTTCGAGCTGTCGTTTTATCAGACAAGGAGGATTCGGCCAGACTCTACAACACAGCCAATCCCAATATTTATCAATATTCAGAGTTGTCCTGATTACGTTTGTGTACTTTTAAACCTAAATCCCCCCCCCCCCTCATCCGATATATATACGCCACTGTACGATACATACAAACCTGTCATTACAACCTATTTAAAGTTTTATTCTGGCTGTATTTAATTTTAGACTGCCCCGTTTTACGTTTTAGCTCGGCCAGCCACTCCGACCGGATAATCGTTCGTGTGCATCGAGGCTTGTGACACGAATAGCATCGGTCGTTAAAGCCTGCTGTACATAGTGTGGTATTATGCAAGGAACAGAGGTAATCCGCTTGCTCGCTTGCTTTTGGGGATGTTCGTTACCTTACAACAGTTACCAGCCACAGAACTGCAGCAATATAGAAAGGCCCCGATAAATCGGTCCAATGTTTGTTTGAAGATTATTCTTCAGTAGGGACGGTTGTAGAAGCTGGGGATGTCTTTACAACAGTCAAAATGGCGAAGCGTTGGGGCGGCCCCAAATCTCTCCGGTCCAGCGGTAGCAGAGCACTCGTATCGGGTCGACAGCTGCAAGGGTTTAGGAGGAAGGGACAGGTAAAGGTGGGTCCAGCAGTTCCAGCAACAAGAACAAAGCGAGAGAAACGATAAGGTAAAGGGCCCCACCCAAGGACACAACTCCCCTGGTCAGGGTGAGGATTATGCCTGGGAGAGAAAAAAAAGGTAGAGTATAGGAAAGAGAAATGAGGAGAGTTGAGTCAAAGGACCATATCTATTTGCTCTATGGTGACCAACAGGTGAGCCAAAGACACGGACAGAGTAAGAATAAAAAGTGAAATGCTGGCGGGCTCCCCCTCCTGGAACTCTTTTCAGACATAATCGAGGAGGAGCATGGCCAGTGGAGAGGAGATAGGGAGAGGTGTCTGGTAATCCGCTGTCACTAAAATAGTCGGTGTTAATGTATCATCAGGGGCATGGCCAGAAGTAAAAAGGAAGAATTGTTCACACAAAATTGTTTGCGCGTGCTTACAGGACAATTTTTAATTGTGAGTACAAAATAAAAAAGGGGATATTATAAAAGAATTAGCATGGAAACATATGACGCTGAGAAGAATTGTTCACATGGATTGACAATGCGACGATGTAGATACGCTCCTAATCACACACCGACTAGTCAGTCGCTGACCTTTGCGATAGCCGGTATTCTGCCGTAGGGTGGTCGGTTGTTAGACTTAGAGTTTTACACCCTGGCAATATCTAAGGTTATATCAGGATGGGTACCAAGTTGTGACAGTGCACACTCATGGTGACTTTATAGTGCTGCCCCACTGGGAGACCAGGCCACGATGACCTGATATCCCACTCAGTCACATTATCCTGATGCTGAGCCAACCAGTCCTTGCCTTATCCTAATAATGCTGACCACTGGGCTAGGAAGCGACAAGTATAAATTTAGAAATCATTGGTTTGACTCAATCAGGATTCGAACCCGTGGCTTCTAATCCCACGATCTACCAAAACTGGAGATGGACGCTCAACTTATTCAGCCATCCCGTCTGGTTTCTGTCATAGGTCATCTGCCGATTCGGGAACCAGACTGATTATGATAATGCCTGTCTTCAACGGACAACTATGCATTCAGACCAATGTTGTCATGAGACTAATATAGCAGGTGTCCTGTTACCTGGGGGGGGGGGGGTGGAGTCAAATATGTTCAGACATGGGAGGGGTTCGCCAATCACAGGGGTCGCTGAAGAGAATTGCGTGGGTGGTGGTGGTAGTCATCTGGAGAAAATAATTAACAGGGCAGCTGTAAGAACTACAATTTACTAGTCAGTTTATTTCAAAAGTCAGTTTATTTCGACATAGACGTACATTAATAAACCTACCTGGATAGACCACAAACATTGAGAACTGAAATAAATACATAGACCCAAACCACTCCCTTCCCTCTCCCTCTCTGAAATCCCCCCTGGCAAAAAGAGTAAAAGAAATAACAACTACCAAAGTATACCCACCAGCCTATAACACCTGACTAAACCAATAAAACATATACTACTGACAAAGCTATAGTTGACCCAAGACAATTTAAATGAGTCGTGCAACCAATATTTGCATAATCCAAAATCCACGACTACCTGTATCAGCAAGTTATGCCCATTATATAGATGTTTCCTCACAGGTATGATCATCAAATCCCTGATGTAGTCTAAAGGTAAATTGCTATTCTCCAGTCTACATGTGCAAAATAAGATCCCCACTATATTTGTAATGCCTCATTTTAACCTACTACTGTCTATATTGTTCATACCATCGCATCGTCTCATCCATAAATAGTTCATATGCACTATAATTGTTAAGGCCGGATGATCAGTGCCTCGGTGCTGAAAAATGATGTTATTCAACTGGAATAAAAATTTGAAAAAAAAAATTAAAAATGTTATATTTTGTGATTAAGTTGGCTCGATTCTGTCGATGTTGCAGATGTTGAAAATAATAATTAATAAATATAAGTTAGGCAAGGACTGGTTAGCTCAGTATAGGGATAATGTGACTGAGTGGGAATTTGTTTCATGGTGCCGGCAGCCTGGTCTCTCAATGGGGCAGCACTATAAAGTCACCAAGAGTGTGCACTGTCACAAGTCGGTACACATCCTGACATGACCTTAGATGTTGATACGAAATAAAACCCCTACAAACAAACTTTCGGATGTAGCCCTGAAACATTGTCTGTTGATGCAAAGAGGACCAGTGTACACTGTTGACACTATTGTATGAAGTGTGGCGTGAACCGCATGGTTATCCCACAGAGAACCCAACTCGCCGGGAACTGACTTCTCTCGTCACGAACCAGTGGCTATGTTGGTAGGTTGTTGGAGTTTTACTTCCTGGCAACATCTAAGGTGGTATCAAGACGGGCATCGACTTGTGACAGAGCGCATTCATGATGACTGTATAGTGCTGCCCCACTGGGAGACCCACCACCAGCACCATGTCATGATATCCCACTCAGTCACATTATCCTGACACTGAGCCAACCAGTCCTTGCCCTATCTTAATAATGCCTCACGCCTGGCTAGGAAGTGACAAGTATACGCTTTATAAGTCGTTGGTTTGACTCGACCAGGGTTCGAACTCATGGGTTCGGATCCCACGATCTACCAAAACGGGAGACGAACGCTCAACTCATTGGGCCATCCCGTCTGGTCTACCACAAGTGGCAATGTGCTGCGGCTTGGGGCCGTGTTAAATATATATATATATATATATATATATATATATATATATATATATATATAGATAGAGCATGAATCGGCACACTCCAGTAACTAATCTAGGTAAACAGTTTCAAGGAAAACCTGGGTCAGCTCAGGTTTCAAACTATCAGGTGGACCCGCAGGGACAGACACTAAAGGCTCGGTCGCCGTTAATTTGACCAGATTTCACTTTTGTACTATGTTATTCTGTTAAATATGATAGCATTGAATAGATTTGGGCCTAATCGGTAGCTAACACCGCCGTTAACACTGATATGAAAGCAGGATAGCTTAGCCTAGGCTACGGTCGGCGGCTAGCGCTGGTACCGCTTCTTGCATGCGGATTCTCCATCGTCAGCCGTGTGGTGCCCGCCAAAGCATACGGCCCCAGGTGCTTTACTTTTCCTACCCGAGAACTGGCAATTTTCCTCGTCAACTGAGCTCTGTGGTTAAGACAGAAAGATTAAATAATAAAATGTATATATATATATAATATCTAGACAGTGATAAGACCGTTATCGCGTATAATAGGCCCTGTAGTGTCCTGCTCCTCCCCGCCCCCCTCTCCTCGGGGTGGGGATGTCACAGACTAGCAAACTCTACTATCAGCTAAAGCTGCCTAATTAACCCGATGGTTTTGAGTTTCTGTCATTTTCTGAGATAAAATTATTAGGCTTATTGTTATTATCTACCTTAATTTAGTTTGAAGTGATTTTGCTTTAGAATGACTAACTTAGGATAAATTTGAAGTGTAAATAAGCCAAATTAATGTTTGCGTGCTTGTCAAAGCTCTGAGTCAGTAGCCTTCAGTGACAGGCTCTATTTAAATTTACTTAGAATTCTCTTTTTTTGCAAATGCACCCATATCATTATCATCATCATCATGCTGTCGGTCACGATGCGACAAAGACTGCTTTCATTACTTGACTGCTGCTCTCCATTTAGCTCTCTGCTGTGAGAGTGACGTCCATGAGTCGGTCTTAATGTCTCTCAGCTTCAGGTTTTCAGTAGTTGTGTTGTGTTGCATTGGGTTCCTCCTACCAGATTTTCCGCTGTCAATGGAAGATGAGCTCGAGCAGCGCGGTCCTTGGTAACCCAGGCAACGACCGAGCCGGTATGGTGTTTTGTGCGGTTGTACATTTCATGAAAGCTGCCTGCAAAAGTGTTGAAGTGCTACTGGCTTTTGCAAGTTATCAGGGAGCAAATAGAGGTTTCACACCAGCAAGAACATGTCAAGACAGGCACAAAACTATTTGTCCCTGTAGTGGCTGGTCGGGAGATGTTGGGAGTTCCATACATCAACCACCCTTAATGCTGCCACAGTGACATGGTTTTCTGTTTAGGGTTTGCTCCCTTAGCCTTCGGTTCTGTTAAGAACCTGTACCACAAGGCAGTGGTTTACAACTCTGCAAGGCAGGGGCGTCAAACTCCCTGAGGTATTGCTATACCTGCAATACCTGCATACCAAACGTCCATGTACGTCTTCATATTTACGTGCTACTTTTGAGTTGGAAAATATAATAAAACATATACTTTAATGCAATTTAAAACTGAAAACGACAGCCTTTTCTGGCTGCCATCTTGTCTTTTTGCATTCTCTCCCATTTCACCAACTATGTGTTGATATAAGTAACCACTTGACACTGGTGTCAGGCATTCTACTTCCCGTTCCATACTAAAGCTATTTTCACCCGTATTTAGACTACGTTGTCGTTCACCCCTGTACTGGAAGTGCGGGGTGCATCTTTTATCTAGTCAACATGTTGGATATTATAGGTTTCAGCGATAAGAGATTCTTTTAAATTGACTTAATATTCCCTATTACAAAAGCCTAATAAGTGTACCCGTATCTAAGTTGGATTTGTCAAATCAAATCTAGCTGTTTGAGTTTTGAAAAGTTGATGGTTTTAAACTTACCATAGCCATGCACACTGTGGCGTATACAGTCTGAGCTCAACAGATCTTCTTCAGCATACCAAATGTGAAAGTACAACGTCTGGGCACTTTGACTTCTGGATACTGAATGGTTTATTCCCGATCCAGGGCCCCAGCCGCCGGCACCCTCTGTATGTGATGTCATCTCATTTACATATTCCTTTGTTCTCAGTACGTGCCTGGATGTCTATTACGCATATCTCACACCAAATGGTCAGAAGGAGGTTGCAGATTACTGCACTAAAAACCTTACGACCAACCATTGCTTTGGTCGCCCAGAAGTCGGTGACCCTTGCTTTGGTCGAAAGGAGGTCGCCTCTGACTGTGAGCTCATTAGTCCAAAGTGATTGCAAAGTAGTCACAAGCTGTAGTGTGACTGGGGCTTAACGTGTACAAGACTCACAGTGATATTTTTGTCATGGTGGAGGGCATGCAAATAAAAGGCAACATGACGCATAGAGCGGCAATCGAACCCACATTCCTGCCATTTCGGACAGAGCGTCCTAACCGTTATGCTATCTAAGCTCCCTATAGCAACCAACCTCCCTTCCTCTATATGATGCATTTTACCCAATGAGGTGAGTACACCTCAATGCGCTCGCTATCTTTTACACCCTGGAGAAGATCTGTAGCACCTCAGGTCCTATACACCTGCCGTCCTGATATAACCTTAGATGATGCTAGGACGTAAAACAACAGCAAACAAACAAACCTATACACCTGACTTTCTTTTGTCTGCTGTCTCTGTGACAGGAGACAGTAGGTGACATTTAGCATTCGTAGACTGTCGTATTGGCTATGGATGTCACCAAACCCACCAAGTGAATTCCTAAAGCCCCAGTCACACCTACCCGGACGAGCCCCGGAGTTTGAGCCGGACCACCCCCGGACCAATCGCCCAGACTGTCCCGGACCGCCCTGGATAAAATGGCTGTTTTCGTTGTTTTTTGCCTCGCAGTCACACCTTCCCGGACGAGCCCCAGACAAGCCCCGGACCAGAGGCCGGATCACTCGGACCGCCCCCGGACTCCCCGGTGTAGCCACGGAGTACTCCCAGACTTGAAATGGACTTGCTTCATGGCTAATCCGTGCTGATCCGGCTTGTCAGGGTCTTATCCGGGCAGTCCAGGAGTTGTCCGTGGCTATGTCGAGGTTAGTCCGGGCTAGTCCTGGGCTGATCCGGGTTAAACCGTGGCCCCGGACGGTACACGGACTACCCCCGGAGCACCCCCAGACTACCCGGACCACCCCCGGATCATCCCGGACGATTCCAGATCGAGCCCGGATCACAAAATGCCCCATTAAACATTTAAAAACATCTGGGGCAGAGCCTGGACGAGGCCGGATGAGCCATGGATCAGGCCGGATCAGGCCGGATCACCACAGACCAGCCACGGACCAGCCACGGATCAGCCACGGACCAGCCACGGATCACCCCGGATCACCACGGACCACCGCGGATGACGGTCCGTTGCTCGTCCGGTCCCTGATCCAGGTAGGTGTGACAGGGGCTTAACCAGAATGACAGTAAGGAGATAACGAGCCGAGACTGATATGGTTATTGACACACCGACTACATTCCAATAGCACTGACACGCACACCTTCAACACCACTATTAGCTCGTATGTACACAGAAATGGATATCATGTGTGTTACTAGTGCATTGCTTATATATACACATATGCAGTTAAACCTCTCTAACCGACCTCCTCCACAGATCGACCACTCCCCTATATCGATCGCTTTATTTGGGTCCCAACAATACCATTGTAACCATATTGTAACTTCCTAAACCGACCACCTCCATAAATGGACCACTTAAAGTCGGTCCCAAGGTCGGTCGATTTACAGAGGTTTTACTGTATATATATATATATATATATATATATATATATATATATATATAATCTTCATTGCATATATATTATACTTCATTGCAAAGACAATTGCTATGCATCGCTTTCGAGATATCAAGGTTGGTATCCAGCCACTCCTTATCAATGCTAAGGGTGGGGGGTGGAGCACACTCGATACTGCTGCACGAGCACACATGAATTATCATTTTATTTGATGTAGAGTAACTGTTAGTACAATTTCACTGCGGCACAGTTCAAGAAGAAAAGTATGGCAGGGGTCCAACCTGCTTTGGTCATCAGGAACCACGTGTTTATGCATCCAAAGTGAGAATAGAGGGGATGTAGCATGACCAAAGCAACTCGACTTATTCACAATTATTCACAAGTATTGCGATCAAATAGTTTGAAACAATCTTTTCTCTGTGAGTTATTTAGGGCCTAACCATGGTCTCAGACTCTGTGTGGTCAAGTTGTGGCTATTAGTGTCATTCGGCCTGCAGTCTCCTTAGGGACGTAGGCTGAAAACCTTTCAAGTATGCAATTTTAAAAAAAAAAAAAAATTGTGACAAGTTTGTTATTCTGCCCATAATGTATAAGCTCCCGTGAGGGTGCTTGTTTTCAACGCTGGACAGCTGTGATACTGGATTGGTCTGGTCCCACACTCAGGAGTCTTTACCTGATCTTTCTCGGGCCAACCTTTGCGGTTTTGGGTGTTAGTAGTTTTTATATTAGTTTCTTTTTTAATTTTCAAGTTTTTTCCTAACCTGTATATGATAACTTAGCCTACTATATACATCTACGCAGATGATATACAGGCCTGTATAAGTCTATCTTCCCTGTGACGTCATAGAATTTCAAACAGTAGCCATGGGGTTTACTCAGAGTATAATATTGCTGGGGAGACCAATCCTGACCCATTGGGTTTGAGCTCAAATAGCCTCTTCTGAGTGTGTTCTTTCACTAAGACACATCAAATAGTCACAAAAGGAATACCTGGTAAAATCACGTGACCAGATCTTCAAAGTACTGAGTGTTTGTGGTTATTGTAGTTGTACATCCTAGCAACACCTAAGGAAAATATCATGACAGGTACCGACTTGTGACAGTGGGAAGTCATGGCAATTTTATAGTGCTGCTCCACTGGGACACCAGGTCACTGGTACTATGATCTGATTTCCTACTCAGTTATACTATCCTGATGCTGAGCTGACCAGTCCTTGCCCTATCCTAGTAAATCTGAGCCCCAGGATAGGTAGTGACAAGAACTAGTTTTGTAAGTCATTGGTTCTACTCAACCATGATTCAAAAGCCCAAACTTCTGCATGGGAAGCCTGCGCTCTACCTACTCGGCTACCGCGTCTGGCATCTGGTTTAAAGTTGTATATAGTCCGATCGTTTTGAATTTCTGTATTTTTCCTGAGATAAATATGTTAGATCGATCACTAGTATCGACTTTGCATTAGTTCAAAGTTGCTTTTATTTTAAATGGTAAACATTTTGAGATATTTTGAATGCAAACATGGAAAATTAGTTTTGGCAAGCTTGCCAAAACTTTGACACTAAGACTTCTGCAGTAACAGGTTCTGTTAAATTGACTCAGTATTGCCTTCTACACCGAAACAAAGGCTTAATAAGTGCATCAGTATCTAAGTTAGATATGAAAAATCAAATCTAGATAATTGGTTTGGTTTTGAAAATTTGATATTTCATTGGACTATGCAGCTTTAATGAACTGAAGATATGACTGGGGAGAGAGGGGAGGAGACAAACACTTCACTTCCGGGCGTGTAAACATGCCAGGTCGTAGCTTCAGCCGCTCCTCGAGGACCAACAAACAGTGACTCCTTATCATACTTTATAGTTATAGTATTACATACATTGTTTAACTCACATAAAGCATAAATAAAGACTTTAAAGGCACTGGCTTTGGATTAAGATGGTCGGTTTTGAACTCCAACAAAATCCATCTCCATTACATGTACAACCAGTGCCGGTTAGTTGACAAATGAAATAGCAAATATATTCTGTGCTTAATATATTAAAAGAAAAGAAGTTAATTTGTTGATAAGGCAAAGGCAATTTCAATCATGGACAATTGGTCTTCCTCATTCCACTGCTCATTGTCATATCCTAGTATTGTGAAGTGCCAGGTTAGGTAGTGACAAGTATGCATTTTTAAGTCATTGTTTTGACTTGACAGGGATTTAAACCTTGGGTTCAAATCCCACGATCTATCACATGGGAAGTGGGCGCTCAACTTTTTCGGTTACCTTTTTCTGTATGTCATTTTGTGTGCATAACGCAGTCCTGATATGACCTTAGATGTTGCCAGGACGTAAAACACCAACAACCAACCAATCGTGCATCAAGCTAAGATTCCTTATACGCGGTATGCGGCATGCAAATGCAAATGTGAATGCGAATGCGAATGCGGCAAAAAATCAAAAAGCATGTAAGTGAATAGTGGTGCTTCCATACGTCTGAATGCGAATTCGAATGCGAATGCGAATGCGGCAACTGAATCGGTCCATGGACCAATCGGTGCAGCATGCGAATGCGAATACTGGTGCATTTGCCATAGAGAACAGTTGTGAGAAACCTGACACTATGTGTGTGTGTGTGTTTGGGTGAGGGAGGTATTATGTCAGGGTGGGTGGCATGCCGCTGGGACTGGAGTTAGACATGTTCGTGTAGTGTGGATTTCCAGCTAACTACTTGCAGATGAGTGGGCTTTGTAAGTGGTACCGTTGAAGCATACTTTATACGAATATAATTAAAATTGTTACTGTAAAGATCAAACCAAATCGCTACATGCTGCATGCCGCGTGAGTGGAATCAACCCATTCGCATGCCACATGCCGCATGCCGCATGCTGTATTCGCATTCGGATTCGCATGCCGCATGCCGCACACCGCGTATAAGGAATCTTAGCTTTACTTCTCGCTTACAGAATCAAACCTTCCCTAAACACACCCTTAGTCCAACTCTCACCTCAGTCCCAGCACCATGCGCTCATTACATAAATAACCCATATCATGTCAGTGCATAAGTATACCTTCCACTAAGGCTGGAAGACCAGTTTCTCAGTCCAGCAATCTGTATATTCAGAGAGAGGGAGAGAAAAAAAAACACGCAGAAAAACATTGGAACAACAAATTAAAATGTTAGCGGTAGCATGGCAAACTTGTATTTTGAATACTGAACTTAACAATATAAAAAATCCTGCAGCGTTGATTTGTGTGTGCGTGTGGATGTGCATGTGGGTGTGCGTGTGCGTGTGCGTGTGGGTGTGCGTGTGCGTGTGCGTGTGCGTGTGCGTGTGCGTGTGGGTGTGCGTGTGCGTGCGTGGATCTGTGTGTGCTTTTTTTTTAAAGTTGCCAGGAAATGAATGACCGGTGTGTTTCTAGAGTGAGGCGGGAGGCGGGAGGAGGGCGGCGGGTGGGCTGGCGGCGGGTGGGCGGGGGCGCGGGGGCGCGGGGGCGCGGGGGATCCGTCTCTGGGTTATATACGTACACACCATGCGCCTCTCACGTCAGTCTGAGACACCACGCACTCCGACACACACACATCCTCCCCGGCACAGACAGGTCACACTGCCCCGGCTCGACCTCCACTGTCGGTGTCAGAGCTTTTACCCACACAGGCACACACTTCACCAACATGACCACCTTCGAGCAGGCTATCCGGAACGCCTACAAGGAGATGGACGTCAACAAGGACGGCGTCATCTCCAAGGATGAGATCCAGATCCTCATGACACAGATGTGGGGGAAGCCGGCCCCGGAAAAGGTGATCACTGTAAGTACACGTGCACTCTGTGCTCCACACTTCAGTGTTGGAGTGCCGCAAGTGTCACAGTCAAGTGCTCGGGACACACCATCGCGGTATGCCCTCATGTGTGGATAGAGACCCATGTGTACACACATGTATATATAAGTTTATGTATCCATGGACCGTCTCTCACTCTATATATATATATATATATATATATATATATATATATATATATATATATATATATGTATATATGTCTCTGTATGTATATATGGGATTGTGAATATATAATATATATATACAATTATATAGTTATACAGATGAACCTCGATCCAATGGACTAATAGGGGGGAGCAGTTGTCCGTTAAAGCTGTTTGTCCGTTGCAGCGACGAAATTTTCCGGGGGGTACGAAACCACAGTGGCAAAAAAAAGAACTAGACCAGGTATGTCATGTATGTGTGCGTTATATAATAGGCGGGAACTAAGACGGAATTACTCTTGTTATTATTCCCATAACCCTTTATAGAACACATTAATTCGGCTGCGGCCAACGAAACCACGAAAAGACTACGGTAGTTTTAATAGGCCTACCACCTTTAATATATGTTTGTTGGGTTTAATGTGCTCGAACAATCCAAGGTTATATCAAAAAGGTAGTTTGTGACAATCTATAGCTATTCATACTCACACAATACATTAAATAGCCCACATATATAAAAGATATGTGTACACATGCTTGAAGCCGTTGCGTTGTACGTTTCTGTTGTCATCGCCCATTCTAAAGTGTGCATCGTCAAATTATAGACACAAATAATTATCTTAAAGCTTAGCGAGTTTAATATCCGACCCACTGTGATGGTTGATGGTAGATAATTATCACATGCAGGTGGCGCCGCTGTGGTAGAACAGGGAACTAGGTCCTGTTATATAGTATAGTCAGCTGGTTGTGCACGTTATAATAGCATGGGAAGAACTGCCATACGGTTTCCTATAATAGATCATAGAAGATATAGATGCATACATGAATGTGTTTGTTGTTGTTTTGCATCCTAGCAACATCGACGGTCATATCAGGATGAGTACCGACTTGTCACAGTGTGCACTCATGGCAACTGTATAGTGCTGCCCCACTGGGAGACCAGGTCACTGACACTATGACCTGATATGATAACCGACACAGTCACATTATCCTGATTCTGTGCTAACCAGTCCTTGTCCTATCATATTAATCTGAAGGGCCAGGCTAGGCAGTGACAAGTATCAATTTTACAAGCCATTGGTTCGACTCGGCTGGGATTCGAACTTCCGACCTTCTGTACTGGAAGACTGTGCTCTATAGATTCAGTATGTCTGCATTCATATATATATATATACATATTATATACATAATATATATATACATATTAAATACATATATATATGCATATTACATACATATATATATACATATATATATGTAGTGGTCTGCACTGACCTCTCACTTCTCAGGCAAGTAATCACACAGACAGGTAGGCGTGGGTAGTGTGTTGATATCAGGGAGCCTAGGTGGTGTAATGGTTAGCACACTGGCCCGGAATGCAAAGAGATGTGGGTTCGAGTCCCGCTCTAGGCGCAATATTTCCCATTTTCATCACCCCCACGACACTGGTGCCGTCACCAGGATCCTATACAAGCTTTGCACTGTATGGTTGTTGAACCTACCCTGTGTATGTATGTGTTAGTGCATTGCCTGTATGTATGTAATTGTAAGCATTAAAAGATTTACAATTCCAGGGGGATGAGTGTAGTGGTCTGCACTGACCTCTCAGGCAAGTAACCACACAGACAGGTAGGCGTGGGTAGTGTGTTGATAACAGGGAGCCTAGGTGGTTTAATGGTTAGCACACTGGCCTGGAATGCAAAGAGATGTGGGTTCGAGTCCGGCTCTAGGCGCAATATTTCCCATTTTCATCACCCCCATGACATATATATAAATGTGCATATGTGATTACACATATGTTTGTGTTTCGCTAATTATGCATTGTGCAAATAATTCTGAGAAGACAGCTATCCTAAACACTGTATAAGTTGGGTGAAGATAACATTAGAACAAGGTAAATTTGAGTCATGATCCTGCCCTCCTCCCCCCTCTCTCACCAACAGAGGGCGCGTCATCGAAGGGTCTGCCTTCAATAGAGTGAAACACCGGCCGGTTTGATGACACATCATCACGTTATTGCTCTCACCACTCCCTATTCCTACACACTTGCTATCCGGACAGCACTTTCTGCACATCTCTCTCTATCTCCTTATCATACTTTATAGTTATAGTATTACATACCTTGTTTAACTCACATAAAGCATAAATAAAGGCGCTGGCTTTGAATTAAAATGGTCAGTTTTGTACTCCAACAAAATCCATCTCCATTACATGTACAACCAGTGCTGGTTAGTTGACACAAATGAAATAGCAAATATATTCTGTGCTTAATTCATTAAAAGAAAAGAAGTTAATTTGTTGATTAGGCAAAGGCAGTTTCAATCACGGACAATTGGTCTTCCTCATTCCACGGCTCATTGTCATATCCCAGTGTTGTGAAGTGCCAGGTTAGGTAGTGGCAAGTATGAATTTTTAAGTCATTGTTTTTACTTGACAGGGATTTAAACCTTGGGTTCAAATCCCACGATCTATCACATGGGAACTCTATATTCGCCATGCTCCTTGATAATGTCTGAAAAGAGTTCCAGGAGGGGGAGCCTGCCAGCATTTCACTTTCTGCTCTTACTCTGTATATGTCTTTGGCTCACTGGCTGGTCACCATAGAGCAAATAGACACAGTCCTTTGACTCAACTCTCCTCATTTCTCTTTCCTATACTCTACCCTTTTTTTTCTTTCTCCCAGGCTTACTTCTCCTCCTGGTCAAGGGAGTTGTTTGCTTGGGTAGGGCCCTTTACCTTATCGTTCCTCTCACTTTGTTCTTGTTGCTGGAACCGCTGGACCCACCTTTACCTGTCCCTTCCTCCTAAACCCTTGCTGCTGTCGACTGGATACAAGTGCTGTGCTACCGCCGGACCGGAGTGATTCGGGGCTGCCCCAATGATTCGTCGTTTAATTGTTGTAAAGGCATCCCCAGCTTCTACAACCTACAACTGTCCCACCAGAAGATTAATTTTCAACCAAAGATTGGACCAATTTATCGGTGCCTCTCTATATTGCTGCAGTTCTGCAGCCGGTAACCATCGTAAGGTTACAAACCCCCCAGAAGTCAAGTCAAGTCAGCCCTATTCCTAAAAAAAATATGATAATGCACTGTACATAAATAAAAACCGGCCGTGGTGGCCGAATCGGTAGAGTGCAGGCTTCCCTTCCGGAATGTCAGGAGTTTGAATTCCAGCCGAGTCAAACCAATGACTTACAAAATTGATACTTCTCGTTGCCTAGCCTGGTACTCGGCATTAATATGATAGGGCAAGGACTGGTTAGCTCAGTGACAGGATAATGTAACTGAGTGGGATATTGGGTCATGGTGCCTGCAGCCAGGTCTCCCAGTGGGGAAGCACTATAAAGTTGCCATGAGTGTGCACTGTCACAAGTCAGTACCATAGACATCACCTTCCTCGTCCTGATGTGACCGTAGATGTTGCTAGGACGTAAAACCCAAACAAACAAACACAACAATAATGGTGGTGGTTGATTAAATTGGCAATCTATGCACCCGCATTGTTTTGTGTTCGTGATGAGTACAATCATACCAGTATACTTAATAGCAAATACAATGTTGTAGCAGTTTAGCTGACTATGTTATGTTATGTATACAAACTGTACGAGCATAAATTCATGAAAGTTGCTAACATTCATCTACCGCTCTTGGTTGCGCTCAGTGGCGCCCCCTATCGGGTCTATGTGGCTTCCCCCAGTTGGAGGCAACTTCCCTTACTTGCCACTCAAAAATTATATATGGATAGTGATAAGCCCGTTATCGCATGTAATAATACCTGGAGTGGGTGGCACTACCTCCCCCCCTCCCCCCCTCCCCCCCAGGTGGGGTGGGGGTGGGGGTGTTAGAGGGGGGGGGGGTACCAGCATGCTCCTCTCCGCCTCCTGCGCGGGGCCTCTCCTCCACTAGCTCGGAGGAATTTTATATATTATATATATATATATATATATATATATATATATATATATATATATAAATATATATATATATATATATTGCCGTTGTACATATAATGTACATTTCATTTTGATTTAATTTAAAGTTGCACAGTCCGATGGTCTTGAGTTTCTTTTTCTGAGATACATATATTGGGTTGATTTTTATAATCTACCGTACTGTCATTTGAAGTAACTTGTATTTTAAATGGCTAACTTTTGAGATATTCGAAGTGCAAACATTTACAATTAATTTTGGCAAGCATGCCAAAACTCTGACACCATAAGCTTCTGCAGTAACAGGTTTTTTTTAAATTGCCCCAGTATCTCCCTCTATGCAGCCTGTGTTAACCCTCTGCCTGTTGTCTCCCTGTAGTTTCCATAATCTTTTCTTGTATCTTGCCTTATAATTGGAGAATTTTACTAAATGCTTAATAAGTACACCAGTATCTAAATTACATATGTAGAATCAAATCTAGATAATTGTTTTGGTTTTGAAAATTTGAATTTTTCATCGGAGTATGCAGCGTCAATTTTAATAAGACCCAAATTGGTAGAGTTTGCAGGTTCTGGTTGGCATCCTGCATGAGTGGTGATCTACCCGTCATACCCAATGACTCTATATGGACTAAGTAGATAGTGTTAACGGTGAGTGACCAGGAGCATATATATAGGTAAGCGCAGCGTGAACATAACAGGTATATATGTGAGCGTAGCGTATATCACATTATCAGGACACCTACTGCGCATGCTCATGGTGACAAATTAGGTTATTAGTATGTGAAACTGGACTGTAAAGAGAGTATTACAAAGAATCATGTATACAAATGAAATATCCCTATGGTTACCAATGGGCTATAGATCCTTATGGTGTTTTAAAGCTGCAAGTAGCTGCATTGTTTGATGAAAGCATACAGTTTTCTAAACCAAAGTGCTTACTTAATGCCAAGTACACACCTACCATATAGGATTCACGCACTAAAACTCGCGATGACTTTACGACTGAAAACGGGCTGATTCATTTTTCGAATCGCGAATCGTAATCGCAAGCAAGCAGTTTTAGCCCTGAAACTGAGTTTTAAGTCGCGAATCGCAATCGGTAGATGTGCTAGGGTATGGCACACCTACCGACTTTTGGGCAGTTTTATTATCGTAAACGGTAGGTGGGTGTGGATAAACGGTAGGTGTGTACCAGGCATTAGACTTGCGCCTAAGTAGCCACATTGGATACCGGTACACTCATTAATAATGCATTGCTGTATATAAAGAA
The DNA here is from genome assembly GCA_030323885.1 of Branchipolynoe longqiensis. Lineage (NCBI taxonomy): Eukaryota > Metazoa > Annelida > Polychaeta > Phyllodocida > Polynoidae > Branchipolynoe > Branchipolynoe longqiensis. Next base: position 161,331,923 of record CM059186.1, read on the forward strand.
GATGGCACCAATTTAGACTGTGTAGGAAGAGCCACTATCACTCCCTAATTATTACCCGCGAAAATGAGTCTTTTCACCATTCGTATCTATAGGTATATATATTCATATATGCACATATATCTGGAGATCTGTGAGAGATAGTATATTAAAAACAGGGGGGGGGGGGCTTCTTAACCTTAACGACGGATAAAAGGGAGTAATACTATAATAGACCACCTAACTAAATATGACGCACATGAGTTGGTTTCTCATGATGGCTTTATAGTGCTGATCCATTAATATGTCGTCTATGACCCATGATCTCACTCAGTTTAACTCGGTCTGGGGCGGGGTGGTCCGTTGGGGGTGAGTGTGGGGGCGGTGGGTGGCGGTGGGTGGCGGTGAGTAGGGACAGGGGGTGGGGGCCGGGGATGGGCAATTCCACAATCTAGATATTGATGCCCCGACCTGCCTCATGAGAAGTGTACACTCTAACCATTCTACCATTATATGCGGTCATCGGATAGTTAGTTACCTTGCCAACAATGTTGCGCGAGTATAGGCCTACTACTAGGGAGCACACCACTATTATCATATCCACTGTTACCATTCACAACACCCAGTATTCCCAGCTTACATGACGGAAGTTAGGGTTGGCCCTAGATAAAAGATTCACCCCGTACTGACAGTACACGGGTGAAAACCAACCCATTAGAAAAGCTGGCGAAGAATTTTGACATGCTGGGGAAATTAATTGAGTGAATAATGTCTTAATTTAAGAAGCAATATTTATTCTTTACATATGATTTTATATTTCCCCGCTACCTTTGAGTTGAAAAATGTAATAAAACATGCAGTTTAATAGACTTTAAAAGTGAAATTGATGGCGTTCTATGGCCGCCATCTTGTCTTTTTGCATTCTCTCCAATTTCACCAACTCTGTGCCAATATAAGTGACCATTTGACACTGGTGCCAGGCATTCTACTTCCTGTTCCATACTAAAGCTATTTTCGCCCGTATTTAGACTACATTGTCATCACCCCTGTAATGTAAGTACGGGGTGAATCTGTTATCTAGGTTGGCCTCCACTGTCAGCCTTCTCCTTCCCTATAGATCCTACACATTAAACTCATTTGTCACCAATAACCACCCGCCTCTTAATAACCAAACTTGTGAGGGGTTTTGGATTTGATTTGATTTATTGGGGTTTTACATCCTGGCAACATCTAAGGCCATATCAGGATGGATACCGACTTGTGACGGTGCACACTCATTGTGACTATATAATGCTGCCCCACTGGGAGATCAGGCTGCCAGCACTATGAGTATGACCCGATATCCCCACTTAGTCACATTATCCTGATATTGAGCTAACCAGTCCCTGAACTATCCTGGTAATGCCGATCACTAGGCTAGGTGGCAACAAGTATACTTTTTGTAAGTCATTAGTTTGATTATGTCAGGTTTCGAACTCCCGACCTTCCGCAGGGGAAATCTTAGATAATAGCATTAGTATGGAACAACAAGTAGAATGCCTGGCACCAGTGTCAAATGGTTACTTATATCAGCACAGAGTTGGTGAAATGGGAGAGAATGCAAAAAGACAAGATGGCGGCCAGAGAACGCCGTCGATTTCACTTTTAAATTGCATTAAAGTATATGTTTTATTATATTTTCCAACTCAAAAGTAGCAGGTAAACATGAAGACATATACAAAGAATAAATGTTGCTTCTTAGATTGTGAAATTAGACTCTCATAAAGACTCATTTCATTAGCCCGATTTTTCGACCGTTTTTATATAAGGCTGGTCTTCACCGGTGTACTACAAGTATCGGGTGAATCTTTTATCTAGGGAAATCTATGTTCTTACCGATTCGGCCATTGCATCCGACGGTGTTTTTTTTTGCCATATATTTGTTTTGAATATAGATTGCAATGAAATTGTTCTAGTAGATATTTTACATTAGATAAAGCTGCATTCTTTATCATAGTGTATGTGTATTAACCAACACCCCAACCTTCCGCCATGTAAGCTCTGGCTGTGACCCGGTTAGATACAAGATTCACCCCGTACTGCTGCAGTAGGGGTGCAAACCAACCCTATGTAAAAGCTGTCGAAAAAACGGGTCAATGAATTGAGAGCCTAATTTCACAATCTAAGAAGCAACATTTATTCTTTACATATCTCTTATTGATAGCCCGCTACCTTTGAGTTGAAAAATATAATATAATATCTAGTTTAATCAGATTTAAAAGTGAAATCGACGGCGTTCTCTGGCCGCCATCTTGTCTTTTTGCATTCTCTCTCATTCACCAACTCTGTTCTGATATAAGTAACCATTTGACACTGGTGCCAGGCGTTCTACTTGTTGTTCCATACTAATGCTATTTTTGCCCGTATTTATATAAGGCTGGTCTTCACCCGTGTACTACAAGTACCGGGTGAATCTTTTATCTATGACCCGGTATGCTAGGTTGTAGCGTTAGCTTTTACTGAGGGACCAGCTGAACTCAGAATAGTCGTATTAACTATTATCTAGGCACTATTACATGACATGTCAGTTGCCAAGCACTAAATACTTTTTGCTGTTGATAGACCGGCTCTGATTGGTCAGGGTTGATCACGTGGGCTGTCGGGTGGCCTGTCTGTCTATCTGTCTGGCCAGTATGGGGTTCCATTTGTACCTCTGCATAATTATTTATTTAACTCAAGTGGATTTCGATCGTGAAATGGAACATATTTCCTTCGTGAATATAAATAGGATTTCATGAAGAAAACCAAGTTTTATGGATAACATCTCTTCGTGGACGAAATTGTATTTCCTGACCGAACGCGGATTTTATTAATTAAATGAGCAACTTTGGCGTTTCAATGAAGGAAACCACATTTAATTGACTAAATGTACTTTACTTTGTGTACAGATTCATTGTGTATTATGTACTAATGCTGCAGTCAATACAACAAACACTAGGTTTTGTAGTACGGCTTCTCATTGGCTATTGCTAGAACGTAAAACAACAAACAAACAAACAAACAATCTCATTGGCTAGCCTGTTCATTGGTCTAACCTGGTCCTCTCCGCACCTTCTTCACAATCTCACTGGGAGGTGGCAGCGCTGGTGTGAAATACAAAATGAGTAACAAATCATGAAAATGGATTTCATTGATGAAGTCCACTTCCATTCATGAACCCAAATTTCATCCATGAAATCCGCTTTCAAGTTCCATACACGAAACCCACTTTCATACACAAAACCCACTTTTGTACATGAAACCCATTTTCGTACACAAACCCCACTTTCATAAACGAAATCCACTTTCATACATGAAACCCACTTTCATACACAAAACCCACTTGTGTCCATGAAACCCTCTTTCATACACAAAACCCACTTTCATGCACAAAACCCACTTTCATACACAAAACCCATCTTCATACATGAAATCTACTTTTGTACACAAAATCAACTTTCATACACAAAACCCACTTTTGTACATGGACCCCACTTTCTTACACGAAATCCACTTTCGTACACAAAACCCACTTTCGTACACAAAACCCACTTTCGGACACAAAACCTACTTTTGTACATCAGACCCACTTTCATACCCAAAACCCACTTTCTTACACAAAACCCGCTTTCATGCACGAAAACCCACTTTCATACACTGAACAGAAGTTCAATTCATGAATGAAACCCACAGGGTTACAAACGGCGCCCCATAACCAACCCTGGGGGCACAGACAGACGTATCCATCCTCACTGTGTATACGTTATTATAACTTGAACAAGTCTGTGTGGCACAAGTGTATTGGAAGTGGTTTGACAACATGGCGGGTGACAGCGAGTTCGTAGCGGCCATCCGGAAGGCTTTTGTCGACATGGACAGCAACGACGATAAGGTCATCTCAAGGAGCGAGGTTGAGGCATTACTGACACAGATGTTCGGCCAGCCTGTACCCGACAAGTGCATAGATGTAAGCGAGGCGATTGTCGCTCCCAGCGCATACATGGTGGCGGTCACAATGTACGGCTCCGACCTATTACCCCAGTCACACTACCGCTTGTGACTGCTTGCGACCACTTTGCGACTACAAAAAAAGGGTTGGTCGCAAAGAGCTCACAAGTGGTTGCAAAGAAGTCGCAAAGTGGTCACAAATTGGTTGCAAATTGGTTGCAAAGTGGTCCTCAGTGGTCACCGACCTCCTTGCGCTCATTTTGGTCATAAGGAGGTTGCAGCTGCTGCACTAAGAACCTCCTTGCGGCCAAAATAGTCGTCTGGAGGTTGGTGACCATTGCTTTGGTTGCAATAAGGTTGCCGTTGACTGTAGGTTCTTTGGTCGCAAAGTGGTCGCAAAGTGGTCGCAAAGTGGGTGCAAAGTGAGCGCAAAGTGGGCGCAAAGTGGGCGCTAGCCGTAGTGTGACAGGGGCTTATTATGTAGGCCTGCATGGTGTCTATTTTTAGATGTAGAGCACGACAGTTCAAAGTGGAAATGCTGTGCCCTCTATGTTGTTTTGTAGTGAATGTATAACAACGACGACGCAGCTGGAGTTTGCATTTTCGGGTTTTTGTTCACGGAGCGTGTGGGTAGTGTGCATCGCCTCTGATTGGTCAACGCAGTCTAGTCGCAGTATGTCTGTATGTCTGTGTGTCGGTATGTATGGGTGTGTCTGTGTGTGTATGTATGTATGTATGTATGTATACATCATACATGTGTACATGTAATGTATGTATGTATTCATGTATGTATACGTGTGTGTGTATGTCTGTATTGTATGCATGCTCTGTCTGTATATATTCATGCACCCATGAAACTAATGCAATCATGTGTTCATGTAATTATGCCTTTATGTACTTAAGTAGTTATTGTTTACATGTTATGCATTCACACATTTAGGTATTCGTGCATGGTACATGTATACATTTACACACATTTATATATCTAAAACCGGACGTGGTGGACAAATCAGTAAAGCGCAGGCCTCCCGTGCAGAAGGTCAGGAGTGCCGGTCGAGTCAAACCAATGGCTTGCAAAATTGATACTTATCACTTCGTAGCCATGCACTCTGACAGGGCAAGGACTGGTTAGCTCAGTGTCAGGATAATGTGACTAAGTGTGATATCAGGGCATGGTGCTGGTGGCCTGGTCTCCCAGTGGGGCAGCACTATCAAGTCACCATGAGTGTGCACCGTCACAAGTCGGTACCCATCCTGATATGACCTTAGATGTTGCCAGGATGTAAATCTCCAACAACCAACCAACTATATCTAAGCACCTATCCATCTATAATTGATACGGTCTATGCATCTAAACCTTTATAGTTAATCTATACACAGTTCCGTCTGTTCTTTTACAGGAGATTATGAAGAATGCTGACAAGGACAAGTCGGGCAGCATTAACAACGTGGATGAACTCATCACGGCAATGTGTGACATTGAGATCCTACAGATGTAAGTACAGTCAGACATTAAAGCTGAAATGTAAACTTGAACATGTTAGACCAGATGTGATGGCCAAATGAGTTGAGCGTCCACCTCCCGTTCTGGTAGGTTGCGGGATTTGACCCCCCGAGTGAAAAACATGACCGAGTCAAACTATTGAGTTAAAAAGTAATACTTGTCGCTCGCCTGGTGCTCAGCATTATTAGGATAGGGCAAGGAGCAGACCAATTATCCACGATTGAAATTTCACCTGCTTAATCAGCAAATGTACCGGGGGTAGTAAGTCAAATAAGTATTGTTAACTCTGCGTATTCAGCATGTTAACAGTAAATACTACATGTATCTATCCCCCAAAATGTATCTAAAATACGCTTATATGATTTTGTGCTCAAGTGAAAATGTGAAAATTTTCATATTGATGCCTTGCAACCATCCTAACAGGGTTTGAATTTGTTGTGTGTTAAAATGATGTTATGAATGTGTGTTAAAATGATGTTATGGTTGTGTGTTAAAATGATGTCATGAATGGATGTTACATGATACTTTTTAACAGCTTTCTCAATTTCAAAATACAAAATTTCAAAATTTCAAAATCAAAAGTAAAAAAGAAATGTCAACTCTGAGAAAAACATAAACCTTCATATTAATACAGATTCTGCTATTATTTAGAATGTTTTCTGCTACTATTTGGAACGTTTTCACGTTCATTTTCCATGTCACCGAAAGTGGTACACAGTTTCTGAGAACAACCCATGTAATGTTGCAGCTGCAGTGAATTGAGGCAACGCTTCAAGGAACTGGACAAGGACGGGAATGGCAAGCTGACCCGGGAGGAGGTGAGGGACGGGTGGAGCAAGGTGAGCAAGGGCGGCTCCTACCAGGAGATGGTCGGCATCATCACCAAGGCGGACACAGACGGCGACGGCTACATCGACTGTGAGGAGTTCGTTAATTTCATCCTGCAGAAGATGATGGGTTGAAAACGAGGCTGAACTGGTTTTTGCTGTTGTGGTTTTGTTGTGTTTTAAGGAGGTAGTGGTGGGTTAATGAGGCTGGTCTAGTTTTGTTGCGTTCTATGGAGGTAGTGGTGGGTCTGGGGTTAACGAGGCTGGTCTGGTTTTGTTGTGTTTTATGAAGGTAGTGGTGGGTTGGGGGTTAACGCGGCTGGTCTGGTTTTGTTGTGTTTTATGGAGGTAGTGGTGGGTGGGGGGTTAACACGGCTGTCCTGGTTTTGTTGTGTTTTATGGAGGTAGTGGTGGGTGGGGGGTTAACGCGGGTGTCCTGGTTTTGTTGTGTTTTATGGAGGTAGTGGTGGGTGGGGGGTTAACGCGGCTGTCCTGGTTTTTGTTATTTTATGGAGGTCGTGGTGGGTGGGGGGCTAACGAGGGTGTCCTGGTTTTTGTTTTGTTTTGTGGAGGTAGTGGTGGGTGGGGGGGTTAAGGCGGCTGTCCTGGTTTTTGTTGTGTTTTAAGGAGGTAGTGGTGGGTGAGGCGTTAACAAGGCTGTCCGGGCTTTGTTGTGGTTTAAGGAGGTAGTGTGTGGGGGGGGGGGGGGGGGGTAACGTGGCTGTCCTGGTTTTTGTTTTGTTTTAATGAGGCAGTAGGGGGGAGGGGGAGGGGAGGGTGAGGTTGTCCTAGATACTAAAATGTTCCATCCGAATGTGTTAACTGTGTTACGCCTGACCAGCGGAATCGTTGTGTCTTCCAAAATAACTGTATTCATTTTCTCTATACAATAAAATTCTCTACAAACATCAAACGGTATGGATTTGTGCACGCTTATTAGTTATTATGAATTTGTTTATTAGTGTTGTAGTTGTGTTATGGTTTTGTGGCTTTTCTGTGGTGGATTTCGTTTGGGGGCAGGTAATAGTAGGTTGATGGGGGGATTAGGGTGGGAAATGTGGGTGAAGTGATTAAAAATACCTGCGAATGCTATCACAAGTCGGTTCATGATGTAACAACTATAATCCTCAAAGGGAAGGGATAGTCATAGCAGCAGAGTCGGTGAACTGTTTCAAGTCCCGACTGGATGCATACTGGTCAAGCATTACATATATCTTGAAGCCAGTGACAGTTGCTACGATCGACCACATCTGAAGAACTGTCTCCATTTCTATTAATTAAGAGCGGCTAACAGGTCCAAGGCCTATTATAGCTGTATCCTATTGATTGATAGTCGAGGAGATAGGTTTCTACAATGGACTGAAGGAAGTGTGGGGACCAGTGAAGAAGGGACCTGTTCACCTGAAATCAACAGATGGAATGGATACCTTTTCTGACAGCAAGAGAGTTGTGGCAAGATGGAGTGAACACTTCCAGAAGCTACTCAACGTCCCTGATGACATAGATCACGAAGCTCTGGACAACATCCAGCAGCACATTACCAAAACATGCCTCGATGAGATTCCAACCATGGATGAGATGGCTAGAGCAATTGCCAGCCTGAAGTATGGAAGCATGGAGGAGACAATCTGTTCAACAGACTGCACCAACTAATCACCAATTCCTGGGAGGAGGGTTCTGTATGCCAAGCATGGAAAGATGCCAGCATTGTAACCATCTACAAGAAAGGTGATCGAACAGACTGTGGGAACTATAGAGGAATCTCTCTTCTTTCCATAGCAGGCAAGATCTTGGCCAGGATCCTCCTCAACAGACTATCTATTCACATAACACCTGATGTAGTTCTGGATACACAGTGTGGCTTCAGAGGTAACCGGAGCACCGTGAATATGATATTTAGTCTCCAACATCTACAAGAAAAGAGCATTGAGCAGGACCGACCACTGTACATGGTATTTGTCGATTTCACTCAGGCTTCGATACAGTTGGGAGGACCAGGCTATGGCAGCTACTGAGGAAGTATGGATGCCCAGAGAAGTTCACAACTATGATCGAGGCTCTACATACGGGAATGATGGCCAATGTTAGTGTTGCAGGGGAAGTCTTGGAATCGTTCGGGGTTACCAATGGGGTCAAGCAAGGTGGTGTACTGGCCCCCACACTCTTCTCCATCTTCCTATCAGCAATGCTCGATGAGGCTTTCCAAGGCATGGGGGATGGCGTCTATATACAATTCAGACAGAGCGCTGACCTATTCAACATCGCACACTTCAGAGCGAAGACCAAGACTACTCGGATACTGGTGAGAGAGCTGCTATTCACAGATGACAGTGCACTGGTTGCCCACTCTGCTGAAGAGATCCAGAAAATAGTGGATGCTTTCTCCGATGCATCAAAGAAGTTTGGCCGGAAGATTAACATCAAGAAGACGGAGGTGCTGTACCAACCCAACTCTACATGAACCCGAGAGGAGGATATCATGGTTGACGGAAACAAGCTGAACTCTGTTCCGGAATTCACCTACCTCAGAAGCACTATATCAAGTGATGGACGCATTGATGCTGAAATACAGAGGAGGATGGCCAAGGCTAGCGCATCTTTTAGCTGACTACGCGAGAGACTCTGGAACAACCACCATGTGTCCATGCGGGTCAAAGGCAAGACCTACCATGCAATCATGCTATCCACCCTACTATACAGAGCCGAGGTCTGGACAGTGTACAGACGACAGGTGAAAAAGCTGCATGCCTTCATGATGCGACATCTCTGGACACCTCATGAGGATGTCATCAGACAGGCTAGTAAAGCAGATCCTCTACTCTCAACTGTCTTTTGCTTACAGAAAGAGAGGGTGCCCTCATCTCCGTTCAAGGATACCATCAAGAGAAACCTGAAGCTGAGAGACATTAAGACCGACTCATGGACATCACTCTCACAGCAGAGAGCTAAATGGAGAGCGACAGTCAAGTAATGAAAGCAGTCTTTGTCGCATCACGACCGACGATGATGATGATGACGAAGTGGTGCATCTTGTCGTACATTATCTTTGGTATTTATGAGCTAGGACAAGGACTGGTGGGCCATGATCATATGTTTAGTATTTGTTACTACGCGAGCAGTACTGTTTTGAATCTGTTGAAGATGACTGATTTTATATTCAGATATGCCTTACTACAGGCAGTTGAAATAGTAAACGTGTGATGTAATGAAGAGATGAACTACTGTAATAAGGGCTTCTATTGACATGAATGGTTTTAAGTTGAGAATATTCTTTAAATGGTAGTGTCATGGGGGTGATGAAAATGGGAAATATTGTGCCTAGAGCGGGACTCGAACCCACATCTCTTTGCATTCCGGGCCAGTGTGTTAACCATTACACCACCTAGGCTCCCTGATATCAACACACTCCCCACGCCTACCTGTCTATGTGGTTACTTGCCTGAGAGGTCAGTGCAGACCACTACACTCGTCCCCCTGGAATTGTAAGTCTTGTAATGCTTACAATTACATACATACAGGCAATGCACTTACACATACATACACAGGGTAGGTTCAACAACCATACAGCGCAAAGCTTGTACAGGATCCTGATCACGGCAACCAGTGTCATGGGGGTGATGAAAATGGGAAATATTGTGCCTAGAGCGGGACTCGAACCCACATCTCTTTGCATTCCGGGCCAGTGTGCTAACCATTACACCACCTAGGCTCCCTGATATCAACACACTCCCCACGCCTACCTGTCTATGTGGTTACTTGCCTGAGAGGTCAGTGCAGACCACTACAGTAGTATTCGGTATTCTCCTTAGCACATTGATATGACATCATCATTCATATTAATACACTTGTCTAAAAATAGCCCCTAGGACTTTTCAGACCTACTACGTGCGATGCACAATTCGCAAAGGTAACTTTATTTTTTTTTTACTCAAATGTAGTTTATTCAGGGAATAATACCTTTTGCCAACGCCAGAGCACTGGTCTTCCGGCCGTTCAGTACAATTTGTTGGTAATGTGAAATGCACAGTACTCACGTATGTTCGAAGGTTTACATCGGCTCCCATGTCAAGCAGCAGTTGGAGGGTTTCTTCCTTGTTTAGTGTACTCTTTGCTACGCGCCAGCCCCTTCTGCAAGTGTTGGAAAAGACATGGATGGAGAGGGAACACTTTTACTGGGGTTGACTGCAAACTCACTTCTGGATACTAGCATAATTCAAGAGTATGTATGCGATTAGTTGTTGGAGTTCTACGTCCTTGGCAACATTTAAGGTCATAACGGGACGGGTACCGACTAGTGACTGTACGCACTCATGACAACTTTATAGTGTTCACCACTGGGAGATCAGGCCACCAGCACCATGACCTGATATCAGACTCGGGTCACATTATCCTGACACTGAGCTATACTAACCAGTCCTTGTCCTATCCTATTAATGCAGAACACCAGGGTAGGAAGTGACAAGTATCAATTTTTGACAAGTATCAAATGATTGGTTTGACTTGACCGGGAATCTAACTCCCGACATTCCGCACGGGAAACCTGCGCTCTACCGATCCGGCCCCTCCGTCCGGTCTTTATAAGGTATGCGATATGTGTGTGATACAGATGTCATTGCGACTGAGAGCATTTCCGGCTACACAGTAAGTGGCATACACTTACAGTATAAGTGACATACACTTACAGTGTAAGTGGCATACACTTACAGTGTAAGTGACAAGTTTTTTATTCTGCCCATAACGTATAAGCTCCCGTGAGGGTGCTTGTTTTCAACGCTGGACAGCTGTGATACTGGATTGGTCTGGTCCCGCTCTCAGGAGTCTTTACCTGATCTTTCTCAGGCCAACCTTTGCGGTTTTGGGTGTTAGTAGTTTCTATATTATTTTTTTTTAATTTTCAAGTTTTTTTCCTAACCTGTATATGATAACTTAGCCTACTATGTACATCTACGTAGATGACATACAGACCTGTGGGAGAGGATCCCATCCCATTGTGGTTTGCTACAGCATCCTTTCACCCATGCCCTGTCCTTAGATAGTACACCAGTGTGCCAGAAGACCCCTGGACCCTTCAGGACTGCGACTAGGTGGGATGGCTGTGTTGTATGGTTAGCCATTTTGTATTTCAGGGTGATTCGGATGCATGACCGTGGCCTGCCTGGTTCTGCTTTGGTTTGTGCCAGTACACATACCCAGATGGACTGTGCCCTATGGTGATAGTCATTTCGAATTCCTTAGTACTTAGTGGGGCTAGTTTCCGTATTTGTAATATCTACCATCTTTTCTGGCCGGTCTTTTGCTTTTGCTCGCCTCATCTTTTGTATGTCACTTACAGTGTAAGTGACATACACTTACAGTGTAAGTGACACACATTTACAGTGTAAGTGACATACACTTACAGTGTAAATGACACACAGTGTAAGTGACATACACTTACAGTGTAAGTGATATACACTTCCAGTGTAAGTGACACATTTACAATGCAAGTGACACACATGTAAAGTGTAAGTGACACACATTTACAATGTAAGTGACATACACTTACAGTGTAAATGACACACCGTGTAAGTGACATACACTTACAGTGTAAGTGACACACATTCACAGTGTAAGTGACATACACTTACAGTGTGAGTGGCATACAGTTACAGTATAAGTGGTATAGCCTTACAGTGTCGATGTGGTTTACTTCCGGACCTCCCGCACACTCCAAACTGTCTGCTAATTCTCTTGCGTGCCCAGGCCCCCTTTAAAACTCATGATAAAAAAATAAAAATAAGTTTTAAAAATAGGGTAATCAGGACAGAATAGCGACACAAGCAGGGAACCATGACAGATCAGATCTTGTATAAGACGATCAGATCAAATATTTCTAGTAGTGGTTGATCCACTCAACCAATTCCGATTGCCGTATAAGATAATCAATCAACTATTTCTCGGCCATGATTGCTCCCATCAATCATCGACCGCTTGGTTCACCGATCCCCCATCAATTGAATCCTCGCATGCATTTAATCACTCCCTCCATCAATGGTCCAGTGACCCTCCTAACTTATTGACCCCGTCAATCATCGACCCACAGATCAATCAAATGACCTGAGTCAATCAGATGACTCGAATCAATCAACCGCCCTGAATCACTCAAATGCCCACTGTGGCACCCCCGCCGACGCCCACACCAGTGGTGTGCACATCGTCGTGAGCCCACGCATGTCTGCAGCCTGTCCGGCACCGCATACCACCGATTGGACTACGGACGCGGATTATGGATCCGTGCTCCAATCGTGGTAATACGCGCACCGCGATCAGTGCCTGCACCTCCTTGGATTTACCACGAAACCACATCCTTGGTTTTACAAAAAGAAATTCTTACTGGTGCTCGGATCACGTCCCTGCCGCACACTAACCCACGAGTACTTGTAAATGGTGGGAGGCGGTGAACACACAGTGCGTACCGTCCGCCCTACCCTAGGTCGTCTTTCTCTCGTATTTCCCATCGCACATGCGAACTCGTCCCTCCTACACTTAACTCGTCTTTCTCGCGCATTTCCACCATTGTACATGCGGACTCGTCCCTGCCGGACAGCATCGTCCGGTTCGATTACATGAGCACCCTGAGGCGCGAACTCGTCTATGGCTCATTCTGTGCCCGATGGGTCAGGTGGCCACTAGGACCTTCCCATGGCTATATCCATGCCAGTTTTATGCAAGCAGGAATCAGAGAGGCGCATAATGTTTCATTAAATCCTCCCCCCATACTTCGCTACTGCGGGTTCTTTGCAAGCAGGAATCCGAGGAAAGACCAATTGCTATAATTAGCTTCCCCCCCCTATACTTGTATCTTACAAGCAGGAATCAGAGAGGCGCATAATGTTTAATTAAATCCTCCCTCCCTTACTTGTTCATTGTGGGTTGGGCGGGGAGCCTAATTTCCCATTATTCCCAAATCCCCCGAGCACTACCAGGATCCCAGTTAGCTATCCGTCACCCGACTGAAAGGCTTGGGAAGGGTTAGGGAGGAGGTGACTAGAAATCCTATGATGGCAAGCTCCAGCGGTTCCGAGCAACTCTCACTCCATTTATCATACAACTCGGTCACTTCCCACCCGTTAATTATGTTGGAATGAGCAACTCCGTCTGTCTTGACATTTATACAACATCCCTGCTCATCCCCCTCAATTTGGTTCTGACGCACGAGAAGTGCATACCCTCTGTGGAATAACACTACCTTTAATAGACAGCTCGGAAACATGTAACTAACTACGCGAATTATACAACGTCCCTGCTCCTCCCCAATCTTTATGGTTCAGACGCACAAGAGTGCATACACCTGCGCAATACACACTACCCCTTACAAAACGGCTCGGAAAAACCTGTCAATAACCACCCAAGTTATACAGCGTCCCTGCTTATCCCCAAAATTCTTGGTTCCGATGCACCGGCACTGCACACACTTGTTAGTAACCTTCATTACCCTCTATATGGGAGCGCACCCACCTCCAACAGTGAGCCCTGTGCCCTATACCTCATGATCGGATCCTCCTGGATCATCAACGGGGAAGGAGAGGGTAGTTCTTTGGATTCATAGGCCTCCTCCCCCCTGCACTCCGTCAACCTACCTTTCCCTGTCCTCGGACGACTGCATCTTTTACAACGAGCTTGGCATCTGTAATAACAATATGTGGCACCACACAACACTACTATACCGGCCACTGCCAACAAACAATACCACAGTATACTAAAGTGTTCAACATGGACGTAATCGTCCGGCACCTGCAGTAGACTGTCCATCGACATCAGGGGAACTTGTAACTCTGGCAGCCGCTTGAGCTGCTCCTTCATCACTCGGTGGAGAATGGGAGGCCATGAGACATTCAAGGCTGGTAGCTCCAGCCTTGTTGGCATCCGTCGTATGTTCATGGTCTCATGTTTTACTGTCAATGTTCGCAGAAGCCAACCTCTGCCCTCCACCAAGCATGCCTCCGGCACCTGCAGCAATGTCGGGCCGGCGATCCTCTGGTTGATTTGAGGCATTCGCGCACAACGAACTGTCACGTCGACATGAGGTTCATGGGGAGCAATGCACACATCACCCATGCCCTCCACAGGTGCCACAACGGTGGCAGACACAGTCTTTTGGATCTTCATGATCCGCAGCTTGCAGTCTTCCGGTTTCATTCCCGTCACGAGTGCCGCTTCGCAGGTCTGGTAGGTCAGCTCCATGGCAGGATAGCACACCATGGGCAGACTGCCCATGCAAGCTTCTGGATAGAAGCTTGCCTTCCTTCCCATGCTCACTGCGACCATGGGCTTCCCCACCACGGTCCTCAAATGTTCGTCGTCCAGCAGGACCGGTAGATATGTCAACTGGTACGCCGAATACGCCTCCGGACTTACCATCTGCAGTCCCAGGCGGAAGGCGATCGACGCGTCCGGACCCCACATGGCCTCTATCCTTGTATGTTGATAGTACCAGTGCAGATTGAGACCGTGAAAGCCTGTGTTCCTCGCCGCCTCCCTCACAAGCGTCAGCTGTGCCGGCCTCAGTAATGTCTCTGTTAGCATGCCGCGCTCCAGCTGCATCACCATACAATGGTACAAGGCCCGCTTCGTCACATAACTGTCCACTACGCTCTCCAGTTCTTCCACCTCCAGCCTCACTCGTTGCAGCAGCACTAAGTCATTGGAGACTGCCGTCATGTTCTCTGCCTCATCCCTCGCCAAGGCTATTATCGACTCAACTACAGAAACATGCTCCGCTAATTGCAACTGGATATTTTGTGTTCTATTCATTATGGAAATCATGTGCAACTGGTTATGCTTCAGGGCTTGCGTCTGTAAGCTCTGGGTGGTAATAGCCCGCTGCACTTTGTTTAGTTGTGCTTGGCTTACCGTACCAAACAACCACGATGCTGCCTCCCCTACCGCATTAACCAGTCCCCGCTTAGGCCGTTTAGTTACCAACTGTAGGATATCTACAGGGTGTTGCTTCATTCTAGCCTGCAGGATTCTGAGCTTCAAGTTCCAATGATGAATATTAGCATACCACCGGTTCTTAGCCAATTTGTCCACATAGCCCCATACCTGTGAGAGCCAGTGCCCCACTGGTGGCCGGTTAGGTGGCGTGATCAGCACCACCAGCTGCCACACAGCAGACACCGTCCTCACTTCTCCTTGGCCCCAAACTAGGACACCATCTTCCTTAAACAGGTCGGTGCTGCTGCCCAGAGGCAGGCAGCACCAGATGACTCCCACGTGCCAGTACAGTTCCCACATGGTAGAAATTGACTTAGATATAAAATTGCAGTCTACTGGGTGATATCCCCGAGGAGATCGCGTCCCGCAGCACTATATGAACAGTGAGACTGGACAGATCCTGATATCAGTCCCAACTGCTATATCCGGCGAACACTGGTGGTATATCATGAAAAATCTAATATTGCTACAATCAAACTGGACAACTCCTGAATGCAATTGATTGCACCCCGGAGGTTCCCGAAGCGATAAAAAAAAACTCAATTTCGGTCTTAAAGACACACCTTAGCTTCCGGGACACGCACTCAAATGACTCGTTACCAATATTGTTCAAAATTAGCTACACTGCTGATTGTCGGTGGCGCGTCTTATCACACTGTTCATTTCCCGATGCACTACAGGTCCCACGTCGTGCTCCCGCGCGCCCACTCCCGTACCTCGTAGTACGACTCCATAGTGAATCTTCACAAAAATTAATATTTGTTCAAAATAATCTCTGACGACGCCGACCGACGGTGGGTGCCTGCGTCAGACCAGTCACCTCCCGGCATTAGTTCAGAGGGCGTCGGCTCCCATCGGCACAGTCACCACACAGCATTAACTCAGGTCCTGTGCGGCGTGTAATTGGACACGCTCCAGCGCACTCCTGGGCCCGTATGCAGGAGTCAGTGTTAGCGGGGTTTGGTGTTACAGCCTATTACCGATTAGCTATCGCCGATGTCAGGAACTGTGTCAAGTCGTATGCATGAGCGCGTAACACTTACATTTTAGCTAAACGTGAAATTATTTATAGATTTGGGAAATCCCTCTGCGTCTTTAGCGATATATTACGCTTAAATCTATTAAATGCGATCATATTTAACACAATTAAATACGTAATAAGTGAAATTTGAGGAAATTAACCCTAAATTCGAAGCAATATTAACGCTGCCGCCGTAAAAGCGGCGATATTAATATTTATATGTTCGAATCGACGAACGTAAAGTAAACAAATCGCCGCAGCCGCCGCATCGACGTCGCTTTCCATACTGGCGGCGGCGGCGGCGGTTTGTTTACTTTACGTTCGTCGATTCGAACATATAAATATTAATATCGCCGCCAATACGGCGGTAGCCTTAATAATGCTTTGAATTTAGGGTTAATTTCCTCAAATTTCACTTATTACGTATTTAATTCTGTTAAATATGATCGCATTGAATAGATTTGGGCCTAATAAACTCGCTAAACCTGATATTTTTTAGGGTTAAGGTAACACCAGTTAAGCCTTTGGTGTTAGGCCTAACACTGACTCGTGCATACCAGGGCTGGGCGGGGTGGGGTCGGGCGGGTTGATGAAGGCGGTGTCATGATGGTCGGCGGCTGCGCTGTCTGGGTAGGGTTCCTCGTGATGCTGGGCTGTGTCTGAGGCGTGAGGTGCGAGGTGATGATCCCCGGCTCTGTCTGGGCGGTGTTTCGATCGGTGGTCGCTGGGGGGTTGTCGGTGGGGGTCGCGGGGTTGTCGGCAGTGGTGTGGGTGAGGCGCCGGGGAGGGGCCCCCGGGCCGGCCGGGGGGGCCCGGCGGATCAAAAATCCGCCGAGGTGGCCGGGGTCTGGCGCTCACGTGCTTGCTTGGTAAGGCAGCCGGCCTCGCTGTGCATCGTCAGTATGCGCCGCACATTGGCGCAGTATGCGCACACGTGCCGGTGTTGGTTGCTCGCCTCGCCGTGGGCCTCCCCGACGGGGGCCCGGTCGCACGAGGCGAGCTCGCGGTTCCAGGCGGGGCAGGGGGGCCCGTGAGTCTGCCTGTCGTAGGCGATGCGGGTGTCGACTTGGGCCCGGGGCAGGTGTGCGCCTCGGGGATAATCCTCGCCTCGGGGGGCTGGTGCGGCCGGGGCGGCTTGGGTGAGGGTGGCGGGCGTGGTGAGGGAGTCCATCCTCAGCATGTTGAGGGCAACTGGATCGTGCCATCCGTGGGGGAGCCTCCCGTCCGCTATCCAGGTGAAGATGGCCTCGGAATAACGGCGGACGGTAGGCCACGGATGCACGAGGTTGTCCCTCATCACGGTGAGGTGGTGGTGGTGGAGGCCCTGGACGGAGTGGGCGGGGAAGGCTGGATGGCTGGCGAGGGTGAGGAGGGCAAGGTTGTACTCGTCCTTGGTCGCCTCGCCCCTCCTCACCGGCTTCCGCTCAGGGCCCCTCTCCACGAGGTCCGAGGGGAAGATGTAGTCACTCGGCACACCTCGGCGCCTGACGGTGTGGTGCGCCTCGGCGGAGGCCAGGATCTCGCGGACGGCGTCGGCCGCGGATGCTGGGGTGTGCTCGAGCCCCTCCTGGAGGTATGCGGGGGGCGGAGCGGGGGCAGCTTGAGCGGTGAGGCGGCCGTAGCGTTCGTATTGGGGGTGCACCGCCCCCGGCAGGGTCGCTTGAGGTGGCGGCGGGGGACGGGCCCCGGCCGCGGCGCGCGCCCGAGGTGCTGGGGCGGCCGGCGTGATGTAGGCGGCCTGCCGCCTCGGCGCAGGCGGGGGGCTGTCGGGTGCCCCCTGGGCGCCCCCCGACTCGAGGGCGTCCATGCGGGTGGTGAGGCGGTGGAGGGCCTCGAGGATCGCGGCCGTCTCGATGCCCGAGGCGCGGTCCGAAGGAGCCGAGGGAGACGCCGGGGTCGTAGACGGTGAAGAGCCTCCCGGCGAGCCCGAGGAGGGCCCCGGGGTGGCCATGAGGGTTGCGCGGGAGCTCTTGCGGCCCTTCCCCTTTCCGTGTCCGGGCATGCTGGGCGGTCCGAGGAGATGCAGCGGTCCGAGGTGAAGCAGTCGAGGTGGAGAGCCAAGGCAGGAAAAAGGCAGAGCGCGGAGGAGGGCAGGAAGGCGAATGAGTGAAGGAGGCCGGCGGGCGGCCTTATAAGGGAGGCAGGAGGGCGGTGACAGGTGAGGTGCGAAAGCAGCGGGCCTGGGGGAGGGGGGAGGAGGAAGGCTGAGAGGCGGACGTCGCGCGAGGTGCGAATGCTGCGCGACGACCGGGGAGGCGGGGGGAGGGTCTCTTCCTCTCCACGCATCAAGCGCAATGCTCGCATTACGACCAATGTTTGTGCTGTGTCCTACCATCCGATGGCTTGTTGACCTACTGTGTCTAGCAACATCTATGGTGCTGGACACCGTGAAAACAAACATTCTTTTATTCAACTTCATTTGTGTCGGGAGGGAAAACCACACAATGTCCGTGTACAGCCCACCAACATGCGATGTATGTGAACTGATTTCACTTGGTGCTGAATTCCACACAATGTTTGTGAATGTTGGGTTGGACACACTGTCTGTGGCAATCACCTCCGATCTGTTATCACGTGCCTATGTATAGAACGACACACTGCTAGATGCAAACAAAAATACAAAAAGTCAAAGTTTCAGTGTTTTTGGTCAACAACAAAAAATTCTTATATATGCACGATCTCGTGAATATATATATAATATTCAGGAATACACAGTCTTCCTTGTGCTGACCGGGCGCTGCGCCGGTGACAGTTAACACCCGCGTCGCGTCAGGCGAGGTGGGCTGCTGGGTCGGTGGGTGTGTTGTAGGTAGGGTGGGTCGGCGGCTGAGTTGGTGGTGAGTTGCTCGTCCGGCTGCCGTGGTAGAAGTGATGTTTGGTGGGCAGCGATTTGCGATGATGGGTTGAGGGTGACGTCACGGGTCTCGCGAGAGCGTTGTTTCGCGAGAAATCCGGTAGGGTTTAGTTCTTGGATTCGAACCCAGGGGGCGCCACCATGGAGACTCCTTGTTCGTGCGCAAATTACCCATGTTGGCAAGCCACCATGAACCATTTACACTATTTGGGTAGAAGAATTATTTTAAAGATAATAAAATATGGTTATTACATTCAGCTAATTAAGTGCTTGTGGTATATCTGGCTTGTGACAGTGCGCACTCATGGCACTCATGGTGACTTTATAGTGCTGCCGCACTGGGAGACCAGGCTGCCGGCACCATGATCCATTATCCTGGTACTGTGCTAACCATGTCCTATCTTATTGACACCGAGCGCCAGGCTAGGTAGTGACAAGTATTCATTTTATAAGTCATTGGTTTGACTCGATTGGATTTCGAACTCCCGACCTTCCACACGGGAAACCTGCGCTCTACCGCTTCGGCCACCGCATCCGGTGTATTAGTGAGAAAATGAAATGAGGTGGGTAAATGAAATGAGCAAATAAATTCTTAATTACAAAAGCAAAATATATTCTTCACATCTTAATAGTTACCACATCTCAATATCACATCTTAATATTTATCCGCTACTTTTGATTTAAAAATATAATAAAACATGCAGTTTAATAGACATTAAAAGTCAAATCGACCGCATTCTATGGTCACTATCATGTCTTTTTGCATTCTCTCCCATGTCACCAACTCTGTGCTGATATAAGTAGCCATTGGATACTGGAACCAGGAATTCCACTTCCTGTTCCATACTTAAGGGGATGTCACACTACGACGTATCGCCTAAATGTGTGCCAATATATGTGATTTTCGACAACAAGTTGGCATACCTCATTGTACATTATGCATACATTGGGCATACAGTGCATACGTTCTGGATATGTTGGTATACGTCGTCTTATGTTGACGTGCATCGAGATTCCGAAAAGAATTTGTGTATGCTCAAATTTTCAACGTGTGTCGACGTGTGGTTCGTTCATAGAACGTACAATGCGTGTACATTCAGGATATGTCGGCATAGGTTGGGAGTACGTTAGGGATATGTTGATATATGTTGCTGCACGTTAGCCGTACGTTCAGCCAGTGGGAATGTGTAGTCTGCGTACAGTCTGCGTACTGCCAATGGATGCATTACTTACTTTGAACGCATGCCTGCCGTATCTCCAGCATATTTAACATATACTCCGTACTTCTAGCAATGGAGTTAGGTATGTAACGTTGGTCAGCGTTCTGTGAGTGTATGCAAGCGTTTTGTGAACATTTTGCGAATGTTTTGTGAACGTTTTGCGAACGCTTTGCGAACATTTTGCGAGGCACATGAAGGCTCTCATATGCTAGCAATACGTCAGAGATACACTCTGCATATGTTACATACGTTGTGTGTACGTTGTGTATATACCCATTCTTACCCCCTGCCCCTGAAAAGTTCAACGAATGCCGACGTACTGGCAAATTTTCGAACGTTGAGCACGCACTAACGCCATATGTCATAGTGTGACAGGGCTTTAAAGCAACTTTTGCGCATATTTAGACTCCATTGTCGTTCACCCCAACTGCAAGTATGGGGGTGAATCTTTTATCTAGGCTGCCCCTCGGCTCACTCACCAGGCACGGTGGCCGAGTCAGTAGAGTGTGGGCCTCGCATGTGGGAGATCAGGATTTCAGTTTGCGATCGAGTCAAACCAATGACTTATAAAATTGATACTTGTAGCTTCATAGCCAGGTGCTCGGCATTATTAGGATAGGGCAAGGAGTGGTTAGCACATCATCAGGATAATGTTACTGAGTGGGATATAGCAGGTCATGGCACCGGTGGCCTGATTTCCCAGTGGGGCAGCACTATAAAGTCACAATGAGTGTGCACTGTCAAAAGTCGGTACCCATCCTGACATGACATTAGATGTTGCAGGACGTAAAACTCCAACAACCAACCTCGCTTAACTCACCGCATCAGTCACAATGCCCTGTTGGAGGGCGTCACCCACCTCAACGACCTCCTCCAGCACCCTCACCACATCCATGTAGTCATTCTCCAAGCCGTAATCATATGCGCTCCACAGTCTCTGGGCACCACAAACAATATATCAGGGACTGTACAGTGCTCGGTGCCTTTTTTATACTTTATTACCGAAACCATCTATATGTAATATAAAAGCATTTATATTAATATTATAGGACTGTAACGGTTATTGGTATGTGTGTAGGAGGTTGGTAGCTTGAGCATCTTGGGGAACCGTTGTACCACTTGGCAGGTAAGCCTAGTGGGGGTGCTGAACTGTTTATAAGTGGACACCACCAGCAGAGAAGTTTTGACTTTACTGCCTCCAATAATAAAGCATTTATTCGAATTAATTGATACAAACTATTTTAAAATATATATTTATACGAATTCATTTATGCTAACTAATAATATTTTTTCTGTCTGTGTTTCTTTAAACGATGGAATTAAATTTTCATGTTTTAATGCATTATAATTCGATTCAATCATGTATAGGCCATTATGCGAGTATAATAAACCAGAAGAATCCATCTACTCCCCAGCCCCACAGACAGTGGCTGGTTGACTATTCTTCAGGTCATCTACTGATACAACCTCAGCTCTCCAAGTGGCGCCACCTACTCGCCCACACCTGCAGCGACCGTCACGCTCACTCACGGTACCACAGAAAAAAACACTAGAAAAGGTGTTCGTCTATTACTATATTACTATTATTAAATGGGGATTTTTGGACTAGTTCGATTAGATGACTGAGCGGCATATCAGATGTTGGTGCCGGTGGCACCATCTAGCAGTGCGGCAGCACTATAACACTGCCATGAATGCGCACTGTCACAAGTCATGATATGACGTTGAAAGTTGCTACACTGCATTATCCATAGTCTGACGTATAGCAACAAGAGACAAATATACACATAGTTGGGAAAGATATTCTCTGGCTGGTAGCTACTCATCAATCAATCAATAGTTCCATCCTCTAGTCGAGGGTTGGATGCAATGGTTCTCCACTTGTCCCGATGTTGTGCTGTTCTGATAGACTGTGAATAATTCAAGCCTGTCCACTGTGAAATATTTGTAAACCATGATGTTCTTGGTCTCCCTCTCCCTCTGCTGCCATTCACCTTCCCTTCCAACAATGTATGGTATATTGAACTCTGACGAATGATGTGGCCAAAATAAATAAGTTTCTTTGTCTGTATAGTGGCAAACAAGCTTTTCTTATTTTTAATTTTTCTGAGAACTTCTTTGTTGGTGATCTTCTTTGTCCATGATATTTTCATCATCCTTCGATAAGTCCACATCTCAAATGCGCTAAACGTTTGTACATTTTCTTAGAGATTGTCCATGTCTCTGCCCCATACATTAGAGTAGACCACACATAACACTGAAGAATACGCTTCCTTGTTTGTATTAATATCTTACTTGATGTTAACACTCTATACAATTTGGAGAATGTTGTTCGGGCTATTATTACTCATAGTCATAGTTAATATAGAAGTAACGCGAATCTGGTTAAATACTGACTGACTGGAGGAGGGTTAGCAAAGGTGCCTCCGCACGTGGCCACCCCCGGAGTCGCGCTCGCCTGATTGGAGGCTGGAGGTGGGGAACCAGGCAGCTCAGTGGAGGGGGGGGGGGGGGGGGCGCAGGTGGGACAGCACAGACGGCACAGCTCCAACCAGCCCGTATTGGTAGGCAGCTACAATACACTCCAGCCACAACATAGAATTTTTTATATTTTTTATTGAGGCTGTATTTATTCTGTCCATAGCATGTAAGCCTGGGTACCCAGGCTTGTTTTCAATGCTGCCCAGCTGTAGTGTCGGTGTGTTGTCTTACCAAACAGTAGCTGCTGATAAGTTATTTGATTGTCTGCATTTCAGTAGCAGATAGATAGTCTGTTGGTACATTTAGTAGTCTATGTTAGTTTTTTTGGGCCCTCTTGGCATTGTATTTTTGTTCTATTCTTATTACTATGTTAGTTGTTTTCTTAAGGTTCTATGTTAGTGTTTTGGGGTTTTCTTGGGAAGAGTTTTCTGCTTTTTTCTACTTAATTCTATACTAGCCTATTTTATTTACATGTCCATAGGCTTGTACGTAATAGGTGGTTGAGTTATGTTTGTTTGAAATTGATTTGATTTATATTGTTGTTGGATATGTTATCTGGCTTTTATATTTACGGTTATCCCACCCTGGGCTGTCCAGTTGGTGGGCCGTGACATATCACCTGCCCCCTTGTGGTGCAGTTCAGTTGGGGTTCCCAGTTTTTATTTTGCACAGATATTTTTTGTACGTTTTTAGGTCAGGGATTTGTCTTTCTTTCACCGTTTGCGCATTCCATGCCTTGGCGGCCATTTCCAGTGTGCTGCTTTCATGGGCTTTGATCTGGCTTCTGGTCTGTCTTAGTAGTGGTGCCTTGCTTGCTCTGGTGTCCCTTAGTGGTTGGGTTAGACGCTTAATGTCTTGGCTATATCCATATGCTAATGTTTTTAGGTGGATTATCCTTCTGTTTTCTAGTAGTTTTACTTTAGTTCTTTTGTGTAGGTCATAAGTGGGGTGTAGTTTGTCTACTTTCAGGCATATTTTCAAGGCCCTATTTTGTAGTATCTGCAATTTTTTAAGTAGCTCTTTTTTAGCACCCATGTAGATTACATCCCCATAGTCAAAGTAGGGGAGTACCATGCCTTTGAAGATTTTTATTGACATATCTTGTGTCATATAGTTTTTTAGTTTAGCAAATAGCCATAGTTTGTGATTTACTTTTTGTATGATTTTTGTTAAACACAGATTGTAGTTTAGCTGGCTATCCAGTTCTAGGCCTAGGTATTTGTAGTGATTTACACTTTCCAGTGTTTGGTTTCCAAGTGTGCATTGTAGGTTTCTTCCTGTGATTCCTGTATGTGAGAAGAGTACTGTTTTAGATTTATTTGCATTGATGGTTATTTTATTGGATTCACACCAGCTGTCCAGATTTAGCAGGAGGTTGTTCAGTTTGGTTGCTACCTCCTCTACTGTGCTTCCTTCTGCATATATGACAGTGTCATCTGCATATAGCTGGAGACATTCTGTCTCCAGCCATTTTTCTAGGTCATTTATGTATAGTATAAATAGTAGTGGTCCCAGGACTGATCCTTGGGGTACACCACAGGTGATAGTTTGTTGGTCTGAGAGTGTACCATTCACTTTAGTTTTTTGCTGCCTGTTGTTTAGGTAGCATTTTATCCAGTTTATTGATTTGGATTTAATGCCCATGTTGTTTAATTTTCTTATTAATATGCTGTGGTCTACAGTGTCAAAGGCTTTGCTGAAGTCGATGAACGCTGCTCCAACTAATTTCTTTTGGTTCAATGATGCCAGCACATCACTTGTTAGGTTTGCTATTGTTTTTGATGTGGAGTGGAGTTTTCTGAAACCTCCTTGCCTCTTGTTTAGTATATTGTTTTTTTTCCAGGTGCGCATTTATGTGCCCGTGGAATATTTTTTCAATTAGCTTGCCTGGTGTTTGCAAGATTGATATTGGTCTGTAGTTCCCCATGTTTTGTTTGTCACCACTTTTGTATATGGGGGTGATGGTTGCCATCTTCCATGCTGTGATGAAGTGTCCCTGCTCAAATGATATGTTGAACAGGTTGACCATGGTATCTTGGATGGCTTGGACACACAAAAAACCAGCAAACTCACCTTGTCTCTGAGCTCCACATCGGCCTCGTTCTGAATTAGCCTCAGGGCGACAACTTGTGCCACGTGGTCGGGGGCGTGCTTCAACACCAGGTGGAGCGGGGATTCCTGCCCCTGCTCACAGAGGGCGTTCACGTCGGCCCCGTGCGCCAGCAGCGCTGCCACCACTGCGTCCATGTTGGCGTGACCAGCGACGATGGCGATGTGTATGGGAAGCCAACCGTCCTGGGATGGAGAAGCGTGGGCAGTGTGTCATGGTTATTAGTGTGATGTAATGAGACAATGCGATGTAATGAGATGCATCGGCAGTGTGTTAATGGTTATTAATGTGATGTATTGAGACGCACGGGCAGTGCGTTACTGGTTATTAATGTGATGTATTGCGATGCATGGGCAGTGTGTTACTGGTTATTAATGTGATGTATTGAGATGCACAGGCAGTGTTTTACTGGTTATTAATGTGAAGTATTGAGACACACAAGCAGTGTGTTACTGGTTATTAATGTGAAGTATTGAGACACATGGGCAGTGTGTTACTGGTTATTAATGTGATGTATTGAGATGCACGGGCAGTGTGTTACTGGTTATTAATGTGAAGTATTGAGATGCACGGGCAGTGTGTTACTGGTTATTAATGTGATGTATTGAGATGCACGGGCAGTGTGTTACTGGTTATTAATGTGATGTATTGAGACGCACGGGCAGTGTGTTACTGGTTATTAATGTGATGTATTTAGACGCACGAGCAGTGTGTTAATGGTTATTAATGTGATGTATTGAGATGCATGGGCAGTGTTTTACTGGTTATTATTGTGATGTATTGAGATGCACGGGCAGTGTTTTACTGGCTATTAATGTGATGTATTGAGATGCATGGGCAGTGTGTTACTGGTTATTAATGTGATGTATTTAGACGCATAGGCAGTGTGTTAATGGTTATTAATGTAATGTATTGAGACGCATGGGCAGTGTGTTAATGGTTATTAATGTGATGTATTGAGATGCATGGGCAGTGTGCTACTGGTTATTAATGTGATGTTTTGAGATGCATGGGCAGTGTGTTACTGGTTATTAATGTGATGTATTTAGAAGCACGAGCAGTGTGTTAATGGTTATTAATGTGATGTATTGAGAAGCACAGGCAGTGTGTTTCTGGTTATTAATGTGATGTATCGAGATGCACGGGCAGTGTGTTACTGGTTATTAAAACTACATAGTCCGATGAAGCATCAACTTTTCAAATCCAAAACAATTATCTAGAATTAATTCTACATAGTTAACTTAGCTACTGAGGTACTTATTAAGCATTTGTTGCCACACAGAAGGGAATACTGACAGAGTTTAATAGAAGCTGTTACTGCTGAAGCCTATGGTGTCAGAGTTTTGGAATGCTTGCCAAAACTAATTTGACATGTTTGCACTTCAAATATCTCAAAATTGAACCATATAAAATAAAGGTTACTTTAAACTAAATAAAGTAAGGTAGGTTGTAACAATCAACTTAACGTATTTATCTCAGAAAAATGGTAGAAATCCAAAACCATCGTACTGTGCAAATTTAATGTGATGTAATGAGGGGTGTAGGAAGTGTGTTACAATTATTAATGCGATATAGTGAAAGATGTTTGTTATGGTTATTAATGTGATGTAATGAGACATGTGTGTTATGGTTATTAATGTGATGTAATGAGACACATGTGTTATGGTTATTAATGTGATGTAATGAGACATGTGTATTATGGTTATTCATGTGATGTAATGAGACATGTGTGTTATGGTTATTAATGTGATGTAATGAGACACGTGTGTTATAGTTATTAATGTGATGTAATGAGACATGTGTGTTATGGTTATTACTAAGTGAATATTCAAACTATATATACAAGTGCATTCAAATGAATAAGCACTATTTTTATTGATATGTGTCAAAATGGGAATATTTATTAATTAGAATAATCACATAGTAAATATTCTATTACCAAACTTATATCAAAAGCTCAATGAGATGTACAACAAATCAACAACAAAGCCCAAATGATATCAAAAACATCATTTGACAATTAACAAAATATTAATGAATAAAATAAAATACTCACATTTAGTTGGTCACGGTAAAAGCTGGATTTTGGACTTTTTGCAATCTACAACAGTTACTTACAAGCCATAAAACAAGAAGCAAGAAAACCTAAATTATTACTAAAAGACAAAATTCAAAAGATTTGAATCAAATTGGGCTTGTGCTACCCAGTGATAAAAAAAACAAGTGCTACACACTTATCCGTTATGAGAAGGTAAATAAATTCATCACAAAAAAAGGACTGATCAGTGTCTAGGAGTGTAGTGCTTGACTGCCACGTGACCTATTGAAGCAGCTCACCTTGTACTCATTGGGGTCAGCTCCGGCTGAGAGCAGCTCTTGCACTTCCGCCACAAAACCACCACTGCATGCTGTGTGCAGGCACCACGGCTGGGAAATGTGGAGGGAATTAACAGACAACCTTAAAGTTTTATAGCCGATTAGTTTTAAGTTTCTGCCATTTAAATATATATGTCGGGGGGTGGGGGGGGGGGGGGGTTGATGAAAATGGGAAATATTGGGCCTAGAGCGGGAGTGGAACCCACATATCTTGCATTCCGAGCCAGTGTGCTAACCATTACACCACCTAGGCTCCCTGAGTCAAACAGGAAATACATTTGTTTAATGTAACATATATCGTAGTACAACCTGACTTTACCCGACACGACTTTACCCGACCTGACTTTACCCGACGCGACTTTACCCGACCCGACTTTACCTGACCCGACTTTACCCGACTTTACCCGACTTTACCCGACTTTACCCGACCCGACTTTACCCGACCCGACTTTACCCGACCCGACTTTACCCGACCCGACTTTACCCGACCCGACTATACCCGACCCGACTTTACCCGAGCCGACTTTACCCGACATCACTTTACGCGACTTGACTTTACCCAGCCTGACTTTACCCGACCCAACTTTACCCGACCTCAGCTCTGCGAATAGTAATCATTCTTCTGCTAATTCACAGAGCAAAGCAGCTCTGTGAATAGTAATCATTCTTCTGCTAATTCACAGAGCAAAGCAGCTCTGTGAATAGTAATCATTCTTCTGCGAATTAGCCTACTACGAATGCACGAGTATATACGTCAAATATATATATACAAGGTATATACATACACACACAGATACACATACATACATACACCTTGTGTATATTATGTCATACATACAAATAGCCTGAACTGAGACAACCAGCGATATGTGGTCTCTGTAGTCTAGTGGTTACGGTGTTGAGCTTGAAATCTGAAGTTGTTTGGTATTGAGGGTTCAAACCCCCACAGTCCACTACTTTTTTTACATTCAATAACAAAAAAACGTTTCCCTTCTATATGTGTTTCTGATTGAATTATGCAATCTAATTGAACTAACGTATATTTTAGATAAAAGCAAATATATTTCCTGTTTGAACAACTCTAAAGAAAATTGAAAATACCTCAGTTTTACTCTTCCGTCTCTCCACTCACCCAGCCATTTTCACAACACCTGTCACATTACCAATCTAGGCCACTCTACACCACCAAGTGGCAAAGTTCAATACTAAGCATGACATAAATTAGAACTATTCTGAGTTTGTTTGTTTTCCCGAAGAAGTATACCGGATCCCCTTAATATTTGGTGTCTTGGTAATATTTAAAGAAGGAATTTTGCATTCTTTTGTGCAATTCAAACAAAGAAATACGCACCGGAAGTGCATCGGTCTGATTGTCCTGGATCAGCATTTGTCGGAGGTTGAGACCTGTCTTGAGAGAGAAAAAACACAGCTATTGGTCAATATGAATTCCAGAACACTAACCTTTGGAATATGAGAGGCACTAAGATGAATAGTTCATATCAGTACTTTGATATTGTTACATACACACACATACTAGAATCAACATCATTTATATACAGTAAAACCTCTATAACCGACCACCTCCACAGATCGACCACTCCCCTATATCGATCGCTTTATTTGGGTCCATAACAATCGCCCATTGTAATAATAAGAAAAACTCCCTAAACCGACCACCTCCCTAAATGGACCATTTAAAGTCGGCCCGTGGTCGGTCGATTTAGAGAGGTTTTACTGCGCCTCTATTCCAAAATCACCATCTATATGTAGGCTATGATATATTATATGGATATACCATAACATATTATCAAGGATATCAACTCAAATGACAACATGAATTGGATGAGGACCCAAGCAATATGTTACACCCTAGAAATTTGTTTGGATTAACCAATCATTCGTTTAACCGAGTTTTGGCTTTGACTTTAAATTGGCTTTGGCAAAAACTTGGGTGCATTATGCATGTAATATACACTGTATGTGGACACTTTGATTGTTCTTTTATGTATATACAGTATAACCCCATTAAACCAAGCTTGGTTAACCCAAACGATCGGTTAATCCAAACGGTTTTCGGCGGCCTGGCAAAATACTACCATTTATCATATAAAAATGTTGGCGGGGTCTCAGATGACCTTATAACCACATGAAAGTTTGGTTTAACCTACTGGAAGTGGCCTGGGGACCGACAATTCTGTTTGGATTAACCGATAGTTTGGATTAACCGACTTTGGTTTAACCAACTTTTTTATATGATAAATGGTAGTATTTTGCCGGGCCGTCAAATAAAGTTTGGATTAACCGATCGGTTGGTTTAACCGAGCTTGGTTTAACGGGGTTATACTGTATTTCAAAACAACATTGGCCAGATACATCAGCCACTGTGTGTTAACAGTAGTAACCCCCAGAGAGTAGCAATATTCGATAATATTATTAAACCCACATTTAAAAGAAAGATTGTTTGTTTGTTGGAGTCTTACATCCTGGCAACATCTAAGGTCATATCAGGATGTTTACGGACTTGTGACAGTGCAACTTATCATAGTGCCACCCCACTGGGTGACCAGGCCACCAACACCATGACCCAATTTCCCACTCAGTCACATTATCCTGATACTGAGCTAGGCAGTCCTTTCCCTATCCTGGTAATGCCGAGCACCTGGCTAGGTAGCGACATGTATCACTTTTTGTAAGTCACTGGTTTGATTCAGCTGAGATTCAATTTGGTTAGATGTTTGTTTTAATTTTCCAGGGATCGAACCCCACTACCCCTCGGCCATCCCGTCCATCCAGTATAGAGTCAAGATCTACATAACTGGATTTGTAACTAGATTCGTAGATGCAATGATCTGGTTGAGCCTTAATTGTCCCATTAAATTTCCAACTTACTTTATGTGTTCTTTGTTGGGGTTTTTTCGGTACATTATTTGATTTAAGCAGCGGAAATTTCAATTTCCAACAATTGGTCTTCCTCATTCCACTGCTCCTTGCCCTATCCTATTAATGCCAAGCGCCAGGCTATGTAGTGACAAGTATAAAGTTTGATGTCATTGGTTTCACATGGCGATGGTTTCAAAACGACCTAACAGTACGGGAGGCGGACACTCAACTCATTCGATCATCTTTATTAGATTTTCTGCATGCATAATATAATGATATCCTTATTCTGAGTGAAATAACCCATCAACCAACTCATTAGACGATGTTCACCACAAAAACTAGCCGTTTTGTTGTCAGTAGAAGAATTAGCAGTTCGCTGTGCAGCAGTCTCCACCAAAAGGTCCTGAGTGTGGCTTTTCACCATCAACCTGCCACCTGGTAGCAGTGGTAAGAACTAAGGTTGTAGCCAGCAGCTCACTCAACATTGCAACAATTGTACGTAGCTTTAAACCTGTTAGAATGCGGTTATCAGATACATTAAATACTATTCCAATGATAACTGCCTGTTGTTTGTTTGGTTCCAAGCCACAATAATTACCTACCTTCCCATCACGAAACACGGTGCCAGGAAGGTAGAGAATTCAAACCCTAGCCGAGTCAAACCAATGACTTACAAAATTTATACTTGTTGCTACCTAACCTGGCACTTGGCATTACTAGGATAAGGCAAGGACTGGTTAGCTCATTATCAGGATAATCTGACTGAGTGGGAAATTGGGTCATGGTGCCAGCAGCCTGGTCTTCCAGCGGGGCAGCACTACAAAGTAGCCACTGTCACAAGTCGGTAACCATCCTGATATGACCTTAAATGTTGCCAGAACAAACGAACCTTCTCACTACCCATTATGTTTATTGATTGATTGGTGGTTCTTTTACATCATGTCAGCA
The DNA here is from genome assembly GCA_030323885.1 of Branchipolynoe longqiensis. Lineage (NCBI taxonomy): Eukaryota > Metazoa > Annelida > Polychaeta > Phyllodocida > Polynoidae > Branchipolynoe > Branchipolynoe longqiensis. Next base: position 161,363,059 of record CM059186.1, read on the forward strand.
ACAATTGTCATATTCATGGTGAGAAATGTTTAACTTGTCTTGTCCATTTTCATGTAACCATCACTTTTACACAGAGTTTAAAAGTTAATTATAAAAATTGTGGTAAAGGAAAATTTAATTCCCGCTAAGTCATTGTTGCTATGTAGTTAAAACATTGTGTTGTAAACAAATGAGTGAATGCTACATAAACCTCGTTTTTTATTACAAATAAAGATCTATGAGGACATAAAATCTGATAAATCGAAGGCTGCACTCATCTCCATTTTAAAACCATTAAATCATCTTATTTGAAAGCTAATATTAAAGCTGCATAGTCCCATGAAAACATCAAATTTTCAAAACCGAAACGGTGATCTAGATTTCATTTTACATATCAAACTTAGATACTAGTGCACTTATCAAGCATTTGTCACCACATAGAACGGGACACTGAGCCAATTTAACAAAACCTGTTAATGCAGAAGCGTATAGCGATATAGCGAATGGTAGACAGGAAGTGTGAACACTTGTCTCTCTTTTTTTGTTGGTAAATTAGTTGTCCCAAGCAGGGGAAATCCCAGTCACAGAGGACTGGTCTTCCCCACTCCACTGCTGGTCGATAGAAAGCCTGAGCCTAACACTTTTACTGACCCAAGGGATTTTTAACCTCCCACACCACATAGACACGGCCTTTGATGACGCTGTAAGTTATACACAGCGGTGGAAATCCAAATTGGCAGAGCTGGGGGCATGGGGAATCGAACCGCCGACCCTCAGATTAGGAGTCTGACCTAGAAAAAAGTCAGACACTCTAACCACTCCGCCACAGAGAACATATGGTGTCAGTGTTTTGGCGTGCTTGCCAAAATTAATTTAGTGTGTCTGCACTACAAATATCTCAAAAGTTAGCAATTTAAAATAAAAGATACTTCAAACTAAGGTAAGGTAGATTATAATTATCAACCTAATATATTTATCTCAGAAAATGACAGAAACTCATAACCATCAAACTATGCAACCAACTTGTTGCATTATTTAATTCGAAAATTAAGGGCGATGAGTTGAGTTAATTACTATATAAATATTTTTAAACAATCAGAACAAACTCGTTGACATATAGTACAAATCAGGATTTATTCCTTATCAATTACAGACTGTGGTTTAAAAACAAAATCATTTCAATGTCAAAATTGAATCACCAATTTTATTCAGTTAGCTGCGTATTAAATCCTTTAAATTATCCACATTGTTTTATTTCTTAAATGTCCACTAATACTTTTTTCAAGGAAAAAAAATAGTAAAAAGCACCTGATAAAATTACTACTATATTTTGATTTTTAGAAAGTTTAAGTAGACGCAAAATTTCATTTAGATAATGGCCGGTGTTTTGAAAAGGTCTGCACCTTTCAAAAGACATCAAGTAGACACAAACTCTGACCCCGAAATTAATTATTACTACTAATATATTTGCCACCATGACCAACCAAGACGCATACATCTCGCATTTCCAATGAATGAACTCCATAAATGTGCACGTGTTTTCAGTGGGAAGCAATATCAATGCAGCTACCCTAAACGGGTAACACAACTGCAACGTGATTGGTGAGTAAAAAGGTGCACTCTGATTGGTGGAGGCGATCACGTGTTTGTGTCTACTGGTGCCCGGCCGGCCTTCCCTTCTCACTGGTCCCATGCACTCAGGGCTAGAATATACACACAACTAGACATCTAACGCTACACATACCTATTTCTTGTCATGAAACATTACACTCTACATCAAATAAACAATGGATGAACAATAATCATCATCATCATCAACATCGCCATTCACTATGTTTTATTCCGTAAGAAGTTTTGCCTGACCAGGAATTAATAATGAAAGAATCGTGCCAACATTGTCAGTGCGCATTAATATGCTGTAGATCTCGCGAGAATCCTCACAGACCTCACTAATAAACGGAACAGAGAAAGTAATAATACAATGGTTTCAACGTGTACCGGTTCATCATCATCATCGTCATCATGTTCGCTTCAATATGATACCATAAAACAACTGCGACACAAAAATAAAAATACACCAGTCACGAATAAGCTCTGAACGAGTTTCTTGTTGACAATTACTCAAGCTGGCAACTCCACATACAAAAGATTGGCATTGTTTCAGAAGGGAGCTTAAAAAATATATAAATATAACAAATATAAAAACTAAAAGAATGAGAAAGGGAATAACAAAAAGAATGAAAAAGGGCATTTCCATCAATTAAAATTGTCTAAAAGATACAAATTTTAAACACTTCCCGCACTTCCGCTCCAATAATCGGCACATATAAAAACTCTTATCTTATATATGTAATAAATATGTAGGCATAAAGTTTACAAAGGTGTGGGGGGACCAGGACAGCTGGCACAAAATAAAGTCACGCGTGAATAAAGATTAAGTTCCTTGACTATATAATGGTCATGCCATCCGGCGGGTCCCCTGTACTAAATGTTATGTGCGCTGTGACCAGCGTTTCATGCAACCTCCCACTCCCGCAAGGAGCACCATGTTATTATGCTAATCATCCAGCATCCCCGCATGCGCAGCAGCGCACCCGCCCCCCCCCCCCCCCAATACCCCATCGCGCATCCACCCACCCTCCCCTCCTTCGCCCAGAGTACAAAACATCACGTGATCTGAACGCACACCTCGAATGTGTTGTCAGAAATAGCGCCCTGTTCTTCTTAAACGGACCCGGTGTGGCGGTTTCAGTGCCCGGTCAGTTTCAGCGGCCTGTCGTGGCTTCTGCGCATGCGCGGATTTTAAGACATATGCAAAACACCTGTGGCCTCGCTGGCTACAAGCTCAGCTGTAACTATAGCTGGTGCCCGGCAGTGTTAGGGACCGATTAGGCCGAAATCTATTGAATGCGATCATATTTAACAGAATTACATACTCAAATAATGAAATTGAATTAAATTAACCTTAAATTCCAAGCGATATTAACGTAGCAGCTAGATCAGCGTCGAATCGCCGAGTGTAAACAAAACAAATAGCAGTGCTTGCCGCAACGTGCGAAAATCCGCACATGCGCAGAAGCCACGACAGGCCGCTGAAACTGACCGGGCGCTGAAACCGCCACACCGGTATTGGCCGCTGAGACACGACCCATACTCCGACAAATGCTCTCCAAGCATACCTTTGCTGGTTTTCAGCTTATGCAACTACATATGTGGGGGGGGGGGGGGGGGGGGGGGGGAGTGCTGACATTGGTTGTTTCTGTTGTATTACAATCTAAAATGATACATATGAAGTTCAAATGCTTATTTATCATAACCAGCTACTCTTTGTGTGAATAATTGATCAAGTCATCTATATTAATAGACTTTAAAAATTGAATTGAGATCTTTCTGTAACTGCCATCTTAGTGGTTGCCATGGATTCCCCTGCGTGTGGGGGAACCCTTCCAGGTCTTGTGATGAGGGAATCCCACCCATGATGTCATTCATACATCACAGACCTCAACACTCTCCCCCCTTCCCCCTACATGTTCAGTTGCATGAACTGAAAAATGTAAGCAAAGGTATGTTTGGAGAGCTTTTGATACTGGATTCGTTTGTTTCTGGGTGAGGTATACTGGGCGACTTTAATAAAACTATTCTGGGCATTGCTTTGATCTGCTTTGTTCTGTTTGCTGTGATACAGGATTATTATTATTATTGATTCTATATTCCCATCACATCCCACACACCCACCCTCCCTCCCTCCTGACACCATCGCTCCTTCCCTCCCTCCCTCCCTCCTGACACCATCCCTCCCTCAGCCTATGTAATTGGTGAGATGAGGCAGTAATCTCTCCTGTAAACTACATGGAGCAGTGAAAACACCCATCGCACACACAATCTCAGCACTAAACAAGCGCATCCATAGTATGATACACACATATTCCTCGCAGCTAAAAAAAAATCATAATTAAAATACAAAAAGAAATATCCTGAAGCCAGGTTTTATTTGTGTGGGGATTACAACAGAATAACCATGTTTTATATATCCGAGCAGGTGTGGGAAAAGGAGAGTAATTGTTGTTACGGTAACGGGTGGAAGAGCCAGATCTGTCATGCAGTTAGTGATGAAGGAAATTGTCTTATGGGAAGTGACAGAGGGAAGGAGAGGGGGAGAGGGAGAAGAGGAGACTGCAACCTACACCGGTTTCAAGTAGGCTGTGTGTGGATGGTGTGGATCTGGAGACGCAGCAGGTGTAAATAAAGGTGCATCTGACTCGCTTATTAAAGGTGCATAATCCAATGGTTTCTGCCATTTATTATTTTTAAATGTTCATGAATATATGTTCGGTTGATCATTATAACTTTAGTTTGGAGTAATTTCCATTTTAAAGGGTTAAAATTGCAGAATCCGATGGTTTTTTCTGGGATAAATATATTAAATTGATTGTTATAATCTATCTTACTTTAGTTTGATGTAACTTTTATCTTAAATGGCTAATTTTTTAATATTTGAAGTGTAAACATGCTAAATTAGTTTTGGCAAGCAGGCCATAACTCTGACCCCCATATGGTTTACGGTACCAGGTTCTATTAAATTAACTCAGTATTCCATTCTATCTGGCGATAAAATCAGTATATAAGTTAGATATGTAGAATCAAATTTAGATAATTGTCTTGGTTTTGAAAATGTGATGCTTTACTTTCGAGATCTTTTTAAGTGAAAAAATATCCGAAGTTAATTTTTGGCATGCACAGTGCAATGTTAGAGATGGGGTTTGCCTACCCAGTTTCCGAGCATAACAGCACAGCCCAGAAGCAACAAAGTGCAATAAATGTTTATTGGGTGCACCCATATATATGTTGGACATGTAGGATCAACAAACATCAATAAATGTTCAATAGGTGCACCAATATATAAGTTGGACATGTAGGATCAAATCTGGGTCAGTGTTTTGATTTAGGAAATATCATGCTTTCATCGGGTTATGTAGCTTTAATACGGCGGGTTATGCAGCTTTAAAACTGACGGCCTGGCCACCATCAGCGCAAGTCTGGCGGGAAGCTGGGATGCCAGGGCCGCATTCAGGGTACGCCTCCGAGTCAACTCTGAGATGTCTTTTTGGCCTATATGCGTTCAGGGTACGCCTTCAAGATATCTCCCTTTTCAGACTGGAGACAAAAAGCGCCTCGAAACCGGCCGCCGAATTCAGTGGTTTCAGCCAATCAGAGCTCTTCTTTTCCATTGCACTTTTCGAGGCGACCAACAGCAAAAGTCTTTCAGACAAGTGTGACGTCAGGAATTTCCCCAAGGCGCCTCGGAGGCGTACCTTGAACATTGCCCAGGCAGTCACCGAAAGGGAACCGGAAGCCACGCACACTTCCGCTCACAGAATGGCAAGCGGCAGAGAACTATTGCAATGTCGTTAAAAACTGAGGTATATTACAGTCCACCGTGTTACTCACATCTCATCGTCAGTAGTAGTAGCAGTTAGTACGTGGTGGTGGTGGTGGTAGTAGTAATAGTAATAAAGGTAGTGGCATATAATATAACAGTAGTTGAAGTTGTAAGTGGTAGTAGTATTATACTAATCTTAGAATTGAGTACATGCAATAGGAATAGTAGCATGCTTAGTGTAAAGTATAAAACGGTCCTATATCATGATAAGCACACATACCAGACCATATTTTTAAACCTGACTGCCCGATTACTTTTTTGTTGTTGCTTTATATTCATTGTTTTTCTTTTTGAAAAATAAGAAATGGTAGTGTGCCAAGTGGAATCGTCCACCTGAACCTAGTCAGTTGACTGAAGCTAGTCAGTTGGCTGAACCTAGTGAGCCGCCTAAACCTAGTCGCTCAGCTGAACCTAGTTGGTCGGCTGAATCTAGTCAGCCAGCTGAACTTGGTCAGTTGCCTGAACCTAGTCGGTCAGCTGAAACTAGTCAGGCTACTGAACCTAGTCGGTTAGCTGAACCTAGTTGGTCAGCTGAACCTAGTCAGTCAGCTGAACCTAGTCAGTCAGCTGAACCTAGTCAGTCAGCTGAACCTAGTCAGTCAGCTGAATCTAGTCGGTCAGCTGAACCTAGTCGGTCGGCTGAACGAGTCGGCCAGCTGAACTTGATCAGTTACCTGAACCTAGTCGGTCAGCTGAACCTAGTATTTCTACTGAACCTAGTCGGTTAGCTGAACCTAGTCGGTCGGCTGAACCTAGTCAGTCGACTGGACCTAGTCAGTTGGCTGGACCTAGTCGGTCGGCTGAACCTAGTCAGTCGGCTGAACCTAGTCAGCTGGCTGAACCTAGTCACCGGCTGAACCCAGTCGGCCGGCTGAACCTAGTCGGCTGGCTGAACCTAGTCGGCCGGCTGAACCTAGTCAGTTGGCTGAACCTATTCGGTCAGCTGAACCTAGTTGGTCAGATGAACCTAGTCCATCAGCTCAACCTAGTTGGTTCTCTGAATCTAGTCAGCCAGCTGCATTACACTTTTTACAGCAACACACACCTCCAGTCTGTCAAATTGATGGCAGATGGCTTGCACAGTTGCTGAATCGCTTTCTAAATGAATCGCCTTTTTGTGTATGCTAGGTAGTGTATTAGTAGTAATAGAACTGCTACTACTTCTAGTAGTAGTATTACTAGTGGGACGACACCTATCAGTTATACCTTTTAATTAAAACTATCAAGATTTTTGTTTAAACAAGTGATTAATAAATGAGAATGTAGAGCTGTGAAATTCTAAAAGCTTAAAATGAACGAAAATTCTGAGTATTATATGAATGTGTGTTGGCAGTTATATGAAATCTGAACAGCATTCGCCGGAACGAGAAAGAAGAAGAAAAAAGAAAGAGAATAAAACCACCCCAAAAATGTCTATTGCCGATCGCACACAACACATTTCCGGCCGATCATGTGATCAGTGAATATCTTTCAATGATGGGATGGGTTGAATTGGAAGCCGGGCGTCAGTTGTCGCCATGGTGACGCGGCACGTGTTGCCATGGCAACGTGGGGCGCCCTCTATTGGCCGTCACGCTCGGATCAGGACGCGGTGAGTATGTACAAAGTAGTCGTGAGGCGTCAACCTAACTGCAGCGTTAGCGATGAGGTGGCACCACCTATGCTTGCGTACAATCGCGGTGGTGCCTGGCCACCTCCTGGATGCTGAGTAGGTAGCCCGCCATTCTTCTGTTTAATTCCTCTATTTCTTTTGAGATGTCTATCAACAGCTTCTCATTGTTTTTGAATTCGCGTGCCATATCTGCAAATTGAAGGAGAACAGTTTTGTGTATGTACGTTTTGGGTTGTTTTTTTTGGGGGGAGGGGTTCATTTGTTTTTGTATTGTTGGTTGTTGTTTTTTTATTAGGGGGGGGGGGGAGGAGGGAGCTAAATCACAGTTCACTCAGATTTATTTTTGTTGGGAGAAAGTAGCTATACTCTAGAGGCTATACATTGCATGTAATATCGAGATATTACTGCACAAGGTACAAATTAATCTCGGGTAAAATCAATACAATGATTAGATTGAATTGAATTGACTGAGATAGTTCATAGAAGAGAATGGCCCGACAAAAAAAAAAGACGAAAATATTTGATTAATTTTTGGGACTTCTAAAGTGACGGGAGAAGCCGAAATGGTCTCAAATTTTGACCATACCTGAATGAAAAAAACGGGTACATAAAAAACCTGGAATTGCATTCTGGAATGCTATCAATATCATTTAGGCATTCAGCAAGTACAGGGTCCTGCAGAAAAACCTCAAATCCATTCATGTGGGGCTAGTGAAGTTAGGCAGGATGTAACTATGTCTTCATAGAGCTGATGGCTTATCGTTTCTTTCTTGAATGTTTTTTCTTTCATTTTTTTCTTTAATGTCTTTAATATCTTATTGTCTTTTTTTCTTTCAGGTACCCATCATAATCTAGACCAGTGTACACTGTGCGTTTGTTGTTGAAATGTTTATTAAGAATGGTGAATCTGTGATTGCGATGCAGACTTTTTCATATTCACTTCAAGCTAGGTCGAAATGATGCTAGGTCGAAATGATGCTGTTCTAGACCGAAAATCCATATTGCTATGGACTGAAAATTTCAGGACCACAGACTCAGTGCTGTATAAGAAAAGCAAAAGAAATTTTAGGAACTGACTACAAACATGCTTTAGCAATGGAGGCCACCATTTGGATGATATCATTTTGAAAACCAAATAAAAACAAACTATCCCTTCACTTCAAACATTATTAATACAATTTTTGAATAACATCTACCGTGGCCCTTTTGTTTACCTGTACAATGTGGGATGTTTTCTGCCGGACCATGTATATCAACTTGCCTGTGCTTTGAATACTTCCCAGACTTGGCAACATTTGTTAAAGTTATATTCCAAGTGGAGTGCTTACTACAAGTGCTACGGTACTCACTTTGTAACCTACTGATCTTCTCGTATGTATTCTGGTAGAGCTTGGCGGCCTTGTCCCGCAGGGAGTCGACGCGGACCTTCACGGCCTGCGTCTCGTTGAACTTCCGGTCCAGTTGGGACGAGACGTCATTGTACTTAGTCTCAAGGGCATTCGCATCCTGTGGGGGGTCGGGTAGACGAGAACTGGTCAGTTGCAAAGTATGACTTACAGCGTCAAAGGTCAGTTGCTCTCATACCATGTCTATGTGGTCTGGGAGGGTAAAAATCCCTTGGGTCGGTAAAAGTGTAGGCTCATGCTTTCTATCGACCAACTGTTTAATGGTGAAAACAAGACTATTTAGACTTATCCATCATAGGCAGTATAAATCTTGAATAACTAAATTTAAAATAAATATATATATATAAATATATTTTAAAAATTGTCAAATACTGCAGCAAATGACTAAAATTATATAACGATGACATCTATAACTATTCAACATTAACACAACCATAACTAATAATCGCCACCAACTTCTGCAATCAATATAATTAATGAATGGTGGAAGGGAAAGCTGATGCTGAACTAAGCAGTCCAGCTGGGTTTAACTCGGCCAGTGAATGAACCCATGACCCATCACACACGAAATGTATGGGTGAGTAGTTGGAGCAGTATGTGTGATAGAAAGTGGTGGGGGTTGAAGGGTTGATTGATTGATTGATTGTTTCACTGCTGATTTAACGCAGCATCGGCATCAAGGGCCATATTCACGTGGAAAAGTTAATGATATTTATTCTGTCAGTTTTGAGGGGAGACTACACATCGCACTGAGTGTGAGTATGTGTGGGTGAGTGGGTGTGGCAGTCAGGGAGGGGACGGGAAGGGGAAGGGAGGGAGGGAGGGAGGGAGGGAGGGAGGGAGGGAGGGAGGGAGGGAGGGAGGGGGGGAGCGGGAGGAAGGAGGGAGGGGGAGGGGGGAGGACGGAGGGGAGAGGATGGAGAGAGGAGGGGGAGGGTATGAGGAGGGGTGGGAGACGGGACACGACCCACCTTGTCGGCATTGTTGGCGAGCTCCTCGGCGATGTCGGCCTCGCTCTCGGCCTTCTTGACGTTCAGGTCGTTCTCGACGAACTGCTCCTTGAGCGTCTGAAGGCGCGACTTGAGGTCGTCGAGCTGACCCAGTGACTCGCGGGTCGTCTCGCCCGCCTGCAGCGTCTCCGTCTCAATCTGCAGCGTCAACAGGCAAGCATCAATAGGGGTAATCGTCAACAGACAAGCACCCGTCAACAGACAAGCACCTGGCAACAGACAAGCACCCATCAACAGACAAGCACCCGGCAACTGCCAAGCACCCATCAACAGGCAAGTATTTGTCAACGGGAAATCTCTTATCAGCAGGCAAGCACCCATCAACAGGCAAGTATTCGTCAACAAGCAAGCACCCATCAACAGGCAAGCACCTGTCAACAACGGGCAAGTGCCTGTCAACAGGCAAACACCGCACACATCAAATATCATTTTAACCCGCAATAAATTCAAACAAGATTTTATTGATTACAGTTAAACCAAAAGAATTTGTTCTTACAAGAAGGAAAATTGGAAGAAAAAAAACGTTTGGGTAGATACATGGCATTGATATGCAAATTTTCATATTCTCACTTTCGCACAAAATCATACAAGCATATTTTGGATACATTTTGTATGATAGATTAAATACATGTAGCATTGCTAACATAATTAATACACACTCAACAAAAAATATTTGACTTACTGCCCCCCAAAAAGAAGGCAAAATTAATAACAATGTAACGTGGAAACCAAAAATGTGGTACACAGGTTCTGAGATTGACGCAAACACATAATATTATGTATCGCTGTCACGTGAGTGTAAAAGCAGGGATGAAAGTGGTCTCTGGCAAAATAGGCGGAAATCAAATCGAGATTATTAAAGTCGCCAGCTATCCGCCGCGTGGAAAACAAACGAACTCGGAATAGTTCAGATTTGTCGATTCTACTCGCGGTGTTCGATTTGAAATTCTGACGAAGTAGTGGTGGTCGCCGGCAACAGGCTCAGGGGGATCTGCTAAGCCTGTTACCGGCGAGCGGCATTAACATCACGTCGATTTTTGGTTTAATTTAACCAAATTTCAGCGGCGGTGTTAATATCGCTTCGAGTTTGTGGTTAATTTGACCAATTTTGACTTTTTGAGCATGTAATTCTGTTAAATATGACAGCTTTGAATAGATTTGGGCTTAATTTATTGACGCCCATACTGGGAACCAGCAACTCTTGTTACTGTGTGAGCCTGTTGCCGGCACAATTTCAGCCAATCACAGCGCAGCTTTTCCATTGCAAATGGCCGCCGTCTATGGGGGCGGCCATTTTGGAGACAACCAACTGGCTTTGCAGTTCAGATTAGCACAGCCCTGGTCCCCTACTCTCCCCACACATACTTGGTTCAATTAAACATAAAAACTAAACAAGGTTGTGCTTGGAGAGCATTTGTCGGAGTACGGTTCCCGTCGCCAGCGACCTATATCTGGTCCCTTTAAACCGACGGCGAATTTCCGCGAAAACGCGGATTTTCCCTCATAGTATTAGCATTGTCAGGGAATCGTGGAACAATGCCGGTAGTCAGGTTTAAACTATCCTTGTTGTGATTGATTGATTGGTTGGTGGTTGCTTTACGCCGTGTTGGCAGCATAGGCCATATTCGCGGCGAGAACTGTTTTTAAAAACATGTAAAAATATACAATCAATTATGTGTCAATAGACACTCATTAAATTTATAAAGCTCACAATGTTATATGTGGCCAAGGGAAATAAAATTCCTGAGAAAAGATTTAAGGTTCTATTAGTAATCGATAGAATTTATTTAGTAAACTATACGAGGTGGAACAGACCAGCTGCCCTCGAAAAGGCTAAGATGTTTTCTTGTTTTATTTTAGTAAAAAGGTCATGCATATATTGTCTGCAGTGGTGTGACTATATTATCACCCATGCCTAACTCTTTCCTTTTTGGCTTTTATGATCTAGTAACATTTAAGGTCATATAAGAACGGGATTCGAACTAACTAAATGTTGTCATAATCCTTGTCAATTTGCTTAACGTTAATCGGTAAAAAAAAATTTTAAAATTAAATCGTGGAAATGCCATATATGGCGGAGATCTTTCATCCCTGAAAAAGTAATTTTGCCATTTCCTTGCGCTGTTCTTCAGGTGATTCAGATGGCTGCACTCACCATGTCCAGGTCGCTCTCGGCACCGCTGATGTCGCTATTGGCCTGGTCAATGGATGTCTGGGCCGCCATCTGAGCCTTCTCAGCCTCCGCCAAGGCAGCGATCACACCTTTCGCCTTCTCCAGAATCTGATCCGCAGAACTCCTGAAATAGATAACACAGTTACAATTTAACAAAGCTCAAAGTTGGGCCTTTCAACAATTTGTTTGTTTGTTGGTACATTAGTTGATTAAGCAGGGGTAATTTCAATCGCGGACGACGGGTCTTCCTCATTCCACTGCTCCTTGCCTATCCTAATAATGCAGAGCGCCTGGCTCGGAAGCGACAAGTATACATTTGTAAGTCATTAGTTTGACTCGACCAGGGTTCGAACCCATGGGTTTGAATCCCACGATCTACCAAAACGGGAGACGCTCAACTCATTCGGCCATCCAGATGATTTTGAAATATATATATTTTTGTGTTTCTTTCATTTTCTGAGATAAACAGGGTAGGTTGATCCTTATACCTTACTTTGGTTTGAAATAACTTTGATATAAAAATGATTAATTGAGATATCTGAAAGTGTAAACATGCTAAATTAATACTGGCACGGTTATCACAACTCTGACCCAATAGGCTTCAACGGTAACATGTTCTATTAAATTGACATAGTATTCCCGTCTATGTAACACCAAATGCTTAATAAGTGTACCAGTATCTAAATTGTATATGTAGGTTCAAATCTAGATAAGCTGTCGAGAATTTGATGCTTTTATCAGACAATGCACTCTTACCAATTCGCCCACCCCATCCTGTCCCAACACGTTGTACGCTTTTTACTTATATTGTACTCATCTTATATTGTATACATCAATTTTTGATTATTCGCAAAATGACTTAGTTAACCAATAGTAGGGTGCTTACGTGGCAACATGTCATACACCAGGCCACCTTCCTATTTCGTTTGCTCATTTAACTTAATTTAACTCTGTATCCATTGACTTCATTGATTTATTGTTCATTTCCCTGTTTTGATATATGTGCACTGACATCTCATGCAAGAAGCCACATAGACAGGTATCCGTGGATAGGGTGGTGACATCTGGGAGTCTAGGTGGTATAATTGCTACCACACATGCCAGGAATGCAAGAGATGTGGGTTCGATTGCCGCTCTATGCACAACATTTCCCATTTTCATTACCCCTCTGACCCTGGTTGCCGTGACCAAGATCGTGTACAAGCTACACGCTGTATGGTTGTTGAACCTACCCTGTGTATGTACATGTAAGTGCATTGCCTCTATGTATGTAATTGTAAGCATTAAATGACCATTTAAAAGACTTAAAATTCCAGGGGGACGAGTGTAGTAGCCTGCACTGACCTACCAGCTAAGGAGCCACATAGACAGGTAGCCGTAGATAGGGTGGTGGCATCAGGGAGCCTAGGTCGTTAACACACTGACTCGAAATGCAAGAGATGTGGGTTCGATTCCCGCTCGAGGCGCAATATTTCTTATTTTCATCACCCCCACAACAATAACATTAAAATGATTACTAACAAATTTGTTCAAAACTGTTTGGACTCACTTGGCATTGTCGGCGCGCTCCTTGAGTCGGTTGGCGCTGTTTAGGTCATCGCGCGTCGCCTCGAGGATCGAGTTGATGTCGGTGAGGCCCTGGACCGTCTCCCTGATTTGCCGTGCCAACTCACCCACCTCGTCCGGCGTCAGTGAGATGCTCATGGACAGCACCTCCTGCGCCACCTGGGGTCCGGGCAGAAGGCACATTGTTCAAAATGTCATTTTTTGGTTTAAAAAAAAAAGATTGGTCCCATAATGGGTCCGATGTTTACTAAAAGCAGTGTTGAAAAGCTCTTTCTTAGCTTTAAAAAAAGATTAGTCTCATAATGGGTGTGATGTTTACTAAAAAGCAATCTTAAAATCTTCTTTTAGCTTTAAAAAAAAAGAAGATTGGTCCCATAATGGGTGTGATGTTTTTACTAAAAAAGCAGTAATGAAAGCCTCTTTTTTTAGTTTAAAAAAATGATTTGTCACATAATGGGCATGGTCAGGGTTTTTTCAGCTTTTTTTCTCACTAAATCTTTTAATTAATAATAGCCTTCTCATTAACAGGTAGGAATTACCACTAGGTTTTCAAGCTGTCTCAGTTTCTCAAGGCGTACTGAAAAACCAAGGCACTTTTCATATAGAAACAAATAGGGGTTACCTGTCACAGTCTACAACTTCTTTAATATTGAATCGGGAACCAGTCCTTGTCCTATCCTATTAATGCCAAGCACCAGTCTAGGAAGCGACAAGTATCAATTTTATAAGTCATTGGTTTGACTCGACCGGGAACTGAACTCACGATCTCCCGCACGCGAGGCCCGCGCTGTACCGAATCGGTCAACACGCCCGGTAATCACATTAAAATAAAGAGTTACCTCTAACAATAAAAATATAGAAAAATGTTGGAGGTAAATTTTCCAGGATTCTCTGGCAGCGCTAAACCATTGAAGGGCTGTCGGCTTTTGCATGCGAAAATTGCCAAATCAGCGAAAACATAGATCTTTCACCCATGAGACAAAATGGTGCTACGCCCGAGAGCCGCGTACCGCTCTGATGTCGGCCGGCCGGGCCCCAGTCTGCCCCAGGAAGTCGGAGATGCGCGTGATGAGGTCCTCCAGGTCCAGGCGGCTCTGCTCAGACTGGTTCTTGGCCTGCATCGCTTTGTCGAATGCTATCCCGGCCTCCACCTTAGCATCATTCGCCTCCTCTTGTGCACGTCTCACCTGGTGGAGAACAAATCAAGTGGTTATAATGCTAAATAGTACCGTAAAACGGCTCTAATCGATCACTTTACACATACAGTACAACCCCGTTAAACCAAGCTGGGTTAAACCAAACGATCGGTTAATCCAAACTTTCTGGCAAAATACTACCATTTATCATATAAAAAAGTTGGTTAAACCAAAGTCGGTTAATCCAAACAAAATTGTCGGCCCCAGGCCACTTCCGGTACAGTTAAACCAAACTTTCATTTGGTTTTAAGGTCATCTGAGACTTTTTTATATTATAAATGGTAGTATTTTGCCAGGTTGCCGAAAAAAGTTTGGATTAACCCATCATTTGATTTAACCGAGGTTGGTTTAATGGGGTTAAACTGTATATACATAAAAAACAATAATCACAGTGTCCACATATATTGTACATTCATAATGCACCCCCGTTTTTGCCAAAGCCAAGTCAAAGTCAAAGCTCGTTTAAACCAATGATCGGTTAATCCAAACAAATCTCTAGGGTCCCTTCAAGTTTGGTTTAATGGGGTTATACTGTATTATAAATCTATATTATAACATACAATATATAACATATATTATATATCATCTATATTATATTTTGTATATAGTCAGGCATATATATATTAAATTATATATTTTACTACATATTATACTTCATATCTATTATGCATATTGTATATATTATACACATTATATTAATTAAAATAATTATATATAGCTTAGATATACGGTTGCGTATATCTGTAAGGGGCGGAGCGTGGTGGCTCCCTCTCCCGGTGCGTAAGACCCCGATTATATTTAGTTCGGGTAGTATCCGTTGGGCGACACTGCGTTCCGTATCTAGGCCGTCTACGTGCGGTACAAACGACAGTGTTCGCCCGACCGCCCCCGCAGCCGCACGCACGTTTGAGCGGCTGTTTAAAAAAATATTTTTTATTGAGGCTGTATTTATTCTGTCCATAGCATGTAAGCCTGGGTACCCAGGCTTGTTTTCAATGCTGGCCAGCTGTAATGTTGGTGTTGTCTTACCAGACTGTAGCTGCTGATAAGTTATTTGATTGTCTGCATTTCAGTAGCAGATAGATAGTCTGTTGGTACGTTTAGTAGCCTATGTTACTTTTTTGGGCCCTCTTGGCATTGTATTTTTGTTATATTCTTATTACTGTTGGCCCAGCCCTGTTGAACTGATATTGATTGACGTACATTGTAAATAAATTATATTTCACAGTCCCCCCTTGCCCTGTCATTGCGTAGCCTTACACCCCCCTCTACACAAACCTGCCCCACCCACCCACCCCGGCCCGCGGTGATTAAAATACAAATTCTGTACAAAGACAGAGAGCGGTGGTAGGGCGCACATCAGCTCCCGGGCAGTGTTTTCCGCACTGACAGTAACTGCATTGGTACCCAGGCCGCTCAGTCAGCCTCACATGAGTTGTAGTGGAGTACACGCAAAGAACAAGGCGGATAAGCAAAAGGTAGTAAAACATAGCAAATACACAGCAAATAACTATTCACAACAAATATTCACAGCAAATAACTATTTACATAAAATCAATACAGCTCCATCCTAAGTGATATAAGCATAACAAGTTACACGGTGCATATATTATGTATACGCTCTATTAATATTATACATAATTTATCTATAGAAGGAGTGCATGTGACGTCATTACTTAGCAATCAGCGTCAGTGGGCTGCCATCTTGGATTACGAGCACCCTCCATAGCCATTTTGTGAATGCATGCAGATGCAGTAAAACATAGTTTTCTTGTGTTATGGGAGGTTCTGGGAGGTTTACATCCAATGTGTTTACTAACAGCACTTTAGCAACAACTTCTGAGGTCAAACTGCTCAAAACAGTGACAGATAAACCAACAGATCAGTAAATAAGCACAGTGTAGGCAGTTGCAAGCCTTTTGTATGTCATCCAATATGGCCACCGAAAGTTGTCTTGTGACGTCATTACACCCCCTCTATACACATTCAATCATGCAATATCCCAATCATAGGCTCGTACCTCTGTGGTTTGAATTCCCGAAACTAGGTGGCGCCACCTAATGGGAATCGACTACATTCGTTTCAGGTTAGTAAAGTGTTGCTCCCCCCCCCCCCTCTCCACTCCGGCCCTCCCCACCCTCCCACCAGTCCCCGCCCCGCCCTTACCACAAACCGGTTTCTATGCGCAACTTGACCTCCACCTACAGCTACAACACGTGAAACGGTACGGGCGTCGGTGGTGTAACGGTTAGCATGGTTGCCTTCCAAGCAGTCGATCCGGGTTCGATTCCCGGCCGACGCACTTTTGCGTTTTGAATTTTGAAACAAATATCGATATCCTTTAAACATTCTTATTATATTATATTATATTATATTATATTATATTAGTTGACTAAGCAAGGAAATATCACTCGCGGACAATTGGTCTTTCCTTGCCCCTTGCTTTGCCCTTGCCCTTGGCTTTGCCCTTGCCCTTGGCCTTGGCTTTGCCCTTGGCCTTGGCCTAACCCTAACCCTAGTTCTAATTCTAATTCTATCGAGCGCCAAGGCTAGGTAGAGACAGATATATATATATTTTTTTGTTACGGCAAGGGTTTAAATGGACCTGGTATAGGCTGCTGAGACTCGTACCGTACTCCGACAAATGCTCTCCAAGCATACCTTTGCAGGTCTTAAGTTTATGCAACTGTATACCTGGGGGGAGAGTGCTGAAATTGGGGCCCCCTCCCCTGCCACCACCCTTAACAATCATGAACAAACCTTCAACACACCGAACATCCTACACAACTATCATGTAGGATGTTTAAACACATTGAACATTATATATAAGACAGACAAAATCTTGTCAACTATAAACTTAGCTTGTTTTATAAGAGAAAAAATGTAACCCACAACGATTGTTTGAGTTGCCCCGAGTATACACTTTCTACTCGGTGCTGCTCCCCATTTTTGCATGAAGTACAGTGACTGGTGCTGTACTTTATACAGCAGGAGCCACTCCCTTAATTCTACAGGATCGGTGCTGTGACTAATACAACACTGATCAAACTTAGATTATTTAGACTGTCAAGAGTAAGATGGCCGGAAGACCAGTGCTCCGGCGCTGACAAATGTCATTCAGATGAATAAATACTTTACCCCCCCCCCCCAAAAAAAAGAAATATTGGTTGCTCCTCTTGTGTTGTAGTTAGTCCAGCAGCACTGACAAGGGTTCTAGACAACCATATAGACAAATGGTAGAATTTGCAATCTAAAATGCTAAATATAAAGTTCAAATATTTATTTTGCATAACCAGCTACTTTTTGTGTGAATAATTGATTAAATCATGTAGATTAATAGACTTTAAAATTTGAAATGAGAGCTTTCTGTGGCTGCCATCTTTGTGGTTGCCATGGATTCCCCTGTGTGTGGGGAACCGCTCTAGGTCATGTGATGAGGGAATCCCACTTATGATGTCATTCATACATCACAGACCTCAATACTCTCCTTCCACATGTTCAGTTGCATGAACTGAAAAAACAAAGCAACGGTATGTTTGGAGAGCTTTTGATGCTGGATTCATTTGTTTCTGGGTGAGGTATACCAGGCGACTTTAAATCCCATCTCTTGGCACATGGAAAGTGGTCACTGATTCAGCCATTACCTTTGTTATTGAAAGGAAATCCAATTTGAACAAATCAGCCTCTGCCCCCACCGTTTCCATCCTCAACGACTACCTTAGGCTGGGGCTGAGGGATTGAGGACTGAGGGGCTGAGGGCTGAGGCAATGTAACGGTTATACACATTCACACTACTGTGTATCATAAGCAGTTCAACCTGGTTTTATTTCCCTATTACAGTTTAAAGTAAATATGTAAAACAACACCAAACAAAGATATTTTCGTCAATACCTGAGTGTAAAGGATAGGAGGAGAGGGCAGACTACAAAACATCAATCACCAATACATTTCATGTAAACAAAGAAGTGCCTGCGTCTACTCACATTGGTGAGCAGCGAGTTGGCCTCGGCAGACTTGTTCTTTAGGACCCGGTCGGCGCCCTGCGCCAGGTCCAGGGCGTCTGACGCCTTGGTGACGGCACCCGCCGAGCAGCTCAGCCCTCCGCACTTACCGCACCCCGCCCCGCCGCACAGCGAGTCACATGGGTCGCCCCGGTTTGCGCACACCTTGGAAGCAGAAGCAGAAGGGCGGCTCAGCAACGACACTGAAAGCACTGTCAGACTAGCACTGTCAAATCAGCACTGTCAGCACTATCAGGTTATCTCCCAATCAGGTTACATTATTGCCGGTGTTGCGGTTTCCCAGGGACACCAGTTTGCGAGGGACACATCGCTTCTGCACATGCGTCAAAATCGAACAGCATCATCACTAACCTTATAAATTTAGTATAATGTTTTTGGTAAAGATGTTTTCTATATGTGTACCAAACGATTTGTTTCTAGATGGTGTAATTTGAGAGATATTTGACTGCTTCTGTATTTTCTGTATGAACATTGCTCACGACCATTGACAATGCCTTGAGTTTGACAGTACGCGCAGTGCAAAACGTTAGTTTTATTCAAAATTCAAGAAACCTAACCTTATAAATTTAATATAGTCTTTATGGTAATGATGTTTTCTATATGTGTACGAAGCGATTTGTTTCTAGATGGTGTAATTTGAGAGATATTTTACTTCTTCCGTATGAAGATTTGCTCACGGCCGTTAACAATGCATTTGAATGGAAGTGTCCCTGGCAAACTGGTGTCCCTCGGAATCCGCATCACCGGGTCAACTCTGTCCGGTTACATCACTGTCAGGTCGATACTGTCAAATCAGCACTGTCAAGTCAGCGCTGTCAAAACAGCACCATCAAATAAGCATTGTCAAATCAGCACTGTCAGCTATATCAGGGTGCCTCACAATCAGGATACATTATTATCGGGCCAACTCTGTCCAGTTACATCATTATCCGGTCGATACTGTCAGATCAAAACTGTCATGTCAGCACTGGCAGGTCAGATCAGTCAGACTAAGACTCGGAGATCAGTACTGCAGAGCTTTGTTTGCAACAATCATACCCCTATCTAAGTTCTAACTCAGGTTAGCAATGTCATTGTCAGAATCCTTCACTGTCAAAAGTTATATTTGCAACATTCAGTTATCTCTCTAATTTAGGGTAGCAACATAACTGCCTAGGCTACATCAGATTGCATCATTGAATTAGTAGATTTGCAATAACTGCTTTGATTGCAAGTGTCAATTCATATACTCCTAGTATAGATACAGTAACTAAATACTTGAGCCCACCATCAAATTTTGAGGTTTGACTACCAAAAAGGAGGGCAAGTCACCACTATATTTTTCAGTTAGCCCTCCCTACATGTTGCCTGTATGAAAGAAAATGGGATGACATCTCAATTCCACAGTAAAACCCACTTTGGCAGCCATTTTCCAAAATGGCCACCAATTTGTTCTGATATCTTATAAATTTGGCCATAACTTTCAGCGACTGGTCTGATGTGGATGCACCCTGACATAAGATATGTTCAGTATGTCATTTGGCATATCTTAAAGTGAACTAACAAAAAATTAGTACACTAGCTGTCGAGATAATTGAGAAAATGTCACAAATTGTGCAATTTCAACGCAAAAATGATCACCATATTAAATAGGTGGGGGGAAAAGATTTGTTTCTTTTCTTTTCCTTTTGAAAGCTGCGTACAGACCATCTCGTTCAGCTCGAGATAATTGAAAAAAATTCACAAATTGTGCAATTTCAATGTAAAAGAAAAATAGTCCACTAGCTGTTGAGATAATTGAGAAAGTGTCACAAATTGTTAAAAAATGCCCAACTTGCTGGTGGACCATATTAAACAGGCGAAAGAAAAATTAATTCTTTTCTTTTTCTTTGGAAATAAACAACAAAAAGCCGCTGCGTACTGACCATCTCGTTCAAGTCCACAAGCCTGTCATCCAGCGTCTCGATGTCGGCGTCCACTGCGCGGATTTCCTGCTCGTTCTGGGTGTACTTCCGGTCGAACTCGTCCTGGCTGGCGGTCATCAGGTCGTCGACCCGGCCGCGCTCTGTCTCCGACTGTCGTACAATCTCGTCTGCAGCGTCCACCTTGCCCTGCGCCTCCAGAGACCGCCGCTGGCTCTCCTTGGTGCTGTTGTAGGCACCTGCAATAAGGGCGGGCCCGGGTAAGCATGCGCATGAGGTTGGAATGGGGGTGGGTAGGGTAGAGTTGATTGTCGTCTGCTGAGGCTAAATTTAAATTGAGCTCAAGGGATTGATGATTATCGTAACTAAATGTTGTATGATTTCAAGGGTACATTGATTGTCTGTCGTCTGCTGAGACTCAAACATCGCCTGAGCTCAAGGTGAATTTGATTGGGTCTGCTGAGGCTAAATTTCAACAAGGGATAGATAGATGATTATTGTATCGTCTGCTAAAACTAAATGCAGGGTCCGTACACATGTGAAGATATGGAATTCAAGGTTATTTCAAAGATTTTCAAGGTTGTTTTCGATAGGAATTCAAGACTATTTTTATTTGGATTTCAAGGAAGAAAATAACTGGCAATTTCAGACTGATTTAGATCAGTGGGGACAGTTTAATGGAATTCAGGCTTTCAAAGGCTAATTACCCAAAATAGGATAAATTCAAGGCCTAGCTATGAGTGGCATAGTCTACCCTTCTAGCATGCCACCTATTGCTGCAGTTACATTAGCATATTAAACACCAAAAGCAATCCGAACATAGCTCCTAGTGAAACATCAATATTTCTGAACTGTCCCTAAATACCCCAGCCCCCTCTAGATGGGATGAAGCCCGGATAGACCCATGGGACCCTGGGTGGCTCACCGCCCACGTCCAGTTCCCGGATGTTGGTGGCGTTGGCGCGCAGCTGCTCGGCGGCCCCCTTGAGGGCGTCCACCTGGCGGCGGATAGCCTCGATGCGGTTGTTTCCGGTCTCAACGCGGTCCGTCGCTCCCTGTAGGTCCTTGTCCACTGTTTGGATCTCGTCGTTGCTGTCCGTCAAGTTCTTTCTGCGAACATAGATTTAAAGGTTGGTTTGGTTGTTAGGGGCTTTATCAGGACAGGTACCGACTTGTGACAGTGCGCACTCATGGCGACTTTATTATAATGCTGCCCTAACTGATGTACAACTCGTTATGGAGATTTTTTTTTTTAATGGAGTCCACCTGTTGCCACCAAATGTATATATTGCTCTGAATTATCCAGGTGGTTAACTAATATAAGACGAACGCTGAAGATGGTATATGTCAGTGTATTATTATATTATTGTGTGGGAGCAAGTGGGCTGATATGCTCCGGCCTATGAGAGGAGCAGTTCTTAGCTTTGAAAGCACTTGCTTTGTTAATTGCTCGCACTATTCGGCTGGAGCGCAACACAGGGGGGCTAACGGCTCAGGGGAGGTCACGTGTGCCGACTTGTGACAGTGGCACAATGTAATATAAATGGCCGGAAGACCAGTGCCTCGGTGCTGAAAAACATTATGTTCTGATGAATAAACTGTTTTACCAACAACAACAACAAAAATGACAGAAATTCAAAATGATCGGACAATGTAAATTTAAGCTCCTCCCACAAAGAATCTGCCTGTGAATAGCAGTCAGCGCGGTCTGAGTTACCTGAGCTTCGCGAGCTTCTCCCGCAGCTCATCCAGGTCACCGGAAGTGAAGTTGGCACCGGACGTGATGTTCTTCACTTCCTGCAGGGCGCGTTCCATCTGCCGGAACTCGGCGTCAAAGGCGCCCGGTGCACCGCCAATCTTAATCTGACTACCCTCGTTCACCAGGCGGTCCGTCTCGTCTGCACGACAAAGTTGGTTAGTTATTGGAGTTTTAGGTCCTGATAACATCTAAACAGGAGGGGTACCGACTTGTGACAGTGCGCAATCATGGTGACTTTACAGTTAAAGATAAGGCAGGATCAGGCTGCCGGCACCATGACCCGATATCCCACTCAGTCACATTATCCTGACAATGAGCTAACCAGTCCTTGCCCTATCCTATTAATGCCGAGCGCCAGGCTAAGAAGTGACAAGTATGAATTTTATAACTCATTGGTTTGACTCGACAAGGAATAGAACTCGCGACCTTACGCACACGAGGCCCACGCTCTACTGATGTGGCTACCGGGTAACGACAAACAAATAAAACAGATAAGGGTGTAGGACAACACAACACAAACACGGGTCAACCCAATCACAGCACCTGAATTAGCACCGCCATTAATCTATGACCAAACTGTTCTGGAGTAGGCCGCCATCACACCATATTGCCATGTTATGCGTTTCCATGGTTACAACATTTACAAACACTATGTAGATTTAGCACCGCCACTAATTTACCCCCCACACTCTTCTTGGATCCATCGCGGTATATTTCCATGCTACACTTTTCCTTGCTTAAACCATTTACAAAATTACGCGTAGGTTTAGCACCGCCACTAATTTACCCTCACATGCTTCTTGAGTATGCCGCCATATTGCCATGCTATACACGTTTCCATGGCTACAACAACCACACAGAATGCTATTCACCTTTGAGTTCCATGATGATGCGGTCCCAGTTGTCGAAGCACTCGCCGCAGGGCACGCAGTAGGGCAGCGTTCCGGTCGTGCCCCGGTCACACCGGTCACACCGCGTCCCGGCCACCCCGGCTAGGCACTCACACTGCCCCGTCCGCCGGTCACACTGCCGCGTCTCGGACCCGTCGTCGTTACACTCACACCCTGCAAGGGAACCCAGGGTAAAGTCACACAGTCCGATGGTTCACAGTTTCTGCCATATTTAACTGAATAAACATATGAGGTTGATTGTTATCCATGACGTGGGTTTGCAAACACATGGATTTTTACGCCCTAGAACGGGATTCGAACCTTAGATAAATGATATATCATAATAGAGCGAACTGAAGAGAGATAGTGCCCTTGTTTATATTCCCATAATAGTTTAATGAGCACATATATAATAAACATATATATATACACAGGGCAGGTACCGAACATTGTTACATTATTAAATGTTCCTGTGTTTAGACTCAAATTATACATCAACGGCACATTTTGTGTCAGGTTCCACTTTAAGAAATAGATTGCCAGAGGATGTAAGAGAGAAAGGGAGAAAGAGAAAGAGAGAAGACAGAGAAAGAGAGAGAAAATGGAGAGAAAGGGATAGAAAAGAGAGAAGGGAGAAGAAAGAGAGAGAGGAAGAAAGAACGAGAAAGAAAGAACGAGGAAGAAAGAACGAGGAAGAAAGAACGAGAAAGAAAGAACGAGAAAGAAAGAGAAAAAAAAGAGAAAGAAAGAGAGAGAAAGAAAGAGAAAGAGAGAAAGACAGAGAGAAGGAACCAGGCATCTCTTGACAAATTAAAACCTATCCTAAAGACAGACCTGTTTAATGCAAATGAAATTTCTCCAGCCTTCAATTATTTTAAACCAAGTTGTAAATACACACAGCATGGCCTTAGTCTGCCTGCTTATACTAGTGAGGGCGCTCTATTAGACCAGCCTATTATTAACATTACTGCTTGAGGTTCTAGAGTTGGCGGCGACTACTCACGGAAGCACTGGATGTCGGGGTCGCCCCAGTGGTTCGCCTCACACTCACTGCAGTCGCGGCCTCCCCGCCCGGCGCGGCACGTGCACTGGCCGTCAAACTGGGACGAACACGCGCAGAAAGGAAAAGGAAAGTTTGCTTTATTTAACGACACCCCTAGAGCGCGTTGATTTTTATCATCGCTATCCTAGACTAACATAAGAGATGCAAATACATTATTTATTAAGTCTCATACACAGCGCTACACAACTTTAAGGACATTGCGGACAGGATCCTGTACATGTGTATTCTTATACGTACTGGCTATTCGCAGAGCAGCTCTGCGAATTGCCACCACCGATCCTGTTAAGCATAATTTTGTGTGGACCAATCAGCGTGCATCATTTACTTGCACATGCCCAACGAATGCACACTGCCATTGAGTTTGCCAGTACGCGCAGTGCAAAACGTCAATTTTATTCAAAATTAATAGAAATGTAGAACCCTAACTGTATAAATCTAACATAATCTGTTTGTTAAACATGGTTTCTATATGTGTTCCAAGCAGTTTGTTTCTAGGTGTTGTGGCTTTAGAGATATTTAACTTTTTATGTATGAAGATTGCTCATGGCCATTGACAATGCACTGACTGAGTCAGTTATTCAAAAATAATAGAAATTGTACATGTTGGAGAGCAACATGGTTAATTTGCGCACGACACGGGGACGGTTGAAGCCCTCCCCTCCCCCTCCGCCACATGCCAACTCCTATCCCAACCCGCTTTCATCCTTCCCCTCTCCCCTAACCCCCCCCCCCCCTCTCACCCACTCCCTGCCCCCCCCCCCCTGTCATCTCCCCTACCGGCTTTAACACCCTCCACGGCTCCGAAACCGCCCGGCGCTAATCCACCCCCCCCCCTCTTACCCCCCCCCCCCCCCCCCGCGCACACCAAGAATTCGAACCCCCCCCCCTCTCCAGCCTCGCGAGAACCGCTCACGCCTCGCGAGACAGCCCTCACACCTCCCCCGAGACCCTGCCTCCAGCAGGATAAAAGGAGCCCCCCTCCACGGTCCTAGACACTCTCCTCCTCACGCCGGACCAGCCAACACCACGTACTCGGCCGCCCACCCACACCTACAATAAATACACGTAAGGTTGAGAGGCCCTGATTCACTGTAACTTCCTGGATTGAACTCTTAACTGACCCACAGCTGACTCCACTACAACCTCGGGAAATACCATACCCGACTTCAAAACCTGACGCCGCACATGTAACCACTCGCACGCATCGCTCAGACAACTTGTTCATTCGCACCTTGTACTGCTACCTAGCATAAGCATAGTTAGCCTCACCTGCTTCTCAGGCCTTGATTACTACCTGATCTGTACATAGCCACTGATTATCTTGTATGTCACTTGTTGCCGCGGTCGCTGAATAAATTCCGCTTTATACCCAGTCCCCTTGTCGTGTCGTAAATTAATTCTTTTTCTAATTTGTACAGCAGCTCTGCAAATAATAAATATTCTTTTGCTAATTTGCAGAGCAGCTCTGCAAATAACAATAATTTGTCTGCTTATTCGCAGAGCAACTCTGCAAATAACAAAAATGTGTCCGCTTATTTGCAGAGCAGCTCTGCAAATATCCTCTGCCATTCTTATAACCTTCATATTAACCACAAATTCTGTAAAGTCATGTTCACTGCTTTATTGGGAAACATCATTCTCTACTTTCAAAGGGAGATGTAATGTATTATACAGGTTTTATCATCAGCTGGCTGATAAGGTTAAAGCTGCATAATCCGATGAAAACATCAGATTATCAAAACACAAACAATTGTCTAGATTTGATTCTATATATCAAACTTAGATACTGATGCACTTATTAAACATTTATCGCCACACAGAAGGGAATACTGAGGCAATTGAATACAACCTGTTACTGCAGAAGCCTATGGTGTCAGAGTTTTGGCGTGCTTGCCAAAATTAAATTTGCATGGTTGCACTTCAAATATCTCCAAAGTTAACCGATTTAAATTAAAGGTAAGGTAGATTATAACGATCAACCTCATATATTTATCTCAGAAAATGACAGAAACTCAAAATCATCGGACTATGCAACTTTAATTAGCAGACCGAGACGAAGCTGACGTCAGGCGGCGTGGTAAGCTAATTAAATCAGTACAGAGCTCGACGAGTCAATACTGACCTGGTTGCACTGGTCGGAGGTGGAGCCGTCGAGGGCACACCCGCAGTGTTCACACCCGAGCCCCGACGCGATCTTCCAGTGGTTCGGTGCGCATGTGTCACACTTGAGTCCGATGACGTTGGGCAGGCAGGGGCACTGCCCCGTCTCCTGGTGGCACGGGCCCAGACCCTGGTCAGTGCCCAGCAGGTTGCAGATGCACGCTGCAGTTAGACACACAGCAGAAGGCATTACCAGCGGGTGGGTGGGGGAGGGGGTATGGTGGGGGAAGAGGGGAGGCAATGGGAGGGGGTGGAGGGGAGGGAAGGGGAAGGGAGGGGGGCGAGGGGAGGGAGGGAGGGGAGGAGAGGGAGGGGAGGGAGGGAGGGAGGGAGGGAGGGAGGGAGGGAGGGAGGGGGGAGGCGGAGGGAGGGAGAGAGGAGGCAAATGGGTGAGAGATTGGATATCTATCGCGAATATTTATTGGATATAAATCCCGAATATTCCCTGAATATAACATTTATTGGATATATCTCGAAAATTAATTGGATGAATATTTATTGGATATATATCTCGAATATTCTTGGATATATATCCCGAATATTTAATGGATACAACTTATTTCTCAGGTATATCTCGATTATTCCATTTCTCGAACATTGCATATTCTTGAAACACACTCAGAACATAACATCTTTGACGATTTAAAAAATTTTATTAAATTTAATTAATTAAAATTTGTTTAAAGGGGGTGGATGGACGGGAAAAAACGCAAAGTTGGCCATACCTTGGCAGTTCTGCTGCGTGGCGTCGCCGAAGAAGCCGGCCTGGCAGCGCTCGCAGCTGAAGCCCTCGGTGTTGAAGAGGCAGCGCAGACACTCTCCGGTCGTCGCGTCGCAGCTGTCAGGAACGCGCGCGTCGATGTTGTTGTTGCACGTGCACGCGTCGCATACGCCGCCCGGCACGCGCGGGTTGCCATAGTAGTTCTCCGCGCAGGCGTCACAGTTGGTGCCTGAGGGGGGGGGGGGGGGGGGTGCAGTGAAACCATTATTTAATAGATGATTTCCACCACCACTTCCAATCACAACCACAACCAAACCCATCCCCCACATCATAAAATAAAGCTTACTTATGCCCTCCTGATATTACCTTAGATGTTGCCAGGACGTAAAAACCCCAACAACCAACCAGCCAGCTTACTTATGTCGTGGGGAGTGTGTGTGTGGTGGGGTGAAAATGGGAAATAGTGTGTGCCCCCAAAAAACAGTCCGGAAATCCGGATTAATCTGGAAAAAACACATCCCTGTGCTAGTCTGGGGCTAGCTAGATAAAAGATTCACCCGGTACTTGTAGTACACGGGTGAATACCAACCCTATATAAAAACAGTCGAAAATAGCGTTAGTATGGAACAACAAGTAGAATGCCTGGCACCAGTGTCAAATGGTTACTTATATCAGAACAGAGTTGGTGAATGAGAGAGAATGCAAAAAGACAAGATGGCGGCCACAGAACGCTGTCGATTTCACTTTTAAATCTTATTAAACTAGATATTATATTATATTTTTCAACTCAAAGGTAGCGGGCTATCAATAAGACATATGTAAAGAATAAATGTTGCTTCTTAGATTGTGAAATTAGGCTCTGATTTCATTGACCCGTTTTTTTGACAGCTTTTACATAGGGTTGGTTTGCACCCCTACTGCAGCAGTACGGGGTGAATCTTGTATCTAGGGGCTAGTGTGCAAAACATTACACGACCTAGATTCCCTGATGTATTCATCCTATCCACGCCTATCTATGTGTCTATGTGGCTGAGTGTAAACAACAACACTTGTACAGTAATTGTCTTAGTTCCCAGTCAGTGACACCTCGCTCACCTCTGTAGCCGTTGTGACAGTCACATATGACAGTGTTTCTGTGGGTGTCAAGTCGGCAAGTGTCAGCATGCTGCGTCCCGCTCGTGGCGCCCCCTGGACACATGCACGGGCGACACCCGTATGGAGACAGGGGGTTCGGGTCGCCATAGTAACCGTTCGCACACCTGGAGCACAACAAGGCATGGCGTCAGGGGTAAAACATTGATGTTACAGAAGTCTAACAACAGAATAGATTCTTATCACTTTTGGGTTGCAATTGAGAATAGAAAATGGGTTCAACCACATTTCCATATAACTATTATTATAATTATAATATTATTCTTATAACAAATATAATATTGTCGTGGAGGGTGATGAAAATGGGAAATATTGCGCCTAGAGCAGGAATCGAACCCACATCTCTTGCATTCCGGGCCAGTGTTCTAACCATTACACCACCTAGGCTCCATGATGTCACCACCCCACCCACACCTAACTATTTATGTGGTTCTTTGCCTGAGAGGTCAGTGCATATGACTACACTATGTCATTATTATATTATATTATTCAAGAGCACCTTTTAAAATAACATAGCCATGGAAAATAATATTCCATCTGAGTTTTGCAACAAGATATGAATAAAAAAAGAAAAGGGTCGTGAATGCAGTGTGCGAGAGTACCACTGAGGTGGTGTTAGCACTACTGAGCAATATCATGAAGCACATGCAGTGTGAACATTTCTTTCCTAACTTGACTCGCTCCAGCTGTATGAACCTAATCTCAGGGAACTCCAATTCCGGTAAATTTGTGAGATTAGTTCAAACAAGTAGGAAAGTGAATGCCTTGTCAAATACACCAACATTGCGTTACTCCTACAGCCATGTTTCTGCGAAAGCTGCTGAACAACCCATTAGAAAAGGCGTTAGAAGGCTAGGTTATGGAAATAACTGTGTGGTTTTGTAATCTAAAGTGCTAAATATATAGTTCAAATGCTTATTTATCATGTAAGTCGTTATTTTTGAGTGAAGAATTGATGGAATCGTGGCAATTAATATTTTCTTCACATATGTTGATATATTTACCCTGAACTTTTTGAATTGATTACTAGATTAGTCCAGTATGTCAATGAACTAAAAGTTTGAATTGACAGAGCACACATATTCACATGGCAGCCATTAGCAGGAAGATGAGAGGTTCCTGGATAATAATCCAATCTAGGTCAAGAAGCAGTCATTTTCATTGGCTGGTGGTACACCCAGTTCATTCAAACATGGAAGATTTACTTCATTGACTCTATCACTTCAAACTGATTTTGTGTCATTATGCCTTGATATTATGTGATTTGAACAGTCTGGAGAGTATATGTTAAGGGAAAACATATATAATCTGATTGTAGCTATTGGAATTTAATCGACATAAGGAATGCCAAACTAAGACCATCAACAGTGAGACATATTTTCTCCCAACTTTTACATAGTGTTATAATTCACCTCTGAACAGAGTCGGGGGTGAATCTTTTATCTTTTAGATAGCGGGGGGGGGGGGTGAATCTATTATCTAGCCCATGCCCGCGTGACGACATGCGCAAAGCCGCTCGCTACTAACCGGGTACAGAACTCTCCGCCGGTGTGGTCGCGGCATGAGAGGCAGTGGCCCGAGAAGTTGTCGCACTCGTCGGCGCGGCCGTTGCACTGGCACGGCCGGCAGTTGGGGAAGTTGTAGAAGCCGCGCTGGCACTGGTCGCACTGGCGCCCGTACACGTTCGGCAGGCACAGGCACTGCCCCGTCTGCACGTCACAGAAGTTGTCACGTGACCCGATGTTGTTGCAGTTGCACGCTGGAATGGAAGGCCCGCAGACCGGGGTTTGGTTATTTTTCATTTTATTTATTCCATCTTTTAAAACAATTTGTGGGGTTATTCTTCCTTTATTTATTCCATATTTTTTATCTCTATTTTTAATTTGTCTTCTTTATTTTTTTTTATATTTTGATTTTGTTCGCGCTTAATAGCGGCTGTTGTGAATAATCATACAGAACTAGAACTAAAATTAGACTGGGCTACAGTTGCGTAGTCCGATGGTTTCAAGTTTCTGCCTTATTCTTTATTAAACAATATATTAGGTTGATCATTGTAATCTACTTTGCTTTAGTTTGAAGTAACTTTTATTAATTCTTGGAACGGACATCCAAGAACAAACTCCACAACTAGATGAATATACTATGACAACACTAGTTATTAATTCCTTCGATAATTTAACTTCTATTATTATTAATATAATTATATTTCATGCCATTTCAACTCCGCTGATATCTGAATTAACACATTTCGTAGTGCGCGTTGCAAACAAATGTTGTTCAGACCACAGTGGTACTCGAACCCAAATACCTGCCATTCCGGGGCGAGCAGCCTAACCATAAATGTCTCTAGGCTCCCTGTTGCAACCAACCTCACCTCATCTACCTATGTTGGTAGGTTGTTGAAGTTTTACGTCATATCAGGACAGGTACCAACTTTTGACAGTGCACACTCATGGCGACTTAATAGTGCTGCCCAACTGGGAAATCAGGCCGTCAGCACCCAATACCCCCCCCCCCCCCCCCAGTCACATCATCCTGACACTAGGCTAACCAGTCCTTACCCATCCTATTAATGTCGAGCGCCAAGCTATGAAGCGACAAGTATCAATTTGTTTAAGTCATTCCTACCTATGTATGTGGCATATCATCTGAGGAAATAAATGCAACTCACAACACAATTTAAAAAAATGTTTTTTTGTGTGGGCTTTTCGGGTTAAAAATAATCAAATTTAAACAAATACAAATTTTAACCAAAAAAGATGTGTGGAAGTGAATCTTCACCTGAGCAACCGGCGGGTCCAAAGCCGAAGGTGCCCGGGGCGCACTGGTTGCAGCGGCGGCCGATGACGTTGTCTTTGCACCGACACTGGCCACCGTACGCGTCGCACTCCATGCTGCGGGAGCCGGTCGGGTCGCACGAGCAGTCTGAGCAACACAAGACAGCACCAAGTAAACAAATAAACAACACATGAGAACAGCAGGGAAGGCCCCTCCACCGACACACCCTAGGCAAGGAAAATTACCCGTGAGGCTTTGTTCTGCCAAGTAGTGCTAGCTTACAGTGTATTTGCATCTGAGGACAGTGGTTACTTATAGTTTATGTTTTAAAACACGTGGTGGTACGAGACGAGTTGGAAGCGGCCATACAAATAATCCTTGTTTAGTTACTATATGATATATATTGCTTTGTATGCTTGTAAATAATTCTTTAACATTGTTGCTTGAATGAATGAACATGCCATTTTGAGTTGACATTTGCTTTACATTCTAAACATGTATTGTATTGGCAAGGAAAATTATGCATGAGGCTTTGTTCTGCCAAGTAGTGCTAGCTTACGGTGTATTTGCATCTGAGGACAGTGGTTACTAATAGTTAATGTTTTAAAACACGTGGTGGTATGAGATGAGTTGGAAGCGGCCATAAAAATAATCCTTGTTTAGTTACTATATGCTTTGTATGCTTGTAGATAATTCTTTAACATTGTTACTTGCATGAACATGCCATTTTGAGTTGACATTTGCTTTACATTCTAAACATGTATTGTATTGTTGTTCTGATACCCTGTGAGTGGTCGACAGAGCTAATAAAATCACGGTCATCATTGTCCAAATTAGCTACAGATGAATACATAATGGTTTCCCTATGGCTGGGTGGTGGTGATGGTGGTGGTGGTGGTGGTGAGAGGTCCCCCCTTAATAATAATAATTATTATTATTATCATAACGACAATAATTGTAAAATAGAAAATGATGGTTTCTCTAAGGCTGCGTGATCCTAGTGGTGGTGCTGGTGGTGGTGGTTACCCTTTAATAATAATAATAATAATAATAATAATGTTGATGATGACAATAATTGCCAAATAGAAAATGATGCCTATAGTGCTTTAAAGTATAGCCCACGTCCTTTAAAAAAATAATTTTAAAGGGGGGATGGAAGAAGGAAGAAAAACAAGTTAAGAGCATAACATTATATGCGGAAAATACTTGCGCAAAGATTTTAAATAAAAAGTACACTCCAAATGAGAATCAAGCTTCTCGATCAAATTCAAGCTATCAAACAAGACTGACTCAATTCTTCTCAACCGAGACCAAACAAATAAACTGGTTGTATTACGTATCTGCTAAAGCAGTATATTTTCGTTTCTTTGGTTGGGGTTTGTTTGTTTGTTGTTGTTTTGCATCTTAGCAACATCTAAGGTCATATCAGGACCGGTACCGACTTATGACAGCGCGCACTCATGGCAACTTTATAGTGCTGCCCCACTGGAAGACCAGACCACCAGCACCATGACCTGATATTCCACTCAGTCACATTATCCTGAGACTGAGCAGTTTGCTTGGGATGTTATATCCTATCAACATCTGAGGTCATCTCAGGACGGGTACCTACTGATTTGTGACAGTGCACACTCATAGCGTCTTTACAGTAAGTACTTCCCCACTAGAAAACTGTGCTACGGTGACGCAATGAACCCGATATCCCACTCAGTCAACATTATCCTGACACTGACCCAACCGCCAGGCTGCACGAGCGCCAGCCAGGCAAATGTCACGACAAATATAAATTTTTATAAATTTTGTTCTGATGGGTATATTTATGCTGCCCATAATGGTTAAGTGTAATGACTTGTTGTTGCCAGTAGACAGTAATAGTATCGTGGTTCCCGTTCTTTTATCACTTTCAGTTGTTGTGTAGCTTTCTACTGCATGCATTCTTTCTGTTTGTAAGCATTCTCCCACATCCCCCAACCTATGCAATGCCTGAAATTTTGCAATTCGCTGCTTTTGACTCGGTCGGGGATCGTACCCCGCGCGACCAAAGCGGGCGCCCTAACCACTAGGAACACTCACCGAGGGCCTGCTGCTGCATGACGGCGGCGATGGAGAAGATGTACTTGCGGCACACCTCGGGCGGGTCGGGGCGGTCGACGGCCATCTGCGACTCGCGACACCGGTAGTGAATGAACTCCTCCTTCATGCGCGCCGGCACGCCAGGGCCCTCAAAGATCGGGACGCCGTCAACGCTGGGAACCAGCACGATCTGGGACGCACAGACAGACAGATGCAGACAATGTAGCAACTGGGGTAAAAGGAGTCATATTGGCATTAACCTTTTTTTGCTTTTTTAAAAAGATTTTTTTGTGTGGTGGTGTATGCTGGTTAAGTCTGATGACTTGTTTTCGCCACTAGACAGTAATAGTCTCGAGGTTCCCCTTTTTTGTCACTTTCATTTGTGAAGCTATATATACTGCCTCCATTATTTCTCCGCTTCTAAGTATTTTCCTACAGGAGTGGATAGGAGGGGGCGAATGGGGGGGGGGGGGGGGGGGGAAGGGGAGGGGAGGCGAGGGGAGGGGAAGGGGGGGGGGGGAGGTGGATGGGATGGGAGGGGATGGGAGGTGATGGGCGGGGGAAGGGCGGAGGGCGGAGGGGAGGGGGAGGGCAGGGGAGCGGAGGGAAGGAGGGGGGAGAGGGGAGGGGAGGGGGGGAGAGGGGAGGGGAGAGGGGAGAGGAGGGACGGGGGGAGGGGAGGGGGGAGGGGGGAGGGGAGGGGAGGAGAGGGGAGGGGAGGGGGGAGGGGGGAGGAGAGGGGAGGGGAGGGGGAAGGGAGGGGGAAGAGAGGGGGAGGGGAAGAGAGGGGAGAGGGGGAAGAGAGGGGAAGAGAGGGGGGGGGGGAGGGGAGGGGAGGAAAGGGAGAAGGAAAAGGAGAGGGAGGACAGGGGGAGAGGAGAGGGGAGGAGGGGGAGGGGAGGGGAGGGGAGGGGGAGGGGAGGAGGGGAGGGGAGGAGAGGAGGAGAGGAGAGGTGAGGGGAAGAGAGGGGAGGAGAGGAGAGGATAGTGTTCATTGTTTGACTGAAAACATGATGTGTACTACATGAATTACATGTTGGTTGGTTGGTTGTTGAGGCGTCGTTAAATAAAACAAGCTTTACATTTGGTTGGTTGTTGGGGCTTTGCGTCCTGGCAGCATCTAAGCTCATATCAGGACGGTGAATTACACTAATCCTTTCATCAGTCTAGGGTGGTTCAATTTTTTTTTTTATAATTAAAAAAAACAAAAAACAATTCACCTGCCCGACCCTGATTTGGGTGATTAAAAGGGCGATAACCAACTTTTAACATTTTTCTTTGGCCTCAGTTTACAAGCGAGTACAAACCGAGTCGATGAGGACGGAGGCGTCGGGCGTGGACTGGTCGCTCCGGTACCGGTTAAACTCCAGGTGGATGGTGTACGTGACACCCTTCTCCAGACACGAGCTGGGTGACACGACGTAGTGCCGCGAACCTACAAACACCAGCCACAGTTACACCAACCGACACCAGGGACGCCACCTACACGCACAGTGCAGCCGGGTACACCCAGGTGGCAGCACAGGCACCGAGGGGAGGTGGGTCTAGGTCACCGGGTGTACCAATGTGGCAGCATAAGTAAAGGAAATAGGTGGCCAGTATACAACCAGGTGGCAGCACGGGAAATTAAAGTTGGTAGGGTTTCCCCTTGTCTTCAGCAGGATTCGAAGTTTCAATAGTAATAATTACATTATACCACATAATTCCCTAAATAATTTTTTTGTTTTTTAATCTTAAAAAATATTATATATATTTCTTTTATATACATAATACTAAAGCTGCATACTACCGATGAAAGCATCACATTTTAAAAACAAATTACCTAGATTTTACCCTACACATCCAACTTAGATACTGGTGTACCTATTAAACATTTGTTGCTGCATATAAGGGAATAGATACTAAGTCTAATTAATAGAACTTGTAACGCTGAAGTCTAATCTAGATAATTGGTTTGGTTTTGAAAATTTGATATTTCATCGGACTATGCAGCTTTAACATAGAATATCGTAGAAGGTCAAACCATCGAACTATGCAACTTTAATCTACATAGGAATAGTTGCATGCCTCTGTTGATGTGTTCACTTCCGGAGGTACATAATCACAGATTCTATGTCACCCTCTCTCTCTACCCACAGCCCTCAAAGCGAACCGGCGAAGTCAACTTTACACCAAAGTTAGTTAATTCCCCGCAACAGAAACGAATCATAGAACAGAAAAACTGCGGGTGGGAAAGAATGCAAAAATTAGGACATGTACTGCAAGAATTTCGGTGAACCGAAACAAAAGTTTGTAATATGAGTGATGTTGTGAAGCATTACTGTAATAAAACAAAGAAAACAAACCGAAACCGTAATGTTACTGGAGAAGTATATTTCTTAAAACGTTAATAAAACAAAAATTGTAGCTAACCGCACAGTGTGTACAGGTATCCATGATGCATACATGACGTATGTATACATGTCGTATGCATACATGATGCATTCGTCGCGTATACATGAAGCATACATGATGTGTACACCATACATACATCATGAATGCATTACGTACGCATGACGTATTCATGATGCATCCATGATGTATACCCAACACATATGCACATACATGACATGTACAAGCATATACATCATGCATACATTGTATATATGGCGTATGCATGACGAATACATGACGTATACCCAGTTGTATAGTGCTAAAAAGAAGTGAGGGAACGCCGTTCACCTCCAAAACCTAGTAAGGAACGCCGTTCCCAGAGCACTACACCATTGCGTATGCGTGACATATGCCTGATATACACCTGACATATGCCTAGTGTATGCCTCGCATGTCTGACATACACTTGATGTATGCCTGATGCATGGCTGATGTACACTTGACGTACACCGGCCATACACCTGATGTATGCCTGACATACACCTGCGTGTGTATGGCTGACATATATTTGATGTACACTTGATGTATGCCTGACCTATGGCTGATGTACACTTGACGTACACTGGCCATACACCTGATGTTTGCCTGATGTACACCTGAGTGTGTATGCCTGACATACATTTGATGTACACTTGATGTATGCCTGACCTATGGCTGATGTACACTTGACATACACTGCCCATACACTTGATGTATGCCTGATGTACACCTGAGTGTGTATGTCTGACATACATTTGATGTACACTTGATGTATGCCTGACCTATGGCTGATGTACACTTGACATACACTGGCCATACACTTGATGTATGCCTGATGTACACCTGAGTGTGTATGTCTGACATACATTTGATGTACACTTGATGTATGCCTGATCTATGGCTGATGTACACTTGACATACACCTGCCATACACCTGATGTATACCTGAGAGTGTATGTCTGACATACATTTGATGTACACTTGATGTATGCCTGATCTATGGCTGATGTACACTTGACGTACACCTGCCATACACCTGAGTGTGTATGTCTGACATACATTTGATGTACACTTGATGTATGCCTGATCTATGGCTGATGTACACTTGACGTACACCTGCCATACACTTGATGTATGCCTGATGTACACCTGAGTGTGTATGTCCCGACATACATTTGATGTACACTTGATGTATGCCTGATCTATGGCTGATGTACATTTGACATACACCGGCCATAACCTGAT
Organism: Branchipolynoe longqiensis; assembly: GCA_030323885.1. Lineage (NCBI taxonomy): Eukaryota > Metazoa > Annelida > Polychaeta > Phyllodocida > Polynoidae > Branchipolynoe > Branchipolynoe longqiensis. Next base: position 161,399,617 of record CM059186.1, read on the forward strand.
GTATGCCTGACATACACCTGAGTGTGTATGCCTGACATACATTTGATGTACACTTGATGTATGCCTGATCTATGGCTGATGTACATTTGACATACACCGGCCATACACCTGATGTATGTCTGATGTACACCTGAGTGTGTATGTCTGACATACATTTGATGTACACTTGATGTACACCTGACCTATGGCTGATGTACACCTGGCAAGTGAAATATGGCCTATGCATGATGTACACCTGACGTATGCCTGAGGTACACCTGATGTACACCTAACACATGCCTGACACACACACCTGACATACACCTGACGTACACCTGACGTAGGCATGGAAGCTGTGGGGAGACCCACGTGGTGTGTGTGTGTGTGGGGGGGGTACTACTGTGAAATAAGAGTGACGTAGTTGAAGGCTTTAATTTACATTCATGGAAGTCGTCACACAGAATATAACACTTGAGGTAGGGGTTCCAGTACCAAACAACTGAAACACAGATAAGCACAACTCAGTGTCCACTCATTTAACACTCAGTGAGAGCCCAATCAGATGATTCACTTCTCAAAACACCACCTTGCGCCTACGTACAGACAGTAACACAGGCAGGGAGGATAGTGGTTTCAGGCCCAACAAAACCCGAAATCAAGCCGAGATTATTATCCCGACAGCAAATTTCTGCTTAAATCTATATCAAAAATGCCCCCAGGCTATGAAAAAACACACCTGAAATCCGCTTAAAAAAGGACAAATATCATCCATGCACATCTCATTAACAGAAAGTCACGTGTTGATGAGATACAGAAAGTCACGTGTTGATGAGATATGATGTACATTGGTACCCGTCTTCATCGACACATGTAACCAGCGGACCCCTGCCATGTGCTAGCAATCTTTCAATGTACAAACTTATTTGTCTCATTTGACTGTTCCCTCCAATGGCAGGACACCCACTATATGAGGACAACAATGATCTAGATGCAGAGTTGTCCCTTTGAAGACAGGTGCTACTGTGGTCGTTTTGAATTCTAATTCCTCATACATATATTGACATGGAACATGAATCGATTTGCAAACACAATGTAATCACGTGTAATTAAGTGACGTGGTAACAGGGGAATCAATTATTCATATTTCTAGGATTCAAAATTGCGGGTATGAAACGGAAACATGGACAGACAGCCCGTGCTGGGTTCTGTGTGATTCCTCTTCGTTGAAGATCCTCACACAGAAGCCACATCGGGACACAAAACTGGGGTTTAAACGAATATCTACGAGTACACTACCAAAGCTAACAAATCATCACGCACAGTAATACATGGTGAGCGCGCCAAAAAGGGGGAGGGGGGGGGGGCGGACAACAAAAACACCCATCACGCAGACTGTGTTATTGTTAGGAGTGTGTATGCTTATGTACATTAATATGCATATATATATATATATATATGTATATATATATGTAAACAAGAAAATACACACACAAATAACACAAATCTCTCAATAATAATAATAATAATAATGCTAATGATAATAATAACAAATAATAATAAATAATAATAAAAAAAACCGTAAAAACCGCGCAAACTGGTAGATATCATTGTCAAGTGCATTTATCAAGTTAGCCTGCGGGTAGGGTGGAGTGGCGTGGGGGTTGGAGGTCAGGGATAGGGGGCAATGCCCATGATGAATATCAGCTATATGAGTTGCCCAACGCACCAGACGGTTACTGCCCTCAGATGGGAAGGGCGCATGTCGGGTATAGCAGTAACAGGGTTACAGTGTAATGCAGGCGGCCGCCGCCAGGGTGTGTGTGTATGTGAGAGTGTGTATGCGTGAGTGCATGGTGGTGTGTGTGTGTGTGATTATGTTTGTATCTTGTATGTGTGTATGAGGGTGTCTGATTGTGGATGTGGATGTGAGTGTGTGTCGGTGTGTGCATGTGTCTGTGATTGTGTGTGTGCATGTGATAGGGTGTGCATGTGTATGTGTGCATGTGTGAGTGTATGTGTGCATGTGTGAGTGTATGTGTGCATGTGTGAGTGTGTCTGTGTGTACATGTGTGAGTGTGTCTGTGTACATGTGTGAGTGAGTACGTGTACATGTGTGAGTGTGTCTGTACATGTGTGAGTGTGTATGTGTACATGTGTGAGTGTGTCTGTACATGTGTGAGTGTGTATATGTGAACGAGTACGTGTATGTGTAGAGTGAGTATTTGTGTATGTGTGAGTGTGTATGTGTACATGTGTGAGTGTGTCTGTGTACATGTGTGAGTGTGTATGTGTGCATGTGTGAGTGTGTCTGTGTACATGTGTGAGTGTGTATGTGTACGGGTGTGAGTATGTCTGTGTACATGGGTGAGTGTATGTGTACATATGTGAGTGTGTATGTGTACATGTGTGAGTGTGTCTGTGTACATGTGTGAGTGTATGTGTATGTGTATGAGTGTGTATGTGTGCATGTGTGAGTGTGTATGTGTATGTGTGTGAGTGTCTGTGTACATATGTGTGAGTGTATATATGTGAGTGAGTGAATACGTGTACATGTGTGAGTATGTCTGTGTACATGTGTGAGTGTCTGTGTACATGTGTGAGTGTGTATGTGTACATGTGTGAGTGTGTCTGTACATGTGTGAGTGTGTATATGTGAGTGAGTACGTGTACGTGTAGAGTGAGTATTTGTGTATGTGTGAGTGTGTATGTGTACATGTGTGAGTGTGTCAGTGTACATGTGTGAGTGTGTATGTGTGCGTGTGTATGTGTACATGTGTGAGTGTATGTGTATGGGTGTGAGTGTGTATGTGTGAGTGTCTGTGTACATGTGTATGGGTGTGAGTGTCTGTGTACATGTGTGAGTGTGTATATATGTGAGTGAGTACATGTACGTGTATGAGTGTGTATGTCTGAGTCAGTACGCGTGTACATGGGTGTGTGTGGGGAGGAGGGTAGTTGAGGAGGGAGGGTGGACTGTCGGCCAGTGCTGGTTAGTAGTACCTGTGTCTAACACGTTGTAAAGCCGCTGGTCGCCGACGGTACTGCCCAGGCCGTCTGTGTACACACTGTTGCCGCGCCGCCCGGCGCCGCCCTCTCCGCCCGGCCCGGCTCCGTCTCCGTCACCACTTCCCAACTCATGCTCCAACACTACGCAAAGACAGCTGCCCAGTAAGCATGCGCACGCACCACTTCCGCCCGCCGTGCCGCCAGCGTCCGTGGAGCAAGGCGGCGCGGCGGGGCGGGTTCACAGCGGAAAGGGGTGGGTCTAAGCTTCCTTCTCTCCAGCATGAGGAACTTCAACGAGCACAGTCAGACAAGGAAAAAAACCACCAACAACCAACCAATAAGTTCTCCCCCTTAAAAAAAAAAAAATTTTAAATTCAGAACTATGAACACATACTTAACATCGCAAGAATAATGGGGGGGGGGGGAGGAGAAAAAAAGCCCACGCAATTTCATTAATTCTTAGTTCTCCCCTTTTGAAATTCAGAACTATGAATACATATTTAACATCGCGAGAATAACAAAAAAAAGCCCACGCAATTTGATTAATTCTCCCCCCCCCCCCCCCCCGTTTTCAGATTGGAAAATTTCAACAAAATTTCAACAGATATTTCTCATAACAAAATCCAAGGTGGGGTGGGGTGCCCGGTACGGTTGTGGGGTTTATTTCCTTCGTGAAAGCAAGCACATACAGCTAAGCACAACAACAAAGCAATACAGTACTAATATAACATAGCAAGCTGCAAGCAAAGCACTAGTCTTAGAGCAAACGTTATAGCATAGTTATTATAGCAAGAATTAGTCAGAGCAGCAGCATGCTTAGAAAGGCAACTAGTCTGACATGATCACTGGGCACCTATTGACATCACGTGACCCGCGTCCACCCTTATCTTACTGATGTAACACTAACAGCACCCGTTGTGACGTCACAATGTCCTAGATTATTAGTGCTGACCTACTTAAGAGTACGGTTTAGAATCTTGCCCTAATATTAATATCACTACGATACATTTCGGCAAACCTACTTTAAATAGGGGGAACGGGGGAAATATTAATCTACGAAATGATAACAAAGTTGGTCAAAGATTTGATTAAATTCAACGTTCCTGGGGGTATGAATTTGAAATTATTTTGGTGATCAATTTGGCGATGAATTTATTTAATGAAGTCCATCAATTCCGTGGGTTTTTGTTGTTGTTGCAATTCTCGAAATTTGCATATGAAATAAACCCAAATGCTTTAGTCAAGTATTAAATATATTCATGCTAGGCTGATTAAGGTTTAGACCTTGAGTGTGTGATGGTGGGTGGTGGGTGGTGGGTGGTGGGTGGTGGTGGTGGGGGGGGGGGGCGGTATGGAATGGTTCTACTTGTCAACATTCACTATCTCAATCTGACTACAGTTTCCCAATGCGCGCACATGAATGATACTTCTAGCAACTGAAGGTTCTGCTTCCTGAAATAGCCTTAGTTGCAAACAGATTAAAATAAAAGGAGAATATAGCAAACTGATACAAACATAGACTTACTCTTTCATGTTCTGTTTAGTCAGTGCCTATTTAATGCATCATCACGGTAGCCCCGATTTTACACGTCACTTTTATCCAATTGGTTAACAATATTATTGCAACCGAATCTAATTTATAAATATATAAAATTAATCTAAAAATAAAAAATGGGAGAGGAGGCGTGATAGTACTAATACACCTAATCAAACGTGTATAGTCCGCATTGCTTTGGCAGATACTTTCTCAATAATCTGAATTCTAATTCTAATTTTGCCACGCATAAAACCCAAGCTAAACCTTTATAGATGCATACTTATTTTTGTTTTAAGTGTTTACTACAAAAGAAAAGCTACACAACATGGCGTTGACACATGAAAAGCTAGTAGACATAGTCGCGGAAATGGAACGGAATTAACTCAAGCATGTATTTATATAGTTATACTTGTAGATTTATTCACCAGTGGACAGGACAGGAAGAAGCTAAACATGTAGGAGAGAGGGGTGGGGTGGGGGGGGGGGGCATGAGGAGCAGAAAGACTACAACACTACCTACGCGCCAAACTGAGGAAAACATGGAGGCCTGCATGTCTCTCCGCCTTACAAATAGGGCTGGTGTGGCGGTTTCAGCCGTGTCCCGTACTCAGCCGTGTACCTATACTCAAACTCAAGGCATTGTCTTAAGTCACTAACCTTATACATTTAATATAATGTTTTTGGTAAAGATGTTTTCTATATGTGTACCAAGCGGTTTGTTTCTAGGTGGTGTGGTTTTAGAGATATTTCACTTTTCCTGGATTTTCTGTATGAAGATTGCTCACGACCATTGACAATGCCTTGAGTTTGACGGTACGCGCAGTGCAAAACATTAGTTTTAATCAAAATTAATGGAAATCAAGAACCCTAACCGTATAAATTTAATATAATCTTTTTGGTGAAGATGTTTTCTATATGTGTACCAAGCGATTTGTTAATAGGTGGTGTGCTTTTAGAGATATTTCACTTGTTCTGTATTTTCTGTATGAAAATTACTCACGACCATTGACAATGCCTTGAGTTTGAGTATAGGTACACGGCTGAGTACGGGACACGGCTGAAACCGCCACACCGGGTTTCAAATCGCAGAAGAAATGACTGATTGGGTGATTTCACGCCGTCTTGGAGGCGAGGGTCATATTCACAGAAGAGGCAAACATTTATAAAAAAATATATATATATATATATAAATATATAAGAAAATAACTAAGGGGGGGAGCGAGACAAACATTTGTTCTTTATTTCATTAAAAAAAAAAAAAAAAGTTTTTCATAATTATTTTTATTATAGAAAACTGGTGTTGGCGGTAGGAAGGGGAAGGAGAGCCAAAGTGATGGAGGGGGAAAGGAAGGAAAGAAGGAAGGAAATAAATGAGGGAGGGCATCTTTCTGAAGAGCACGTAATAAAATCCCAAAGCGTTGCTGCACACAAAGTGAAACTTCAGTTGTCTGATCAAAGCCTACTTTGGCGACGTTTTAACTAACTCGTAACCAATATCATTACCACGGCCGGCAGCCAAACAAGGGCTGCAGCAACAACAACAAATCTTTAATGAAAGAATTGTTCAAAACCACAATTTTGGTTGGTGCTTTCTGCAGCCTTGGAATTTTACCATGTAGCTAAAGATGCGAATATTCATTTTAGGGGTAGAACATGGCGGAGGGGGGGGGGGGAGGAAGGGTTTCGTTGAACAGAGCAATCCCAGGAGCAGTGCCTCCTTGACCTGTGACCCTGACTGACCTTGGGGGAGGTTGGTGGCCTTGAGGTCCTCCTGCGGGATGCTGTTGGCGCAGACGCCGCGTTGGTCGACGGGTCCCGGCCGAATGACCTTCACCCGCACGTCGTCCCAGCGTTCACGCATCTGAGGTGGAGACATGGAGCATTACCGTAAATCCTCCAACCAACCCCCGTATACTGAGGTGGAGACATGGAGCGTTACTGTAAATCCTCCAACCAGCCCCCAAATACTGAGGTGGAGACATGGAGCGTTACTGTAAATCCTCCAACCAGCCCCCAAATACTGAGGTGGAGACATGGAGCGTTACTGTAAATCCTCCAATCAACCACCCTATACTACAAGCCACACGCATTTCATAAAAGAAACCCCTATAACCTACAAACCACACTCTGTGTGTAGCTTCACACGCATCATTCCACACACACTTCGTACAAGAACCCCAGCCCCTCATACTACAAACCATACTTCATGTGTAGCTTCACGCACATCATTCCACACACACTTCATACAAGAACCCCAGCCCCTCATACTACAAACCATACTCGTGTGTAGCTTCACACCCATCATTCCACACACACTTCATACAAGAACCCCAGCCCCTCATACTACAAACCATACTCATGTGTAGCTTCACGCGCGTCATTCCACACACACTTCATACAAGAACCCCAGCCCCTCATACTACAAACCATACTCTGTGTGTAGCTTCACACACGTCATTCCACACACACTTCATACAAGAACCCCAGTCCCTCATACTACAAACCATACTCTGTGTGTAGCTTCACGCGCATCATTCCACACACACTTCATACAAGAACCCCAGCCCCTCATACTACAAACCATACTCCGTGTGTAGCTTCATGCGCATCATTCCACACACACTTCGTACAAGAACCCCAGCCCCTCATACTACAAACCATACTCGTGTGTAGCTTCACACGCGTCATTCCACACACACTTCATACAAGAACCCCAGTCCCTCATACTACAAACCATACTCTGTGTGTAGCTTCATGCGCATCATTCCACACACACTTCGTACAAGAACCCCAGCCCCTCATACTACAAACCATACTCGTGTGTAGCTTCACACCCATCATTCCACACACACTTCATACAAGAACCCCAGCCCCTCATACTACAAACCATACTCGTGTGTAGCTTCACACCCATCATTCCACACACACTTCATACAAGAACCCCAGCCCCTCATACTACAAACCATACTCGTGTGTAGCTTCACACCCATCATTCCACACACACTTCATACAAGAACCCCAGTCCCTCATACTACAAACCATACTCATGTGTAGCTTCACGCTCTTCCACCCACTCGTAGCCCAGTCCATTCCACTCAGCACATCATTCACACACCTACAAGAACCCAGCCCTCATACTACAAACCTCTCGTGTAGCTTCACACCTCATCCACACACACTTCATACAAGAACCCCAGCCCCTCATACTACAAACCATACTCGTGTGTAGCTTCACACGCATCATTCCACACACACTTCGTACAAGAACCCCAGCCCCTCATACTACAAACCATACTCCGTGTGTAGCTTCACGCGCATCATTCCACACACACTTCGTACAAGAACCCCAGCCCCTCATACTACAAACCATACTCGTGTGTAGCTTCACGCGCGTCATTCCACACACACTTCGTACAAGAACCCCAGCCCCTCATACTACAAACCATACTCGTGTGTAGCTTCACGCGCGTCATTCCACACACACTTCATACAAGAACCCCAGTCCCTCATACTACAAACCATACTCTGTGTGTAGCTTCACGCGCATCATTCCACACACACTTCGTACAAGAACTCCAGCCCCTCACACTACAAACCACATTCTGTGTGTAGCTTCATGCGTGGCATTCTACACACATTTGAATAAGCCACACTCAGTGTACAGCTTCACACATTGACATTCCACATTTAAAAAAAGTAGTTCTCAGATTGATAAACCAACAGAAAAATTAGGACATGAGCAGAATTTGAACTACTACTCCCACCTGTAGGCTACATTGACATAAAAGAAGATATAATACACATAGTATAATAAAAAAAAAATGTAAATAATATATATAGCATAAATAATGTATAATATATATAATATAAATAATATATATAAATAATATATATATAATATATATGCAACATATATATATATATGCATTATATATATATAATATGCATATTATATATAATATACATATGACAAGCACATGAAGTGATTGGTCCTACACATGACACCCTCCATGAGTTATGACCTACAGCACGACGTTCTTTTAATATTGCAAAGAATGTCGTGACAGCTTATAATTTATGACAAACTATAATGTTGGAAAAGGCCTAGGCCTAGGCATACATATTTTCCTAAACCCCTCACATGTCAGAGAGTGAGTGAGTGGTCACTGAATCACATGTCCATGGCGACCAGACGTGTCAGAATACAGGTTTTCCAAGTTCCGCTGGTCCCTCAGTAAGGACAGATGCTGGGACTCAGCATGCCGGGTCACAGCTTCAGCTTCCATGGTGGAAGGTAGGGAAGGTATTGAATACGCATACACAGAGTGGTATTTTATTTGACGTAAAATGTCAGTGCAATCTACATTAGAAACAAATGTATTGCAATAATGGCAGCAGGTTTGGTCATCCGAGAGGCAGGTGGTTATATGTGCAGAGTGAGTTTAGAGCGTAGACTATAACGGAAGAAGGGGCTGGGATGGGAACCATCCCACCTTCCGCCATTTAAGCTGTAGCTGCAACCGGCATGCCTGGTCTTACTTAGGGACCAGCGGATCTGAGAATACCAGCATTGTTTGCTCAATGGCCTAAAAGTGTCGTGTGTAGGGTACTTAACAATAAAAGCACATTGACACTATGCAACAAATCACAAGACAACAATAAAAACCAGCAAAAAGACACCTCAAAAACAACATCGATATAAAATATTGTTTTCCCTGACAATCAAACTCACCCAGTCTTCTCCCAATTTGTGGTGGTTTAATAAAACAACGTACACGTTCAGTCTAACACAGGAGAGATCGGACATACAGATAACTTGTCCGCCATCTTTAAAGTTACATAATCCGATGAAAGCATCACATTTTCAAAAACAAAGCATTTACCCCGATTTGATCTTACAGAGATCGGGTCCTGATCTCATCGTATCTTTGTCTAAACATGTGTTTGTTTCCTTAAAGAGCAGTCTGTAGGTTATTTGTATATTAGTTCCCTGGCTCATGATTTTGTTTTATGAATTATTTTGTTTATAAGGGGCAGTGAGAAAACAACCATTAATGGTTAGACGGTTCCTGCAATTTCTATTGTTTACAGAATAGTAGATGTTTGTGGAATAATGTATAGAAATTGTGAATAAAAAACGTCTAATGTCTACATATCCAACTTAGATACAGGTGTATTTATTAAGCATTCGTTGCTGCATATATGTTTGTCTGTTTGTTGTTGTTTTATGTCCTAGCAATATGTAAGGTCATATCAGGACGGGTACCGACTTGTGACAGTGCGCACTCATGGTGACTTTATAGTGCTGCCCCACTGGGAAACCGAGCCGCCAGCACCATGACCTGATATCCCACTCAGTCACATTATCCTGACACTGAGCCAACCAGTCCTTGCCCTATCCTAATAATGCCGAGCGCCAGGCTAGGAAGCAACAAGTATCAATTCTTAAGTCATTGGTTTGACTCGACCAGGATTCGAACCCACAAACTCACGGGTTCGGATCTCCCGATCTCCCAAAACAGGAGATGGACGCTCCACTCATTCGGCCACCCCGTCTGGTTAGCTGCATAAAAGAGGATACTAAACCAATCTAAGAGGACGTGTTACTACTGAAGCCTATGGTGTCAGAACTTTGACGTGCTTGCCAACATTAATTTGGCATGTTTTCACTTAACATATTTCCTAAGTTAGTATTGTCTATTGTATATAGTATATTATATATATTAATGAATTTATATATATATCATGAATTAATAGCGATATAGCGATATAGCAATATAGCGATTGGTAGACAGGAAGTGTGAACACTTATTTGTCTCTCATTTTTGCTTGAGTGCAAGTAATTAGCAACACAAGGAATAAATTAGTAGCATGTGGTGAATAAGTGGTCAAATTTCCCTGGATCATCAGCCCATGCTTTTTCTAATCTGTTCTTGAATGAATTTATTGAGCCGGCATCTATAACATTTTGTGGGGCATCTATAACATTTTGTGTATACCTAAATTGAAAACAACAAATTGGCCGTGTACCTGTGGCTCATAGCGGATGACGATGTCGTAGTTCATGGACATTGGGATGTCGTCAATGGTGAACTTGAGCGAGTCTCCCTCAGACACGCGCATGAAGCCGGGCCCCGTCCACGACACGGAGCGGCCGGGGATCGGCTCCCGGATCACGACGCGAGTCTTCTGTCAAACACAAGGGCACGAGGTGAGGTTTGGTTGGTTGGTTGTTGGAGTTTTACGGCCTGGCAACATCTAAGATCATATCAGGACGGGTACTGACCTGTGACAGTGTGCACTCATGGCGACTTTACAGTGCTGTCCCACTGGGAAATGAGGCCACCAGCACCATTATCCGATATCCCACTCAGTCACATTATCCTGACACTGAGCTAACTAGTCCTTTCCCTATACTAGTAATGCTGAGTGCCAATCTAGGAAGCGAAAAGCACCAATTTTGAAAGTCATTGGTTTGGCTCGATCGGGAATTGAACTCCCGATCTCCCGCACGGGAAGCCTGCGCTCTACCGATTCGGCCAGTGCGTCCGGTAGAGGAGGTGAGGAGGTTTACATGGCAGACAGGACCCAATCCCAACTCATCACCAAATCCATCGCCTCTCTCCATCGTAGGGAGAATAAACGGGGTCAATCACCTTTGGCAATATTCAATTTAAAAAATTTAATTAAAAAACTTTTAAAAGGAGAAGAATCCCATTGAAATCTAACTGCTGTAATTTTTTCCGACTCCTTGGCCGCGCAAAGCCCATGAAGGGCTTTCCACCCTTCTGTGGAAAGTCGCATAAATCAGCGAAAACGTAGAGATCTTTCATCCCTGATTAAAACAGTCCGCTCGGTTTATTTGTTTATCTCAAACCCAACAGATAATTACCAACGGTTTCTATATCCATATGAAATATCTCTAAATTAATTTTAATGGGGGCAACATTTACATAATGGTGGAAATCACAGTGCAGTTTATTTATATATCTATTGCACAATCGCGAAAACATATCAGATATTACATATAATATATTAAAGATCATATATTATATATTAGATATCACATATTAGATATCATATATTATACAAACATATTATATATTATATATCATATATTCCGGTACTGTCCATAAAGGGCATAATCCTGACACCCACACTTCCCCATGGCCTCTACGTCTGACCTGCTTTCCCCTATACGAAGGCCTTGTACAGTCTGCCCACACTCAGGTGGAACCACGGTGGGTGACTGGTGAGCTGCTTTCCCCTACGAAGGCCATCTACAGTCTGTCCACACTCAGACGGCACTATGGCGGGTGGCTGGTGAGCTGCTCTACTGACCCCGATTCCCTCGGCGAACTCGGCCTCGTAGGTGTAGTAGTCGAGGTCGGTGACGAAGTAGCCGGGGCGCGGCGTGTCGCACTGCTGCCCGATGATGTTGGGCCGACAGTTGCACTGCCCGTTCCGCTGGTCGCACGAGTTGTCCAGGGCGCCTCCGACATCGCAGTCGCACGCCTTGCAGCCCTCGATGTCGTCACTCATTCCCCAGTAGCTCGGCTGTGCATGGAATGACGGTGGCGGGAGGAGGGGAGGTGGGGGGCAGAGTGAGTGGGGAGGGGGGGAGGGAAAGGGAGGTGGGGAGAGTGGTGGGTGGGAGGTGAGGTGAAGGAGGGGAGGAAGAAGGGGAGGAAGAAGGGGGAGGAAGAGAGAGGTAGGTGGAGATAAGAGGCGTAAGGGGTGTAGGAGGAGGTGAAGGAAAAGGAGAAGGAAAAGGAGAAGGAAAAGGAGAAGAAAAAGGAGAAGGAAAAGGAGAAGGAAAAGGAGCAGGAGCAGGAGCAGGAGCAGAAGGAGAATGTGGTGGTGGTGGTGAAATAGGTGGAGGTGGTGGTGGTGGTGGTGGTGGTGGTGGAGGTGGTGGTGGAGTAGGTGGAGGTGGTGGAGGTGGTGGGGATGAGGAGCAGGAGGAGCGGGACCAGGTGGAGGTGGTTAAGCAAGTAGTGGAAGAGGAGGAGGAAGAAGAGGTGAAGCATGTGGTGGGGAGGAGGAAGAAGAAGCGAAGGAAGAAGAGAAGGAAGAAGGAAAGCAAGAAGGAAAGCATGAAGGGAAGGAAGAGGAGGAAGGAGGAAGGGAAAGAGGAGGAGGTGAAATATTGAAATATTTGAAATCATGTATTTGAAATGAGCTTGAACAACTATGTTCTTGGATGAAATCCAAATAACATGAAATAATATAGTTGATCATTTAACGTAACTTAAATCCTATTAGTGTCAAATGCCTAAATAAAATAAAAACATTTGAATAATAGGTCCCTACAACTAAAATTATTTTTTCGTTAACTTGGCTGATGCCTTGAGTAAAGTTGCGTAGTGCGAAAAAAATATCTAGTTTTTCAAAAGCAAAACACTTTATCCATAGATAGGAGTGTGCTTATTAAGTATTTTGTGCTACATAGAAGGGCATACAAAAGTCAATTTAATAGAACCTGTTACTACAGAAGTCTATGTGGCCACAGTTTTGACAAGCATGCCAAAATTAATCTAGCATGTTTACACCTCAAATATCTCCTACGTTATTCATTTTAAAGCAAAGTTACTTCAAACTAAAGTAAGGTAGATTATAACGATCAGCCTGATATATTTATCTCAGAAAATGAGTGAGTGAGTGAGTGATTTGGGAGTTTTACGCCATGTCGGCAACTATAGCCATATTCATGGCAAGACTTAGATAACAGATTCACCCTGTACTCGAAGTACACGGGTGAACAACAACGTAGTATAAATACGGGCCAAAATAGCTTTAGTATGGAACAGGAAGTAGAATGCCTACCTCCAGTATCAAATGGGTACTTATATCAGCACAGAGTTGGTGAAATGGGAGAGAATGCAAAAAGACAAGATGGTGGCCATAGAACGCCGTCGATTTCACTTTTAAATTCTATTAAACTAGATGTTTTATTATATTTTTTAACTCAAAGGTAGTGGGGAAATATTAAGACATATATAGAGAATAAATATTGCTTTTTCGATTGTGGATTTAGGCTCTCATTTGATTTCCCCGGTTTTTCGACAGCTTTTATATAGGGGTGGTATTCACCCGAGTACTGCGAGTACACGGTGAATCCTTTATCTAGGCAAGACTCAGCAAATGACAGAAACTCAAAAGCATCGGACCATGCAGCTTCAAGTGCTGCTGTGGCGACTGCTCGTCTTTGTTGCAGCTCACTCAGTTCGCGTACTTACCACACACTTGTCGCACTGTCGGCCGGTCACGTAACGTTTGCACCGACACTCCCCTGACCGCTTGTCACAGCCGTAGTTTCCCACGGTGCCCAGCGTGTTGCACGTGCAGGCTGGTGACAAGCAACCATGGCACGTTATTAAAACACTTTCATTTACACATTTTTTGGGGGGTACATTTGTTGATTAAGCAAAGGGAAATTTCAATCGCGGACAATTGGTCTTCCTCATTCCACTGTTCCTTTTCGCTATCCTAATAATGCCAAATGCCAGGCTACGTAGCAACAAGTATAACATTTTAAGTCATTGGGTTTGACTCGGTCAGGGTTCAAAAGCAGGGATTCAAATCCCACAAACTACTAAAATGGGAGGTAAAAACAAAGTTTGTTTTATTTAACGACGCCTCTAGAGCACATCGATTTTTATCATCGGCTATTGGACATCAAACATATGGTCATTCTGACATATTTCTATGGAGGAAACCCACTGCCACCACCTAGGCTACTCTTAGCGATAAGCAGCAAGAGGTCTTTTATATGCACTTTCCCACAGACAGGACAGCACATGAACCAGTTGTGGACCACTGGTTGGAACAGAAAATAGCCCAAACTGCAAATATGTCCACTGAGCAGGATCGATATGATGACCCACACATTCACAGGTGGACACGCTACTGCCTGAGCTACATCCCGCTCCCTCGATAATGGGAGGTGTGCGATCAACTCATTCGCCCCCCCCCACCCCCCGGTCGGGACATACATTTTACCTTGACGGTGAAAGGAGTGATATCGAATGGGCCAAAGCCGAAATGCTCAAGTAAAATCACTGCTATTGCTTGTTTGTGCAACATTTAAGGTAATATCAATACGGTTTTTAATTGTGTAGTTATTTCATTGTTTGCTATGGGATTATATTCCAAATTGATTTCACACAGCACTAGTGCGATTCGATCGACCGAGCTCCCCCAGCTACAAAGGATAAGGGTATTCAACATTGAGTACCGAGTATAAATACAATTATGGCTGATATAGTGATTACGAGGATTTCCCCAAAAGCGACATAAGCCTGCGAGTATTTCACATTGAATGCCATTAGCGTTGCAGAAATTACGCAATCAGATATATAGGACTACATGTCACTTGTGAGTATTGCTGAGGGTACCCCTACCCACCAACCAACGGATTTGGAATAATATCGACAAGTGTCAAAATCAATCCACTAAAGTTGGGAAACCGCCGATCGGAAGGAAATTCTTATCCCTGGATAATTCATTATCAACCTAGAATGATACATTGTATACAAGTAATAATTCATTATTAACCTAGAATGATACATTGTATACAAGTAATAATTCATTATCAACCCAGAATGATACATTGTATACAAGTAATAATTCATTATCAACCTAGAATGATACATTGTGTACAAGTGATAATTCATTATCAACCCAGATGATACATTGTATACAAGTAATAATTCATTATCAACCTAGAATGATACATTGCATACAAGTAATAATTCATTATTAACCCAGAATGATACATTGTATACAAGTAATAATTCATTATCAACCCAGAATGATACATTGTATACAAGTAATAATTCATTATCAACACAGAATGATACATTGTATACAAGTAATAATTCATTATTAACCCAGAATGATACATTGTGCACAAGTAATAATTCATTATCAACCCAGAATGATGCATTGCATACAAGTAATAATTCATTATCAACCCAGAATGATACATTGCATAGAAGTCATAATTCATTATCAACCCAGAATGATGCATTGTATACAAGTAATAATTCATTATCAACCCAGAATGATACATTGCATGGAAGTAATAATTCAAGAACGTTGCGCGCAACAAGCGCATCTTGGCACCCACCACCCAGCGCTGCGTCCACGAGCGGCTTACCTTCGCACCCCTCCGGGTTGTCGACCTTGAGGTTCCAGAAGCCATTCATGCACATGTCGCAGCGCGGACCCTCCACGTACCGCTTACAGATGCAGCGTCCCGCCACCAGGTCGTTGCTGGGGATAGTGCGCGTCTCACACTCACCGCCGTGCTCAGAACCCACCGGGTCGCAGTCGCATGCTGAAATCCACCATCAGATGCCACCATCAACATATACTACTTTCTCTCTCTCCATATATGTTAACTCTATAGTTATAGAGATTGTGGGGTATCGGATTAGTTTGATTAGAACCTGTCTAAATTGAAAGTAGTACCAGTCAAATGGTATAAGTACGCTTCGAGGAGAGAATGCTTTGACTACCTTGTATAGAAAATCATTCAGCAACGGTGATGTAACATTACTAACACAAATACTTACATGAATATATACCAATCTGTCAGTACTAGCATGAGGTACTGTAGAGTAAAGGTTCAATGATACAATGACGTACTGTAGGGCAAAGGCTCAATGATACAATGAGGTACTGTAGCGTAAAGGCTCAATGATACAATGACGTACTGTAGGGCAAAGGTGCAATGACACAATGAGGTAATGTAGGGTAAAGGCTCAATGATACAATGAGGTACTGTAGGCTAAAGGCTCAATGATACAATGAGGTACTGTAGGGTAAAGGCTCAATGATACAATGACGTACTGTAGGGCAAAGGCTCAATGACACAATGAGGTACTGTAGGGTAAAGGCTCAATGATACAATAAGGTACTGTATGGTAAAGGCTCAAAGATACAATGAGGTATTGTAGGGTAAAGGCTCAATGATACAATGAGGTACTGTAGGGTAAAGACTCAATGATACAATGACGTACTGTAGGGTAAAGGCTCAATGATACAATGACGTACTGTAGGGTAAAGGCTCAATGATACAATGACGTACTGTAGGGCAAAGGCTCAATGACATAATGAGGTAATGTAGGGTAAAGGCTCAATGATACAATGAGGTACTGTAGGGCGAAGGCTAAATGATACAATGAGGTACTGTATGGTAAAGGCTCAATGATACAATGAGGTAATGTAGGGTAAAGGCTCAATGATACAATGAGGTACTGTAGAGTAAAGGTTCAATGATACAATGAGGTACTGTAGGGTAAAGGCTCACTGATACAATGAGGTAATGTAGGGTAAAGGCTCAATGATACAATGAGGTACTGTAGGGTAAAGGCTCAATGATACAATGAGGTACTGTAGGGTAAAGGCTCAATGATACAATACTGTAGGGTAAAGGCTCAATGATACAATGAGGTACTGTAGGGTAAAGGCTCAATGATACAATACTGTAGGGTAAAGGCTCAATGATACAATGAGGTACTGTAGGGTAAAGGCTCAATGCTGTGATGGGGTACTGTAGGGTAAAGGCACAATGCTGTATTGAGTTACTGTAGGGTAACAGTTAAGCTCTAGGGTAACGGTTAAACTGTAGGGTACCGGTTAAGTTCATGAGATGGTTGGGGGGAGGTGGGATGGGTATGGTAGGATCAGGTTCAGATCTTGAGCTAAGCTTACTATAAAAACAACATGGTCCCTTGACTACTTAGTTCAGTGCCAGGCTGGAGTGTCTGAGTGGGGAGGTTCACATCTAGATGTAAACAATGTGAACCGAACACGGCGCTGGCTTTCTTTTATCTCAACCGGCAAAGAAGTGAGGTGGCATCATCGGAGAGAACTCAGGTCAATCCAAAAGGGGCGGGGAGTGGTGTACATAAGACATCTAACTCACTCTGAATACATAAACATGCAGCCTTAGCAGATCCTCAGTAGAGGGCGCTGTGAGACATATACATCTGTCCGTCCTGATATGATTTTAAATGTTGCCAGGACGTAAAACTCCAACCAACCATCTAGGCCCAAAGGTGGCGTCCTGGGTAATGAACATATGGCTTAAATAAATTAAAAAAAATTAAATTAAATAAATTTAATTTTTTTTTAAGTGCGTTAAAGTTAGCAGGTCTTTACAGTCACGACACACTGTGGCTTTGTGGGTTTAAAAATAAATAAATCCGTGGGGGTTATTTTATTTGAACACTTTGATACGGTGATTAGCCTAGTAAAACATGCCACACTTGATACCCCTTCATGCGCAGTGACTCAACTCCAGTGGGGGAGTCTGCGCCCCAGACCGTCACACCCTCATTTTTATTTTTATTTAGTTGTTTTTTTAAAGGAAAGGAAAAAAAAAAAAGGGAGGGAAAAAGTGGAAAAACAGGGAAAGCCATTTGCCTGTTGTTGGTGTGTTTTGAGTGTAATTCACACTCATCATGGCCTTGACACGCTACTGCCGGACGCCGACCTAGCAGTGGGTCACGCTGTACAATGCGTATGCTCCCTCACTGAAACCTGGTGGGTGCAGGCAGGGGAGGGGGGGGGGGGGGGGGCACAGTGTTGAACAGACTGAACACTGGTTAATAATGACATGGTAAGTGATTAACTTCTCTAGCGCTAAATCTACTACCCTACTAACAGTATTCTCGTCTGGAACCAACCCACTCTCGTCAACTTATGATTACCAGTATGTGGTTAATTTATTTATTAGTGCTTACTCACTCACCCCACCCTGCCTTCACTCCCACTTCATTCCTCTTCACTTACTCACCCTTCACTCCCTCTTCACCCACCCACCCTTCCTTCACCCATCTTCACTTACTTAACCACCCTTTCTTCACTCCCTCTTCACTTATTCACTCTTCACCCACCCACCCTTCACTCACTCCTTTCCTCAACCACCCACTTCCCCACATAGCCACATAGCTCATGTACCACACTGGTCCCATTGCCTTACCACCCATGTCCACTGGTTCCCTCTTCAATACCAGTTAACAGAGAAAGCCGCATACCCTGGCAGACGAGGGGGTCGCGGATGTCCCTGTTGGGTTCCTGGTAGTAGAAGGGCCTGCACTCGTCACAGTTGCGCCCCATGGTGTTGTGCCGACAGTCGTCGCACACCCCGCCACTCACCCGGCCCGTCAGCTCGAACACGGCCGGGTCGAAGTGACAGCGGTCCGCGTGGCTGTTACACTCGCACACTGCAACACAAAGACGTGACGTCATCAACATGTATGCGACACAGCGATGTACATCCAGCAACAGTTTAGTATCAACAAAGTAGTGAAAGGATCATTGAAGTCTGACTGTATTTCATACACAGCTATGTACATCCAACAACAGTTCAGTATTAACACAGTAGTGACAGGATTATTGAAGTCTGACTGTACTTCATACACCGCAATGTACATCCAGCAACAGTTTAGTATTAACACAGTAGTGACAGGATCATTGAAGTCCGACTGTACTTCATACACAGTGATGTACATCCAACAACAGTTTAGTATTAACACAGTAGTGACAGAATCATTGAAGTCTGACTGTATTTCATACACAGTGATGCACATCCAGCAACAGTTTAGTATTAACACAGTAGTGACAGAATCATTGAAGTCTGACTGTACTTCATACCCAGCAATGTACATCCAGCAACAGTTTAGTATCAACAAAGTAGTGACAAGATCATTGAAGTCTGACTGTATTTCATACACAGCGATGTACATCCAACAACAGCTTAGTATCAACACAGTCATTGAAGTCTGACTGTACTTCATAGACAGCGACGAGTATCCAGCAACAGTTTAAAATTATACAAAAGAATAAATCGAACACATCCTCAAAAATGATCCTACACATCAATTTAGATACCACTGGTATTACCAGTCCACTCATTAAACATGTATTACTGCATAGAAGGAATACCAGGTTTGATAGAAGCCGTCACTGTTGCAAGACATTGTGTCCAGCATTTCATAGTACCCAAATTATGCTGAATGTTTTCAATTAAACTATCTCCAAATTAACAAGTTTAATCAAAGTTTTCTCGAAACTAAAGTAAAGTAGATTATAAGGATCAACCTAATATATATATAAACATATATACATACATGCATTACTGGCAGAAACTCTAAACCATCGGAATAATGTCTTTCTAATATATTTCAGTATGTTAATTTTGTTGTTGTAAATAACCGATTATGCATTGTGGGAAAAATCAGTGCCATGGTGGTTGTGTTGAAGAATAAAATAAAATAAAATAAAATTTTAAGACGCATTTGGTGCTAACACAAGAATGTTCAGAAGAATGCATGTTTACAAAAGTAGCACTTTGTTTCATCCTGTTGGCCTACAATGACACAGCTGGTGGACTTACTTTTACAGGCGTTGGTCTCGCGGCCCCGGGCTGGTCTCCAGGGTAGGTCGTTGTAAAAGTCCTCACACTGCTCGCAGTTCAGACCCTTCGTGTTGTGGGTGCACTCACACCGGCCGTGCACCTGTCGAAGGAGGCAGTTGTAAGTCACTTCACCTTCCACTCACATTAAGTGCACACAGCTTGTAAAGGCAGTTGAACGTCACCTCAACTCTCCCTCACATTAAACTGCACACACAGCTTGTAAAGGCAATTGTAAGTCACCTCAACTCTCCCTCACATTAAACTGCACACACAGCTTGTAAAGGCAGTTGTAAGTCACCCCAACCCTCCCTCACATTAAACTGCACACACAGCTTGTAAAGGCAGTTGTAAGTCACCCCAACTCTCCCTCACATTAAACTGCACACAGCTTGTAAAGGCAATTGTAAGTCACCTCAACTCTCCCTCACATTAGACTACACACACAGCTTATAAAGGAAGTTGTAAGTCACCTCAACTCTCCCTCACATTAGACTACACACACAGCTTGGAAAGGAAGTTGTAAGTCACCTCAACTCTTCCTCACATTAAGTGCACACAGCTAGTAAAGACAGTTGTAAATTACATCAATTTCCTCTCACATTAAACGAACACAGCTTGTAAATCACCTCAACTCACCCTCCCATTAAACTGCACACAGCTTGTAAAGGCAGTTGTAAATTACATCCCCCTCCCTCACATTAAACTGCACGCAGCTTGTAAAGGCAGTTGTAAATTACATCGACCCTCCCTCACATTAAACTGCACGCAGGTTGTAAAGGCAGGTGTAAATTACATCAACTCTCCCTCACATTAAACTGCACACAGCTTGTAAAGGCAGTTGTAAATTACATCAACTCTCCCTCACATTAAACTGCATGCAGCTTGTAAAGACAGTTGTAAATCACAACTCTCCCTCACATTAAACTGCACGCAGCTTGTAAAGACAGTTGTAAATTACAACAACTCTCCCTCACATTAAACTGCACACAGCTTGTAGAGGCAGTTATAAGTCGCCCAACTTCTCCCTCACATTATTATGCACACACAGCTTGTAAATCACCCCAACTCCCCCTCATGTTAAAACTGCACACACCTTGTAATGACAGTTGTAAGTTACCTCAACTTCCTCCTCATATTAAAATACACCCATGTTGTAAAGGCAGTTGTAAATCAACTCAACTCTGAATTAAAACCCCATAACAATACCTACTTAAGATGAAATGCAAGAAGAGGTTTACTTTCGCCCTGACCATACAAATAGGCCACACAGATGCAATGCACTGAAATCAATACTGCAGCAACATTGACAGAAGGCAGCAAACACATGGAAGAAATGCCCCCTAAGGAGAAGCAAGTGCACTTCTTAGAGTGGCCCATAACTCAAAACAAAAAAATATTTTTATATTTTTTAAATCCCCCCCGACCTCACCTCTTAGATCTTTTTCTGAACATTAAGATGCTTACACATCTTTATATGTTAAGATGCTTACACATATTTATAGGGGTATGAACCACAAATAGGATGAAAATCTCGGGTGTTGGTTCTAGTGTGCTCTTCTACTCCCAGGTTCACACAGCGCAAACAGAATAGTGGCACCGTGCAGACTAGAGGATGGACCGCCTCCTGTTCAAACCTGGAGTTATGTGCTATATAATGCATTATGTAAATATCAATAATCAATTTTTCCATACCATGTTTTTTGTGAGGTATATTCCTAGTTCCACTAGTCTACAACGACGGCGCCACTTATGTGCGGGAAATTCACTCTATATGCTGTATATAATATATATATATATATATATATGGGTTATTCTCCAAAACTGGGCACCACATATTTGGTTTCCACGTTACGATGCTGATAATTAAGTCTTTGTTTTATTGATAGCAAGTCAAATAATTATTTTAGCCTCTGTCTATTAGGTATGTTAGCAGTTCTACATGTATTAGGTATGTTAGCAGTTCTACATGTATTGAATTCATCCCACATAATTATAATTGTATGATTGTGCACTAGATTGAAAATGTGAAAATTTACACTTTGACACAATATATGTAGCCAAACTTCTTTCAACTTATTTTTCAACTTTTTTCTTGTAAGTCATAACCTTGTCTGCTTAACAGTAATCAATACAATCTTGTTTGACTATGTTGTATATGTTCTGGATGTGTTTTTGATTTTCATGTTACACGAGTGATATTGATGTATTGCTCAATTTGTATAAGATCTAATTAAAAAAGTGACTCATTTTTTTCAACTCTGACATATGCACAACATGCAAACCTTCATAGGACATTGGATTATGCTATTATTTGGAAGGATTTTTGCTATTATTTGGAAGGATTTTTGCTATTATTTGGAAAGTTTTCACTTTTGGTTTCCATGTCACACTTTGGTGCCCAGTTTTAGAGAATGACCCATATATCAGCATTCGAAATAAGAGCTTGTCCGCTTGTCCGAGCCTAGTGAAAGTATGCACGGACAAGCAGAATATTGCTTGAACTCTTCCATTGGACAAATGACATTCTTGGGCTGAAAAACATATTTTTCCTGATTTTGTTTGCTCAAAAAGTAATTTACATCATTTCTGACATTTGTTTTGTTGTTCTGATTTATTTGTGTAGTTTTATTCCTGTAACCATGGAGATTAACTGAGATAACGCTAAGTACTGTGGGATGGTGAAAATCACACCAGACTTGTCCCATGGACAAGTGACAAATTTTGCTTATTAATACATCTGAAATATGTGTTATATAATGTACTATGGAAATATAAAATAAAGATAGTATTTATATATTTTATTATATTAATTTTCCACTACTGAATATACAATTGTATCTCATTCTCAATCATCTTCTATTTCACTTCACTTGTTCCGTTCCGATTGTCTGTACCACCAGCGCCACCTGGATATTTTCCTAACTAACCACCTCCGGACATCCTCAACCCGGTAATATATCAATCATAGCTGACTGGTCCTCGACAAACAGCAGTGATACACACATACAGTAAAACCTCTTTAAATCGACCGACCATGGAACCGACTTCAAATGGTCCATTTAGGGAGGTGGGTGGCTGAAGGAGTTTTTTTTATCACGACAATGGTATTGTATGGGCGATCGTTTGGGACGCAAATAAAGCAACGATATAGGGGAGTGGTCGATCTGTGCAGGTGGTCCGTTAGAGATTTTACTGTATATACAAAGCCCCTTTAATGTCTTCTACTTCCGGGCAGACTTTGGTCACGTGACGATATCGAGTCACGAGATTCTCAGGGTGAGATGCACTGGGACATGCTGTGAATGTTTGCGTCACTATAGATAAGGCAAGAGGAAATGAGGGTGGTTTATATGAATATTAAGGGCCGGGTCAGACAGTCTCAGATTGGCTACTATTAGGTATATGTGTGTTGGCATGTGGCGTGAGATAAGCTATGGGTGTGTGGGGGGGGGGCGGGGGGTGGTAGCAGTTAAATACTAATGGCTGAATCGTGATCAGAACATCATATCCGGTA
Source organism: Branchipolynoe longqiensis (assembly GCA_030323885.1). NCBI lineage: Eukaryota > Metazoa > Annelida > Polychaeta > Phyllodocida > Polynoidae > Branchipolynoe > Branchipolynoe longqiensis. The sequence goes on from CM059186.1 coordinate 161,423,083, forward strand.
TGGGATGTGGCACTGAGCATGCAAGTAACCCCTCCCACACACACACACACACACTCTCCCTCTCTCTGACTTATGTGTGTATGCACACATACAGTATGCGGGAGTTGCCTCTGCCCTATTAGCATACACGCCCTCTGGTGGTGGCGCCCCGACCTACTACAGAACTGTGCATTCGCAATCCATCTCCAAGCAGATCTTCCGCAGATTAACCACACTTCCGCTTTGAGAGTCAGACACCCCGCCACCGCGCCAAGTACGGCACATGATTACTTGCGACCTACAACTGCAAGTGCTCATCTGGGGATGTGATTGGAGAGTGAGCTGCTCTCACGAGCCTCCGAGGGTCTGCTACTCTTGTCGTGACTGAGGTGGAGATGAATAAATAAATAATGGACTCAAGATGTACTACTTTATCTCTAAATAAGGAGACTATGATTGCTTGGTTAAAGCTAACTGGAAGCATAGTCACGAAAATGTAGGGAAGCCATTCACATGTGCCAGAATTAAAAGCCAGGCAGGAACGATAACTTTATCTGCATGAAATACACTAGCCACATACATACATCTGGAACAATTCCATTAAAAACATACAACACAGAGATCAATGGAAATTAGTTAAGAAGAGGAGTTAAATAATAATTATAAACAGAACTCACGAGTATACTGAGTTTGCATTATAGGAAGGGTGTGCATCTATCCGTTTGTGTGAGAAGAGATAACTTAAAGATATTTCTTGGAAATGGACATATAGCACGAGTAGCTCATACTGCTGAAACCAGCGGCTCGCATTGGTGGCGCAGCAACTCGTCTGGGAGCAGGAGTAGCTCGTAGTGGTGTCACGAACATCTCGTACTGGTGGCACAAACAGCTCGTACTGGTGGCATGAGCAGCTCGTATTGGTGGAACGAGCAGTTCGCACTGGTGGTACGAGCAGTTCAAACTGCCCTGAGTTACTCATACTGGTGACACGAGCAGCTCATACTGGTGGAATGAGCAGTTCACACTGGTGTGACAAGCAGTTCGCACTGATGGTATGAGCAGTTCAAACTGCCCTGAGTTACTCATACTGGTGGCACGAACAGCTCGTACTTGTGGAACGAGCAGTTTGCACTGGTGGTATGAGCAGTTCAAACTGCCCTGAGTTACTCATACTAGTGGCACGAACAGCTTGTACTGGTGGAATGAGCAGTTCACACTGGTGGTATGAGCAGCTCAAACTGCCCTGAGTTACTCACACTGGTGGCACAAGCAGCTCGTACTGGTGGAACGAGGAGTTCGCACTGGTGGTACGAGAAGTTCAAACTGCCCTGAGTTACTCATAATGGTGGCACAAACAGCTTGTACTGGTGGAACGAGCAGTTCGCACTGGTGGTATGAGTAGCTCAAACTGCCCTGAGTTACTCATAATGGTGGCACGAGCAGTTCGCACTGGTGGTATGAGCAGCTCAAACTGCCCTGAGTTACTCATAATGGTGGCATGAGCAGCTCGTATGTGGGGGATTTTAATACTGGTGGTACGAGCAGCTCATACTGATGGTACGAGCAGTTCATTCTGCTGGTACGAGCAGCTCATAGTGGTGGTACGAGCAGCTCATACTGGTGGTACTAGCTGTTCATACTGGTGGTACAAGAAGCTTGCACTGGTGGCACAAGAAGCTTGGACTGGTGGAATGAGCAGCTCGTACTGGTCGCATGAGCAGTTCAAACTGGTGGCATGAGCAGCTCATTCCGATGACACGAGCAGTTCGAACTGATGGAACGAGTAGCTCATACTGGTGACATGGGGAGCTAATACTAGGTGGACAGGAAGGTTATACCGGGCACATGAGCAACTTATACCGGGTACATGGGCAGCTCATACCGGGCGCATACTGGTTCTAATGGTGGTTCTTATCGGTGAAAAGCAGCTTATATTTATAGCACAGGATCCCCCCACAACATTTAGCTCTTATCGTTCATACAGCAGTAATGGGAACTCATATCAATGATAAGCATGGATCTTATCAGTGGCAAGGGCACCTATACCTGCGTTAAGAACAGCTAATATCAGTGGTGATGGGTACCTCATGCCAACGGTAGACACAGATATTAATTTAGCAATGGTGTGGGTAACTTATCTGGTAGTTGAACTACAAGTATAAACCAGTGGTGTCAACATCTTATCGGTCCTAGGGTGAAGCGCTTAACAGTTGTAGGGAGACCACATACCGAAATCAGTTGTAGGTGCAATATCTTATGGGTGGTAAGGGCAGCTGTTATTAGTGGTGTGGACACTCATACTGGGTGACAAGCAGCCCCATACCAGTGGCACAAGCGGCCCTTACTCAGGGATGAAAGTGGTCTCCGAAAAAGAATTGTGGAAATCAAGCAGAGATTACTACACCGATGGCAAATTTCCGCGAAAGCGCGGATCCCCCACCCCTCCCCCCCACCCCCACCCAATAGAATTAGGACTGTTCAGGAATCGTGGGAAAATACCGGAAGTCAGGTTTCAACTACCCTTGTTGTGGCTATAATATCACTTGGCAGTAATAGGATAACACAATTGATGGTTAGCTCAGTGTCAGGACAGTGAGATAGCAAGTCATACCTAACTAGTTCTTGTTTGGGTTTTATGTTCTAGCAACATCTAACGTCATTTTGTTTAACGTTAATCAGTAAAGATTAAAAAGAATCGCGGAAATCTGCGAAATGGCGAAGATCTTTCATCCCTGCTTACTGGTAGTGAAGGCAACAGTAAACACTAGTCAGTAGACTGGCCGGGCGAGGCAGACTTACGATGGCATCCCGGTTGTCCGGGGACTGGGCGGGACGACGAGACACACACAGGTTAACATCATAACAAGGTTCACAGCATACTGCAGCCGAGTCTGCCTTTATTGATCAGGCGCGTGCATTGAAAGTTGCATAGTCCGATGGTTTTGACATTCTTGAATTTTATGGGATAAATATATTAGATTGATTGCTATTATCTACTTTACTTTAGTTTGAATTAACCTTTATTATAAATGGCTAACTTTTGAGATATTTGAAGTGTAAACATGTAACATTAATTTTGGCAAGCATGCAGTAACAGGTTCTCTTAAATTGCATTAGTATTTCCTTCAAAGTGGTGACAAATGTTTAATAAGTGCACCAGTATTTAAGTTAGATATCTAGATTCAAATCTAGATAATTTCTTTGGTTTTGAAAATTAGATATTTTCATCGGACGATGCAGCTTGAATTGCTTCACATTTAAGGAAATCAGCGTCAAATTCTTTAAATCAAAAGGTCATTATTATTTTTTAAAGCAGTTAAAATATTTACTGGTATGTTGAATAACCCACCATTTAACCTTTTTTTTTTTTAAAGTGATTTCTTGGTGCTACCATTTGAATAAGACCTGAGCATCAATCAGGCATTTAAACGATGTTATATATGGGGTGACACACATTGAAACAAAAACAAAATAAAATAAAAGTGACAAACATAAGAGAGTGAGTAAATGCAATGCGAAATCTCTGGTAGACGACACAAACACACATATAACACATATTGTCATTACACATTACAACTAGTAGAAGCCATTGTACATGGGAGTCAATGAGAAATTATTTAAAAGGAAACTACAGTCTAGACAGACATGCCGCCGGAGATTGATTTAGATAGGCACAGGGAAGCAAAGGCGATATCAGTTATGGTAAGGTTGCCATAGTTATTCATTTATTTGTACTGTAATAGCTAATAACCATCGTAGCTAAATGGAGAATCTTCCCTATCGTAAACAATTATTAGATCATTATGATCTTACTTTGAAATTCACTTCCCCTCTTACGGGTCACACCGGGGACGGTCTATTATTGTTTTATAATTATGTATAAATTATGTACCACCAAGTTTCAATTACAGTAAATGAAACCTATGCGAAAACATTTCCAACAAATCGAATTCATAAGAAAATAACTGTATTTAATTCAAATATCACTTTCAGAGTATTTAGTTAATATAGCGACAATAGTTAAAACAACTTAATGAAGCAACCATATGAATACTTCACTGGTTAATGGACGTCTCTATTTGACATATGGACAGATACATCAATCAACATCCCCCACTTCATTTGTGCAAGGATATTCTGGCATTTTAACCCAAATATGTCCAGAAAATCGCCGTAGTTTTCCAATGGCGACATTTACAACACAAGATATTCAAGAAAAGCCCTGCCTCTGTTCGCCACTCCACCTACGCCGCGTCTCTCTCAATACAGACTTTCAGCTTTATCTGCCTGAAAGTATCGAATGGATTATTTTTAATATTACTGCGTTCGGCTGGGGGCATGGGTGCTTGGGAACTGGGGGCTTGGGAGGCCAAGAGTTGGTCCTTGGGGCTGGGTCATTTTGGCTGGAGGGCTAGGAGCTGGATGCCTGGGAGCTGTGGGCTGTGGGCTCGGGGCTGTGGGCTGTGTTGGTGGCTGGGAGCTGCGAGCTTGGGGCCATGGGCTGGGGGCTGGGAGGTGGGAGCCTGGTAGCCTGGAGGCTTGGACTGGGCGCAACCTACCATGTTGGGGTTCTTGCCCTGGCCAGGGAGCGGCACGCAGCGCGAGGCGTGGCCGTAACAGGAGCACGAGCCCCGGACCACCATCTCCAGCACCGAGTAGTAGTACTTCTCCTTTATCTCGTCTCTGTTGTCGAGCAGGTCGTCACCTGGATGCAGAAATACAGAGTCGCTATTTGATTGTTTAAGTAATTATTTAAATAACGAAGCAAAGCGGTAGACAGCAATGGTTTCCCTGGCTGAAAGAAAACATTCCTGTTATTTAGTGTTAATGCAGTTTTGTTGAAAGTGGCATCTGTTACACGAGGCAAAAAGAGAAGGACACTCTCACCCACCACCTCCTGGAGATGTGACCCTGTGGACATGGAGGAGCTTCTATCATGTTATATATTTATTCTGTTGTGAATAACAAACATCGGCACTGAAGGACTGGTCTTCTGGCCCTGGTGAGAACATTGTTAACTAGTGGTAGAGTTTATTGAAGAAAGGTAAGTTAGTTCTAGAATGGACAGTGTTTGTATACACTTATTGGAAGTGAGAGAAAAAACTGCAGATGAGACAGTGGGTGGTGATAGAAAGTAGGGGAGAGAGCGAGAGTGAGCGGGAGAGAGGGAGAGAGGGAGAGGGAAGGGGAGAGCGGGAGAGAGGGAGAGAGGAGGGGAGAGAGGGGGAGAGCGGGAGAGAGGGGGAGATGGAGAGGGGGAGAGGAGAGATGGAGAGAGGGAGAGAGGCAAAGGGGAGAGAGGGAGAGAGCGGGAGAGAGGGGGAGAGCGGGAGAGAGGGAGAGAGCGGGAGAGAGGGAGAGAACGGGAGAGAGGGAGAGAGCGGGAGAGAGGGAAAGAGCGAGAGAGAGGGAAAGAGGGAGGGAGAGAGAGAGAGGGAGAGAGGGAGGGAGAGGGAGGGAGATGGAGGAAGAGAGAGGGAGAGAGAGAGAGAGAGAGAGGGAGGGAGGGAGGGAGGGAGAGAAAGGATAATTGATGCTATGTTTTCGGTTGGTTTTCAAACTGTAAACAGATGCTACACAGCAGTACTGAAAATGGTTGTATGTAGTGCAGAAGTCTGACAAATAAATCAGCGTTCTTCTTGTTTTCAGTGTTATATATCTCTCTCCCATTCTTCCAATTCACGTGAATTAAATTTAATCACATATGTAGGATGTTAGGGTTAGCACCGATTCAGGGTGAGCTAAGGGTAACTTGGTTTCCCAGCGCTTAGGGATTCTAGGAAGCCGCGAGTGAAGTTCTATAGCAGACGTCATTTGAGTGGTCCAGCTCTGTGTCGATGCACGCGTTGAAATGGACGCCGACGTCACCCGAATGTCGGCTGCGCAACAAGAACTCGCGTCCTTCATCTGACTCACACAGAGTTGGCGCAATGGACAAACGAGTTGAACGCTCGCTTCTCGACTGCGACCAGTCGTGGATTCAAACCCCGGCCGAGTCAACCCAATGACTGATTTTTGTATATTGATCGGTGGTTGTTTTACGCTATGTCAGCAATATATTCTGTCAATTTTCGTTTAACCATTACTTTTAAACAGAGAATGATTTCAGAATGGATCGCCCCCTGCTTCATACTACCTAACCTGGCGCTTAGCATTTGCTAGGATATGACAAAGAACAGTGGAACGAGGAAGACCAATTATCCATCGTTGAAATTTCCCCTGCTCAATCAATGAATATATCAATAACCAAAAGAGATGGGAAATAGATAACATTGGGTACAATAGTAAAGTGCCTGTCACACTATGCTGGATTGAGCAACGGACAGAATTTTCTAGTTCGGTGGTGTTCGGGCATGATAAGTATCAAAATGTATTAAAATGTGTCAAAATGTTGTGATATCGGGTCAAAGGGTGCCGGACACAGGGACATGAAACGGACATGACACGGACATGAAACGTACATGAACGGATAGCCAATGGATGATAAGCGGACTAAACAGTCTCAAACCGGACAAGAACCATAGACGTCAGTCCAGCGGAATCCTTTCCAAGTTTTGTGCATGTAACGGATCGGGCCGGATATCAACGGATATGCAACGGACACAAACCGGACTTTGCCGGATATCAATGGACTTTGTTCGGTTTCTTTCCGTTTCCCCAATCTGGTGATGTATGACAGAGCCTTTACATCATTTAGTCTGTGCCTTTGCGTGTAGAATTTAATCAGACTAATAGAAGGAAAACATCAAGCTTTCGAAAACCTCAATGTCAACACCGGGGAAATCATGATCACATTGCAAATAACTTTTAAATAATGATAAATGCAGTACGTTCGGAACAGTGCATCGGGATTACTTAGTTTGGAGACAGCTCGTCACATCAGCAACATAATGAATAATTAGTGATACCAGCGACTTTACAGTGCTGCCCTACTGGAATACTATGACCCATATCCAACTGAGTCACACAATCCTAACACTGAACCAACAAGTCCCTGTCCTACCCTAAGACTACTAAGAGTTTCGAATGCCGCACAAGGTAGCGACAAGTATTGATTTTGTAAGTTTTCGGTTTGACTCGGTTGGGGATTGATCCCACGACCTCCCACACAGTAAGCGGGCGCCCTACACACACGGCCATCTGGTCCGGCTGTGAGTGAGACAGGACACGAGTTCAACCACCGACCACACATCCCGCCGGCATTGTCGACACATGACTCACAAACCGCCCACACACGCCTCGTGCCCTGGCCTTTAAGGGTCTCTCAGAGCCGAGTCACTTTCCCAGAAGTCACTGCGATTACGGGTCTTGACATTTCGGTCAACAGATCACCAAGCCGAAAGCCTGCTGCATCAGGTATAAATCCGTCATCGGTTCACGGTGTGAATAAACTCCCACTGGGGATGGTCACGTGTCAATGAGCACTGAGGGTGTAGGGGGAGGGGAGGAGAGGGGGGGAGGGGGATGAGAGGAGGAGGGGAGGGATGAGAGGAGGAGGGGAGGGAGGGGGGAGGAGGGGAGAAGGGGAGAAGAAGTGGGGACGTGAGGGGGAGGGGGCAGAAGGGGGATGTGAGGGGGTAGGGGACAGGGGGGGGGGAGGGAGGAGAGAGCGGGAGAGGGAGTGGAGGAGAGGCGGGGAGGAGAGGAGGGGAGGAGAGGAGGGGAGGAGAGGAGGGGAGGAGAGGCGGGGAGGAGAGGCGGGGTGGAGAGGCGGGGAGAAGAGGAGGGGAGAAGGTGAGGAGAGGAGGGGAGGAGAGGAGGAGGGGAGGAGGAGGAGGGGAGGGGAGGAGAGGAGGTGAGGAGAGGAGGGGAGGAGAGGAGGGGGAGAGGAGACGGAGGAGAGGAGGGGGAGAGGAGACGGAGGAGAGGAGGGGAGGAGAGGAGGGGAGGAGGGGAGCGGATAGGTGGAGAGGGGAGGGGGAGGAGAGGGGTATGAGAGGGGTATGAGAGGTGGAGGAGAGGTGGAGGAGAGGTGGAAGAGAGGGGGAAGAGAGGGGGGAGAGGGTGGGGAGGGGGAGGAGAGGTGGAGGACAGGTGAAAGAGAGGGGGAGGGATAGGGAGGAGAGGAGGGGAAGAGGGGGAGGAGAGGTGGAGGAGAGGGGGAGGAGATGTGGGGGAGAGGGGGAGGAGATGTGGAGGAGAGGTGGAGAGGGGGAGGAGAAGCGGAGGAGAGGGGGGGGGGGAGAGCCGGAGGAGAGGGGAGGGGGGGGGGAGAGTGTGGGAGGAGAGGGGGAGGAGATGTGGAGGAGAGGTGGAGAAGGGGAGTAGAGGGGGGAGAGCGGGAGGAGGAGGAGGGGGAGGGGGGAGGGGAGGAGAGGGGGAGGAGAGGGGAGGAGAGGGGGAGGAGAGGGGGGGAGGAAGGGGGGGGAGGGCGGGGGGAGAGGCGGAGGAGGGGAGTTATTGGAGTTTTACGTTCTGGCAACATCTAAGGTCATATCAGGACGGAAGAATGGAGAAGAGGTGGCGGGGGGGGGGGAGGGGCAAGTGCTTAAGAATTTAAATTTATTATATTCAGACAAATATTTTTTTAATAAAGGGGGGGGGGGTGCAATGTACCGGATGAAATGACTGAATGGGTTGGGAATTCGCTTCCCATTGCGACAAGCAGGTCGTGTTCGAACCCTGGGCGAGTCAAACAAATGACTTCAAGATGCATACGCATCGCAACCTAGAACTTGTGCTTAGAATTACTATACAATGGTAAAGGGCGCTGGAATGAGGAAGACTTAATTTCCCACGATTGAATTAACTCCCTAATTCTCCTAACAGATTACAATCGCAGATTTATTGTAGTACTAGCAGTGTATTTTGTATAAGTAGGAACTTTTACTTTAATGGAACATTAATTTCTCGGCTGGAAGATCACTCCTTAGGGAAGCCATGCAGTGACCTTACTACTACTACATGTTTGTGGTTAAATAAAACTGAACTCAACTCAATGAATGAATGTTTCAAAATAAACAGAAATGTTTTGGAACTTATAGCAATTAGCCTACAAGCTGCTGGTGATCAGTCAGTAACCGACCCCCTCCCCACTACAGACCCCCCCCCCCCCATACACACACAAGTGACAGCCCCCAGCAGGAGGTTCCTTCCCATGGTTTACCTGTAAGACGCTCAGCCCACCCGCCGCTGACACCTTCTCAAAGCCAGCAGATCCTTCCTACCTAATTAAGCTCCCCTCTTTTGTTATTAATTGACCCCGAGGTCACGTGTCATCCCCTCCAGGGGTCGGGGTGATAAATCACCATTACAGAAGTCACAGCGGCGTTCACTAACGAAATCACGGTCCCCAGAGGTGTCTGAAAATTCCAAACTGCAATGTTGTCTGCTTTCCCTAAATGTCGTCTGCCATCAATCAAATTCAACATCACCGCTTCAACATCGCTAGTGAAAACAATTCAGATTAAACTGAACGATGTAATTTCTTCTATAATTCAACATGGAGTATGACAACAGTAGAATTAATGCCTGCATATTTGAGGTAAACAAAATGCTTAAAAAATACATGTGGTGTAAACAAAGTATCAATGATTTTTCTTTAGCGATAGCAGAGCAGGCTATTGGTCAATTTATAAGCAACGGTATGGTGGCAAATGGTAGGCACTATAGAATTAAATTGGTCGATTTTAATTGGTGCTATGGTAGTAACATTAGAGTAACCTATACCTACCTTCTCTGATAACATTAATAATAGTCGATTTTCAAAGCACCAGTTTGTTGTTTTACATCCTAGCAACACCTAAGGTCATATCAGGACGGTACAAAGCACCATTGCATGGTAACTTTCTGGGGGGGGGGGGGGGAACTCGCATTTTCGTTAATTAGAATGATACAACCTAATTATAAAATAAACAAGGCACGGGTCCATATAGTATCTATCAGAACTTTTAATTAAACAAAATCCGTCAGAAATTGTAGTCGACGACAACAGAGTGCTTTCTATTCAGAAATATTCGGACTACAGAAATCCTATACCTCTACACACAGAGCGGGTCGACAGTAGGAGAATCGCTCTGTAAACACAGATAAATATCTCACCAACCAACAACCGGAGATGTGATCGGAGGCGAGGAAAGCGACGACATCCGTCTTGTACACGGACCCTAATAGTATTAGTAATACGGCAGATGAAAGGGGCCCCGGTGTGAATGAGGCGGCTTCAAAGTGAGCGCGGGCCCGGCGGAGAGGACGCAGGCCCCGCTCGTTACCACGGACTGCGGTAGGTAGGAGAGGACCCGGGGGAGGGGTGACCCGGGGGGAGGGGTGACCCGGAGGAGGGGTGACCGGGAGGAGGGGTGACCGGGGGGCGGGGGGTAGGAAGCAGGAACACGGGCAGCCCCCCCCCCCCGCCACCGGCTGACTGCCTGACTGACGCTGCTTGAAGCGCAACAACAACGCCCCACCCCCGCCCCACCTCCACACACACTCTGTAACACTGTTTTTTTTTCTTTTTCTTGAAGATTTATACTGCCTATCATGGATAAGCCTGAATAGACTTATTTTCACCATTAGACAGTTTGTCAATAGAAAGCCCGGGCCTACACTTTTAATGACCCAAGGGATTTTTAACCTCCCACACCACATAGACATGGTATGAGAGCAACTGGCCTTTGATGACGCTGTAAGTTATACACAGTGGTGGAAATTCAAATTGGCAGAGGTGGGGGCACAGGGAATCGAACCACTGACCTTTAGATTAGGAGCCTGACCTAGAAAAAAGCCAGACACTCTAACCACTCCACCACAAAGAACCCTGTAACACTGCATTACATATTTACACGCCGAAACCCCACTGCACTACAATACGGTTTTACACGTAGAAACCCTTAACACTGCATTACACTGTTTTACACGCAGAAACCCCACTGCAATACAACACAGTTTTACACGTAGAAACCCTTAACACTGCATTACACGCAGAAACACTGCTTTAACACTGTTTTACACGCAGAAACCCCACTGCACTACAACACTGTTTTGCACGCAGAAACCCCACAATATTGTTTTACACGCAGAAACCCCATGGTGCTGCAGTACGGACAGAAACCCCACAACACGGCACTACGGGCAAACCCCCGACAACATTGTACTACGAACAGAAACCCCAATCTCAGACTGGTTAGTAATGCCAATGGCGAGTGGTGGTAGGGTAAAAAAAAAAAAAAATTTAAAAAGACATAAAACACCGCAGACGCACACAAAAACCTCCATGTAAAGTGTTGTTTGTGGCAGTCCCCGTTTGGTTAGCCGCCACTGTAGTGCATAAAGAGCCCGCATGGGGCGCTCATCTACAATGCAGATGGCGGCGGCCACCAGGGGGCGGGTCACGTGACCAGCGGGCTGTTTGTTTTATGTGGGGCACTGTGCGAAGGGCCTGTTTCCACTGTATGGTAATGAGGGAGCCGGCGGAGGTGAAGCGGCGGGCGGCCATTAAAGACCCGACAATAGAAACCACACTGTGGCAGTTGGGTCTCCAGTGTTTTTTTCCGATTAATTAATTAATTAATTGATTGGTGTTTTTTTTTACGTCCTAGTAACACACAGTTAGTTAACCAATGACTTATAAAATTGATACTTGTCACTTCCTCGGCTGGCGCTCGGTATTAATAGGATATGGCAAGGACAGGGTAGCTCAGTGTTAGGATAATGTGACTTGTGAGCGAGTGGGATCGGATCATGGTGCCGGCAGCCGGGTCTTCCAGTCGACCTGAATATGGCCCATGCTGCCGACACGGCGTAAAGCAACCACCAATCAATCAATCAACCCAGTCGACAGCACTAAGAATGTCACCATGAGTGTGCACTGTCACAAGTCTGTACCCGTCCTGATATTATTACCTTAGATGTTGCCAGGATGTAAAATTCCAACTAACTAGTTAGTGACAGTGGCACACTCACAGCGACACATTCAGATACCAGCACGCGATGTAAGGTCACACAAATATATCTAGTTAATCAAGCCATCTCATCCACTCATATTCCCCGCCCCATCTGCTCATAAGAGTCATATTCTGTGCCATCCCATGTACTCATGTCCCCCGCCATCCCATGTACTCATATTCTATACCATCCCATCTATTCATGTTGTTTGTTTGTTTGTTGTTGTTTTACGTCCTAGCAACATCTAAGGTCATATCAGGACGGGTACCGACTTGTGACAGTGCGCACTCATGGCAACTTTATAGTGCTGTCCCACTGGGAAACCAGGCCGCCGGCACCATGACCTGGTATCCCACTCAGTCACATTATCCTGACAATGAGCACACCAGTCCTTGCCCTATCCTAATAATGCCGAGCGCCTGGCTAGGAAGCAACAAGTATCAATTTTAAAGTCATTGGTTTGACTCGACCGGGACTCGACCCCACGACCCCACGATCTACCAGCACGGGAGACGGACGCTCTAACTCATTCGGCCATCCCGTCTGGTATATTATATACCATCCCACCTACTATTCATATTATATACCATCCCACCTACTCATGTTCTATGTACTCATGTCCTCTACCATCCCATGTACTCATATTTTATGCCATCCCATGTACTCATGTCCTCCGCCATCCCATGTACTCATATTCTATACCATTGCTTCTATTCATATTCTATACCATCCCATGTACTCATGTCCTCTACGATCCCATGTACTCATATTCTATAGCATCCCATCTATTCATATTATATACCATCCCACCTACTCATATTCTATACCATCCCATGTACTCATGTCCTCTACCATCCCATGTACTCATTTTCTATACCATCCCATCTACTCATATTCCCCACCATCCCATGTACTCATGTCCTCTGCCATCCCATGTACTCATATTCTATACCATCCCATCTACTCATATTCCCCACCATCCCATATACTCATGTCCTCCATCATCCATGTACTCATTCTATGCTAGCCTGTGTACTCATGTCCTCTACAATCATATGTACTCATTCTATGCCATCCCGCCTGTGTACTCATTGTAATATGTAATTCTGTTAAATATGATAGCATTGAATAGATTTGGCCATAATCGGTGCCTAACCCCACCTTTAACCCTCCTTTCGCATGGGGTTAGTGCAGGTGACTTTACCCTCGCCGAGTTAGTTTAACCCGGACACATACATACGCAGTTTTCACCGCTAACCCGGGAAATCCGCACAACGCAGGGTTACGACCGTTAACCCGGACACATACATATAGGCCCTGGTATCTAGTATATCTAGAAGAAGAGGGTTGGTTGATGCTCATATTAGCTTGTGTAGGAGGGGTAGACAACTGAGTGTGATGTTGTTGTTTGTTGTTGTTTTACGCCATAGCAACATCTTAGGTCATATCATGACGGGTACCGACTTGTGACAGTGTGCACTCATGGCGACTTTATAGTGCTGCCCCACTGGAAGACCAGGCCACCAGCACCATGACCTGATATCCCACTCAGTCACATTATCCTGACACTGAGTCAACCAGTCCTTGCCCTATCCTAATAATGCCGAGCGCCAGGCTAGGAAGCAACAAGTATCAATTTTTAAGTCATTGGTTTGACTCGACCAGGGTTCGAACCCACGATCTACCAACTGAGTGTGAGGTGAGTGATGATTATGGTAGGGGGTGCAGTATTGATGATGCCATGGCTTTTGTTTAAAGTTGCATGGTCCGATGAAATATATATTTTTCGAAACGAAAATACTTATGTACATTTGATTCATTAGCTAGTAGTTTGGGACAACATACACAGAATAATCAGTGAATACACTACCTCATCCCACTGGACACTTACTTTGAGGAATTAGGCACGGAGGTCACAAACGAATTAGGTCAATCTCATGACCTGATTTGTCTTGCCCTCATTCCCTACACCATATATGGCATTAGTCAGGTTCTAATACATACACATTACTAGGTCGACTGACATCACATGACCATTGCGAGATGGTAATCTGTGTCATAGCTACAGGACTTTTGGTAAGCTTACCGAAATGATTTTGGGTTCTTTCAGCTCAATTTGCCCCGGAATTAGCACGTTTTCATCAATATTACCCCGGAATAATGATTAATAGCTTATAATGATAAGTTTGATATATCTATCTAAAAGAATATTGCAAAAACTCAAATGCCATCGGACTATGTAACCTTAAGGGCCTGGCCCAGTGAGATGAGTTCTGATTCGTGACTTAAAGCCTGGGTAGGAAGGATGGTGCACTTCTGATGTTCGGCGGTAGCTTGTTCCACATCTCCCTCTGAAGATTGGCGCTTTAGCTAGTCTGTGGTCCATCGCGCATTCTTATTTTCCTGTTCAGCTGGTCTCGTGAGTGTAGTTCTTTTACTCTTTTATAAATAACTAATAATAATAATAATATCTTTATTTCCACATGATCAATGTACACACAAGTTGATATTTATAGCAGATACCGCTTTACTGGGTTAGTGCCTCGCAATGTGCAATTAGTGTTTACCCCTTAAACATAGTTCTGAGGGTTTTCTTTGCAGCTTGTCCTGCTATTTAGTTGTCAGGCTCTAAGGTACCAACTGGTAACAGTGTGCACACATGATGACTTTATAGTGCTGCCCCACTGGGAGACTAGAATGCCAGTACCATGACCTGATTTCCCACTCAGTCACATTATCCTGGTACTGAACAAACCAAGCATTGCCATATCCTAGTCATGCTGAGCACCACGCTAGGTAGCAACAAGGATCAATGTTGTAAGTCATTGGTTTGTCTCAGCCAGGATATCAAACTCCAGACTTTCTGAAGAGAAGAAGCCTGCGCTCTTACCGCTTTGGCCACTGCATGTGGTTTAAGCAGGAGGCAAGAGACGAGACATTTATATATGTACGTATGTATGTATTATGTATGTATGTAGCACACATTAAAATGCAATGTGCATATTCTGTACACATTTATATATCTATATATATAACACTCCACTTCCCTCGGCCCCTGCCCCCACCGTCCCCATCTCCACCACCCTTTCTGACTCTTGGGTGGTTCGTAACCTTGACAGTTACAGGCTGCAGCATTGCAGCAATATAGAAAGGCACCGATAAATCGGTCCGTTCTTTGGAATTAAGATTTAACTTTAGGTGGGGGCAGTTGTAGAAGTGGGCGGTACTTTACAACAATAACGATGAGTCATTGGAGCGGTACTGGATCACCAGTCCGATTGTAGCTGTGCACGCATGTCCAGTAGCTGATGGTTCAGGAGGAAGGGACAGGAAAAGGTGGGAACAGTGAAAAAGGAACAGGGCCCCACCCAAGCAAACAACTCCCTTGATCACGGGGAGAAGTAAGCCCGGGATAACAAAAAAAAGAAAAGGGTAGTATAGAGGAAAGAAAAATTAGGAGAGTTGAGTCAAAGGGCGGTGTCTCCTTGCTCTGTGGTGACCAGTTGGCGAGCAGGTAGAAAGACGGAGTAAGGTAGAAAGTGAAATGCTGGCCGGCTCCCCCTTCTGGAACTCTTTTCAGACATTATCAAGGAGGAGCGGGGCCAGCGTAGAGGAGATAGAAGAGGTGTGGATGAAGTGCGGTCCGGACAGCAAGTATCTCCACCACCACTCTCCATCTGTCATCCCCCTCCCCTCCCCCCTCCCCCCTCCCCATGGCGCTGCTCCCTCGCACCCCTCCACTGTCCTCCCACATAGATCACGCTAAGGATTCATCTCCCACGATGATGTCACTACACCACCCCCATTCCCCCCGCCCCTCCCCTCCCCTCACCCCTGACCTTTCACTCCCGGTGCGTTTATTGACCACGACCTCAAGAGTTCGTACAAATGACAAATCCCCGGCTCCGTGCTCTGGACCGCCTTTGACCCCTACCCCGCCAGACATCACCAACAAAAAATCGCCCCCCCCCCCAAAAAAAGAAAATACCACATTTGTTGTATCTCCAACAGCAGTCACACAAATATATAGTTTGCTGGCGCCTGTCTAATAGCTTGAACACCGCCTCTTTTCCGCGGAAGCTTATTTTTTTATAATGAATAAGAAAAAGATACAGCTGTAGTATTTTCGGCGATCACGTGACGTGCGTGTTAGTAAAATGGCTTCCGGTGAAGCCAGGACGCCCCCCGCCCCACCACTCCCCTCGTGTCTAAACATGCCGGCAGTACGGGGGGGGGGGGGCGGTTGTCCACCCACTGTCACATCAGACGGACCAACAGATCGACCGACTCACACCTAGGGGCCCGTCCAACCAAAAGGTCACCAACTCCACCAAGCATGCAATCCCATCAATCCCATGCACTCGGACCAAACACCCCAATGCCTTAAAGTTGCATAGTCCGATGGTTTTGAGTTTCTGTCATTTTTCTGAGATAAATACGTTAAATTGATTGTTACAATCTACCTTACTTTAGTCTGAAGTAACTTTTATTTTAGATGGTAAACTTTTGAGATATTTGAAGAACAGGCATGTAAAATTAGTTTGAGCAAGCATGCCAAAACTATGACACCATAGGCTTCAGCAGTAACAGGTTCTATTAAATTGACTTGGTGTTCCCTTCTATATGACAACAAATGTTTTATAAGTGCCTGAGTATCTAAGTTAGATATGTAGAATAAATTCTGGATAATTGTTTTGGTTTTGAAAATGTGATGCTTAATCGGACTATGCAGCTCTAAGCCCCAGTCACAGTACAGCTTGCGACCCCTTTCGACCATTTGCGACCACTTTGGACCAAAGAACCTACCGTCACCAAAGACCTCCTTGCGACCGAAGTAATGGTTGCCGACCTCTGGGCAACCATTTTGGTAGCAAGGAGGTTTTTAGTGCAGTAGCTGCAACTTCCTTGTGACGAAAATGGTTGACAAGCGGAGTGTGACCACTGAGGACCTCTTTGCAACCACTTTCTGATCATTTTGTGAAGACTTGGGACCTCTTTTTGTGGTCGCAAAGTGGTCACAAGAGTAGTGGTCACTAGAGTAGTGTGTCTGGAGACGCTTTAAATTGGAGCTATGCTACCTGAGTGCTGGCTGCCGTCTTAATTTGCCACGAATGTACCCAGTTACAGCTATCAAATTAATTGTTGTTCAAATTTGTCGACGTCCCGTTAAAGAACCGCCACCCCGAGTGTCCACCCCTCCCCGAGCCAGGGTTAAGTGGTTCGGATCCACTCGGCTGGTTTCCGGTGGAGGGTGGGGGTGGGGATAGGGGTAGGGGAGTTGGGGAAAGGTCAACTAAGAACTGGCATATAGCGTCACTGCAAGGGTTTGGTGTATCTTCCAGTCCTAGTCACAAATACCGCTACACACTGCCCTTTGGTTGCCCTTTTGGTTGCCATTTTGGTTGCCCTTTTCGTTGCCCCTTTGGTTGCCCTTTTGGTTGCCCATTTATTGCCATTTGGTTGCCCTTGGTTGCCATTTGGTTGCCCTTTAGTGGCCATTTGGTTGCCCTTTAGTGGCCATTTGCTTGCCCTTTAGTGGCCATTTGCTTGCCTTTGGTAGTGCACTTCCCTCCACAGGTGAAATGCCACATACACAGGTAGGCGTGGGTAGGTTGATTGCATCAGGAAGCCAAGATAGCTCTTCATACTCTAGTCCCGGTGTGGCGGTTTCAGCGCCCGGTCCGTTTCAGCGCCCTGCCGTGGTCAAAACACCCGTGGCCTCGCCGGCTACAAGCTCAGCTGGTGCCCGGCAGTGTTAGGGACCGATTAGGCCGAAATCTATTGAATGCGATCATATTTAACAGAATTACATACTCAAATAATGAAATTTAATTAAATTAACCTTAAATTCCAAGCGATATTAACGTAGCAGCTAGATCAGCATCGAATCGCCGAGTGTAAACAAAACAAATAGCAGTGCTCACCGCAACGTGCGAAAATCCGCGCATGCGCAGAAGCCACGACAGGCCGCTGAAACTGATCGGGTGCTGAAACCGCCACACCGGAATGGCAGAACTGTGGGTCCTAGTCCCATTTTAGGTGGAGTATCCAATTTCTGTGCAACTACCCTCCATGACACTGGTGCCGTAACTACGATGCATATGCTGAGCAGGGTGTGGATTTGAACCTGCCTCGTGTATGTAATGGAAACACGCTACCTATATATATATACAACCGGAAGTATGAGACTTGATTTGTTTGTTGGAGCTTTACATCCTGATTGGTTGGTTGTTGGAAATTTAAGTCCTAGCAACATCTAAGGTTATTTCAGGACTTGTGACAGTGCGCACTTATGGCGACTTTATAGTGCTGTCCCACTGGGGAATCAGGCCGCCAGCACCATGACCTGATATCCCGCTCAGTCACATTATCCTGACACTGAGCTAATCAGTCCTTGGCCTGTTTAATGCTGAGCGCTAGGCTAGGAAGTGACAAGTATACATTTGGTAAGTATTGGTTTGACTAAACACGGGAATCGAAGTGAGTGTGTGTGTGTATGTCTGTGTTTGAGTGTGCATGCGTGTATGTGTTTGAGTGTGTATGTGTGAGTGTGTATGTGGGAGTGTGCATGTGAGTGTATATGTGTGAGTGTGCATGTGAGTGTGTGCATGTGTGAGTGTGTGTATATGTGAGTGTGTGCATGTGAGTGGGTGTATATGTGAGTGTGTGTATGTGTGAGTATGTGAGTGAGTGAGCATGTGTCAGTGTGTGTCAGTGTATGTGTGAGTGTCTGAATGTGTGAGTATGTGTGAGTTAGTGTGCATGTGTGAGTGTGTATGTGTGAGTGTGTATGTGTGAATGTGTGTATGTGTGGGGGTGTATGTGTGAGTGTGTATGTAAGTGTGTATATGTGTGAGTGTGCATGTGTGAGTGTGTGCATGTGTGAGTGTGTGTATCTGTCAGTGTGCATCTGTGAGTGTGTGTATGTGTGAGTATATGTGAGTGAGTGCATGTGTGATTGAGTGCATGTGTGAGTGTGTGTATATGTGAGTGTTTGTATGTGTGAGTGAGTATGTGTGAGTGAGTGTGCATCTTTGAGTGTGTGCATGTGTGAGTGTGTCTATGTGTGAGTATGTGTGAGTATGTGTGAGTGAGTGTGCATGTGTGAGTGTGTGTATCTGTCAGTGTGCATCTGTGAGTGTGTGTATGTGTGAGTATATGTGAGTGAGTGCATGTGTGATTGAGTGCATGTGTGAGTGTGTGTATATGTGAGTGTTTGTATGTGTGAGTGAGTATGTGTGAGTGAGTGTGCATCTTTGAGTGTGTGCATGTGTGAGTGTGTCTATGTGTGAGTATGTGTGAGTGAGTGTGCATGTGTGAGTGTGTGTATGTGTGAGTGTGTATGTGTGAGTGTGTATATGTGTGAGTGTGCATGTGTGAGTGTGTATCTGTGAGTGTGTGTGTATGTGTGACTGTGAGTATATGTGAGTGAGTGCATGTGTGTATGTGTGAGTGTGTGTATGTGTGAGTGTGTGAGTATGTGTGAGTGAGTGCATGTGTGAGTGTGTGTATGTATGTGTGAGTGTATATGTGTATGTGGTTAGGGGACGGTGGGGGGTGAGGTACTTCTGCCCACTACATATGTATATACAACTAAAAAGTGTCTACCATAGACAGTTTTTACTCCACACATATATGATACATTGATAGTTGCTAACCTATAATTTGTACACCTCTTCTACTTGCAGCATTCTGAAGTGTGACCCACATCCAGCCGTTGCGATTCTTGGCTATCAAATATGCCCTATTGTGGTCTCCAATCTATTTGTTCTTGTCCCAGACTAAAACTACAGGAATGTGGGTATTTATGTACACATCGGCCATATGTTAAAGTGCACAGCGTGCAATTGTGAAGACACATAGGGCAAATTCCATAACCACGGAAATTGTTCAGTGTTTTGCATAATGTATATATAACTAAATAACAACATCACTCCCAAAAATATCCTCCTTTACTTTATAAATAATACTCCCTGAATTTTGGGGAAATATCAACATTCTTCGGAGTCAGTATTTTTAGTACCGTCTTCTGAACATAAAACTTTTAGGTAATTTAACAAGAAAACAAAATGGTCTAATAATTATAACAAAGGTAAAAAGAAGGAAATCTGATGCCAGGAGTTGGTCGGAGACATGATGTCTGTTATGGGCAATGTTATATGTTTCATTTGTTTCATTTGGTTGTACTTCATTTGATTTGCTTGATTTGTTTGATCTGTTTATTTGTTTGATCTGTTTTATTTGTTTTGTTTTGCTGCATGTTTCATTTGCTTGATTTGTTTGATGTGTTTATTTATTTTGCTGCATGTTGTTTCATTTGCTTGATTTGTTTGATCTGTTTATTTTATTTTGCTGCATGTTTCATTTGCTTGATTTTTTGGATCTGTTTCATTTGTTTTGTTTTATTTTTCTGCATGTTTGATTTGCTTGATTTGTTTGAACTGTTT
The DNA here is from genome assembly GCA_030323885.1 of Branchipolynoe longqiensis. Lineage (NCBI taxonomy): Eukaryota > Metazoa > Annelida > Polychaeta > Phyllodocida > Polynoidae > Branchipolynoe > Branchipolynoe longqiensis. The sequence continues at coordinate 161,443,392 of CM059186.1, forward strand.
AATTTGTTTTGTTTTATTTTGCTGCATGTTGTTTGATTTGCTTGATTTGCTTGATTTGTTTGATTTGTTATATTTGTCTACTTGGGTTATTATCGTGGTTGCACGTGATGTGATGGCTGAATTGCAGGGATGAAAGTGGTCTCCAGGAAAAAAAGCGGAAATGCTGATATTCTCCCATAAGCTTAGAATTGTCAGGGAATCGCTGAAAATTCCCGGAAGTCGGGTTTCATACATATTGGTATACACTGATAGTGCTGCGCCATTTGAAGCACGTATTAGTAGTATACGCTGCTAGTGCTGCGGCATTTGCACCACATATCGGTATACGCTGATACTGCTGCGGCGTTAGAAGCACGTATTAATAGTATATGCTGATAGTGCTGCGCTGTGAAGGCATTAGTAGTATACGCTGCTAGTGCTGCAGCGTTTGCACCACATATTAGTATAAGCTGATGGTGCTGCAGCGTGAAACAATGTATTGGTTGGTTGGTTGTTGGAGTTTTACATCCTGGCAACATCTAAGGTCATATCAGGACAGGCGAAACTTATTAGTATACACTTATAGCTACAGGAAAAATCCCAGATCTTTCATCCCTGGAATTGGTAAGAGAGCTAACCTCTTGTGCAGAATGTTTATTTATTTGAATCCTTGCTGAGTGAAGCAGTGACTTACCAAACTAATACTTGTCGCTAAGTAGACTGACACTCAGCATCACTAGAATATGCCAAGGACTAGTTTTCTAGGCATAAGGATACTATGACTGAGTGCGATATTGGGTCATGCTGCTAGCAGCACGATTTCCCATTAGGGCAGCGCTATAAAGTTGTCATCATTGCATAGTGTCACCGGCTTCAGTATCTGTCCTGATATGACCTTAAATATTGCTTGGACCGTAAACAAAAACACTAACAAATAAAATATAGTGGTTGGTGTTAATAATTAGTTCACAGTAGCTATTTGTTCATTGCGGCATTATCTAGTTTCGCCAACTTGACGACGAAAGCTGGTGGAACGCGTCTGTGAGTGTGAACCCACACCTTGTCCTCACCCTACCCCAGTACTGCGGCCATACATCATGCGGGTAATGTAATTCTACACATGCGCACACGGTACCCCCCATTTTCCTACCGTCAGCTGCCACCAACAAAAACACTCTCGCTACATTCCCTAAGACGACACCAGACGACATCTAGTGACGGTAGACTACGCTTCTTGTGAAAACGCCTTTGATTCAATGAATAATAAGAGACGCTATGGCGGATGATCAACACCAGACGACAATTAACAGTGAGTTGCCGCCCGCTGCCCGCCGCGCCCCCGGGGGGCAGACGGCGGATTAATGCCGTCACGTGACCTCGAGCCTTTGATCGGGTTGCCAGGCGCGTCTGTAGCTGCCTGTGTGTGCTTTCAGGACCCACCTGCCCGCCGGGCCTCCCCGTTATAGACCTATTTCATATGACGCCAGCATACGAAATTAGGTAGTGAGAACTCTTCATACAGAAAAAGTGAAATATCTCTCAAACCGCACAACTTAGAAACAAACTGCTTGGTACACAAACAGATCAAATGTTTAACAACCTTATTATATTAAATCTATAAGGTTAGGGTTCTGCATTTCTATTAATTTTGAATAAAACTGACGTTTTGCACTGTGCATACCGGCAAACTCAATGCATTGTCAATGGCCGTGAGCAATCTTCATACAGAAAAATTGAAATAGCTCTAAAACCGCACAACTTAGAAACAAACCGCTTGGCACACAAAGAGATAACATGTTTGTTTACCAACCAGATTATATTAAATTTATAAGGTTAGGGCTTTGCATTTCTATTAATTTTGAATAAAATTGATGTTTTGCACTGCACATATCGGCAATCTGAGTGCATTGTCAATGGCCGTGAGCAATCTTGAATTATCTTCCTACAGAAAAAGTGAAATATCTATAAAGCCACACAACCTAGCAACAAACCGTTTGGCAAACAAAGAGATAACATGTTTAACAACCAGATTATATTAAATTGATAAGGTTAGGGCTCTGCATTTCTATTAATTTTGAATAAAACTGATGTTTTGCACTGCGTGTATTGGCAAACTGAATGGCAGTGTGTCTTGGTTCTGCAGCCGAAGTGCGCGCGTATACACAATGTTTACAAACATTGAAATGGGTCTATATACATACATATATACCGCCACCAAGCACCACGCGCCATCACATCCCACCCAGCAGATATATGGTCTCACCAGGCACAAGGAGTCCATCACATGACATCAGATGGATGGCCGCACCAGGCACAAGGAGCCCATCACATGACATCAGATGGATGGCCGCACCAGGCACAAGGAGCCCATCAATTGACATCAGATGGATGGCCTCACCAGTCACAAGGAGTCCATCAATTGACATCAGATGGATGGCCTCACTAGGCACAAGGAGTCCATCACATGACATCAGATGGATGGCCTCACCAGGCACAAGGAGTCCATCAGGTGACATCAGATGGATGGCCTCACCAGGCACAAGGAGTCCATCACATGACATCAGATGGGCGGTCTAACCAGGCACAAGGAACCCATCAGATGGCATCAGATGGGTAGCCTGACCAGGCACAAGGAGCCAATCCCATGACATCAGATCGGCAGCCAGACCAGGCACAAGGAGTCCATGATGTGACATCAGATGGGTGGTCTAACCAGGCACAAGGAACCCATCATGTGACATCAGAGGGGCGGCCTCACCAGGCAAAAGGATCCCATCATGTGACATCAGATAGGTGGCCTAACCAGGAACAAGGAGCCTACCACATTACATCAGATGGGTGGTCTCACCAGGCACTAGAAGCCTTTGGGGTGGGGGTACATTCGTTGACTAAACAGGGGAAATTTAATTCGCGGACAATTCTTCACTCCTTATCCTATCCTAGTATTGCCGAACGCCAACATTGGTTTCACTCAGCCAAGGTTTCCAACCCAGGGCTTAGAGTGGATCACTAATTCATTAACTATCTGTTGATCCTATTTTGTTTCATTCATTAATTTCCTTTTCCTTTGTTATCATTTTGAGGTGCTTGTTGATTCAGCAGTGGGGGACCGAGTGGAGAGGGATCCCGATGTTGTTGGGATAACACGGAGAGGAGGACGCGTAGAGTGAGAAGGGGAGGGAGTGGATGCAAAGAGCCAAGCCTGGGTGATTCCATCATGTGTCCTGGTGACTTGTCAAACCAGCAAGACTCTGAGCAATGATTTGAAGCAATTATAAGTTGGTGCTTTTCTGATGGATGATAGTTCATTCCACATTTTGCTCCACACATAGACGGCCTTGACGGGTCTGTGGGAAGATGGTTTAGGGACTCTGAAGTGTGGTCTCTCCCATTCTTGTCCGTCTATTCACATGGTCTATGTATTGCTGATCCTTTGCCCTGGCAAACATCAGGGATAGTGTGTGTATATATCTTCTCATAACAAGTGTGTCAAGGTTCGATCTCTCATGCATATCGTGCACACTCAGGATTTATGTTATTTATAATCTTAGGTATATATACACACTCTTTTTGTGCGGGGTAAATAGTGTTTTTTTCAGAATACTATATTTGTCAGCGCCGAAACAGGGAGTAAGAGGGAGAGGGGAGTAAGAGGGAGAGGGGGAGTAAGAGGGAGAGTAAGAGGGAGAGGGGGGAGTAAGACGGAGAGTAAGAGGGAGATGGGGGAGTAAGAGGGAGAGGGTGTAGAGGGAGGGGGAGTAAGAGGGAGGGGGGGAGTAAGAGGGAGAGGGAGAGAGATAAGAGGGAGAGGGGAGTAAGAGGGAGGGAGTGAGGGAGGAGAGGGGGAGTAAGAGGGAGAGGGGGAGTAAGAGGAGAGGGGGAGTAAGAGGGAGAGGGGGTGTAAGAGGGAGAGGGGGAGTAAGAGGGAGAGGGGGAGTAAGAGAGGGAGGGGGGGGAGTAAAGGAGAGGGATAGAGGGAGGGAGAGGTAAGAGGGAGTAGGGGGGAGTAAGAGGGAGAGGGGGGATAAGAGGGAGAGGGGGAGTAAGAGGGAGAGGGGGGAGTAAGAGGGAGGGGGAGTAAGAGGGAGAGGGGGAGTAAGAAGGGAGGGGGGAGTAGGGAGGGGGGGGAAGAGGGAGAGGGGGAGAGAGAGGGAGAGGGGAGAGGAGGGAGAGAAGGGGGAGGGAGGGGAGAGGAGAGAGGGGAGGGGAGGAGGAGGGAGGAGGAGGGGAGTAAGAGGAGAGGAGGGGAGTAGAGGGAGAGGGTGAGGGAGAGGGAGGAGAGTAGAGGAGAGGAGGGGAAGGAAGAGGGAGGAGAAGGGGAGAGGGGAGAGGAGGGGAGAGAGGGAGAGGGGAGAAGAGAGAGGGGGGAGAAGGAGGGAGAGGGGAGGGGAGAAGAGAGGAGAGGGGGAGAGGAGGGGAGGGGAGAGAGGAGGGAGTAGGAGAGAGAGAGAGGAGAGAGAGAGGGGAGAGAAGAGGAGGGGGAGAGGGAGAGAGGGGAGTAGAGGGAGAGAGAGAGGAGAGGGAGGAGGAAGGGAGAGAGGGGGAGGAGAGAGGGAGGAGGGGAAGGAGGGGAGAGGAGTAAGAGGGAGAGGGAGGAAGAGGAGAGGGAGGAGAGGGAGAGTAAGAGGGGAGAGTAAGAGGGGGGAGTAAGAGGGAGAGTAAGAGGGGGGGAGTAAGAGGAGGGAGAGTAAGAGGGAGAGGGGGAGTAAGAGTAAGAGGGGGGAGTAAGAGGGAGAGTAAGACTAAGAGGCAGGGGGTGAGTAAGAGGGAGAGGGGGGGAGTAAGAGGGAGAGTAAAAGGGAGACGGGCAGAAAGAGGGACAGGGGCAGTAAAAGCGAGAGAGGGGGCGAGTAAAAGGAAGAGCGGAGCAAGAGGGAGACAGGGAGACACATTTTACTAACCAATTTTACTTAGCGATTATATAAAAAAAATATATATATAACGCGATCGTTGGGGTCTGTAATATATCATCGTTAAGAAAGCGGGGTCACCCTAAATCGGGGTTCACTTGAATGAATTACCTTTGAATTAAAGAATTCCGGGTCCAATAATGCACGGTGTTGTATCCGAATACGCGTTACATTGGGGTGCTAAAAGTTAAATCGGGGTTTTACTGTATATATATATCATCAATCAATATCATGTCCCGATACAAGTAAATTATATTTCCCCTTCTCAACTGTCCCACCGGAGGCCGTGGCCGAATCAGTAGCTCGCAGGCTTCCTGTATGGAAGGTCGGGGGTTCAAATCTCGGTCGAGTCAAACCACTGACTTACAAAATTGGTACTTGTCGCTTGCTAGCCTCACGCTCAGCATTAATAGGAATCATTAGGATAGGGAGCGGGTTACCTCAGTATCAGGTTAATGTGGGACATCGGTCATGGTGCCGGTGGCCTGATTTCCTAGCAGGGCAGCACTATAATTATAAAGTCGCCATAAGTGCGCACTGTCACAAGTCGGTACCCGTCTTGATATGACCCTAAATGTTGCCGGGACGTAAAACGCCAACAAACCAAGCACACTTAGCGCCTTTCTGGCTGAGTGTACCCGCGGTAGGTCTGACGGACGCTGCCACAGGGGGCGCTGCTGGCACGCGGCCATTAAGGTCCGCTGGTTACTGACGCCTCGGGTGGTTTGGCAATTAGCCACGAGGAGGACCAGCGAAACGAATAACCGGCTCGCCATCTACGAGACTACTAATGCAAACCCCGATATTATAATATAGGCGGCGCCACGCTGTTACTGTTAGCGGTGACACCAATACATTAGGCATGCTTGTGCAAACACAGCCTAGATATCCACTAAATGGCATAACCCATTCTGTGTGTATGTGTGCATGTGTGTATGTGTGCATGTGTGTGTCCGACCTCACTGTGCGGAAATGGATGATACGTGACCACTCGCAGGTGGCGCCACTGTGGCAGAAATTAGAATTAAGCGTCCACTATATAAACACATAAAATGAATAATGTCCTTGTTTATATAATAAGGATTTGTGATGCTTTCATTCTCCTTTTCGTCATCTACTGTAATTAAATTTAATGGAAATTGTATCTGTATATAATGAGAATGTTGAAATCAACTTTATTGCATATTCCCATAATTGCATTATACTTTATAGAACACATAACTATATATATCCACGGTGTTATATAACCATATATCTGTGGCACGATGCTATTTCAGTAGACGTCAGTCATTGATATCTGGGTTGTGTTTGTGCATTACTATGAAGGGAGAATGTACTAGTGTTCTGTTTCTGGTTCCTGACACCAGATCCATGAAAATCTCACAATTGCGGTATTATAATCTACATGATAGAGACTATTTGGTGTCGATGGGTGGTATTCATAAAGCAAAGTTTGTTTAATTAGTAAACTCAAAAGCTAGGCGTATTCGTGAAGTGATGAATTGTTCCTGAGCTTGCCAGTAAGCCAGGCATAGGGTCCATGTTTGTTTGTTGAGATTTTACATCCTAACAACATCTAAGGTACCGACTTGTGACGGTGTGCACTCACTGCGAGTTGGTAGTAGTGTCTCACTAGAACACTTGGCCACCAGCACCATGACCCAATATCCCACTCAGTCATATTATCCTGACACGGAGCTAACCAGTCCATGCCTAATCCTATTAATGCTGAGTGCCAGGCTAGGTAGTGACAAGTATCAATTTGATCCGTCATTGGTTTGACTCGGTTGCACGAAAAGCCTGTGCTCTAACCGAGTCGGCCACCGTGGAGACAGAGGAGTCGATTGGGGTTGGAACCCTTGACCTCCCCGATGGGAAGCAGGTCTGTACTCGTAGCGATTCGGCTACATACACGCGGTTGCATACAATCAAAGAAGGCGAACAGAAGTTGGTTGGTTGCAGTTTTACGTTCGGTCATCTAAGTTCACATCAAGACGGGCACTGACCTGAGACAGTGCACACTCATGGCGACTTAATAGTGCTTCCCCACTAGGATGCCAGTCCACCAGCACCATGACCTGATATCTCACTCAGTCACATTATCCTGGCATTGAACCAACCAGTCCTTGCCCTATCGTATTAATGCCGAGCGCCTGGCTAGGAAGCGACAAGTATAAATGTTTAAGTCATTGGCAAACAGAGGTGGTGAACTACAGGTGTAGTGAAGCAGGCCTTACCGAGTGTGTGAAGCCGAGTGAAGTTTACCCTGAGGTTGGTCATCTTGAGCAGGTCCTGCACCTGCTCACTGTAAGGGTCCTTGATCTGGATGTTCGGCGGCAGGACACGGAAGATGAGCTGAAATTTAAACAAACAAAACAATTAATTTAAAATTAAAATTAAATCGCATTAATGCAATGCTATAGATGTTGTTTAACGTGTACTACCGATTCGGCGACGGTGTCCAGTCCCGCCCGCCGCCAGAGTTCAATTCTCGGCCGAGTCAAACCAATGACTTACAAAATTGATACGTGTTGCTTCCTAGCTTGGCACTCAGCATTACTAGGATAGGGCAAGGACTGGTTAGCTCCGTGTCAGGATAATATGCCTTAGTGGGATATCAGATGTTGTCAGGACGTAAAACCAACCCCGCCCACCCCTCCTGCCGACACGTCAAATCCGATAGGGGCGCCCATTGCCAATGCCTATTAATGTCACTCCTAAACCGTCACACCTTTAAGGACATGGGCCACGTTGTACTAAATAAACAGTTCGGGGACCATAAGGGCACGCACCACTAAAAGACATGCCTGTAGTTTAACGAAAATTATTTCCTGGAATATGATAATACTTAAATAACACAAATATCCATTTTGCTACAGCTATGTTTAGTCATGTTTATGGGATTTTACATCCTAACAACACCTAACGTCAAATCAGGACAGGTAGCGACTTGAGTTAGTTGAGCTAGCGACTTAAAGCCCAAGTCACACCTACCCGGACGAGCCCCGGATTGTTAGCCGGACCCCCCCCCCGGACCACTCCCCGTAGTGTCCCGGACAAAATCGTTATTTTTGCCTCGCTCTCAGACCTACCGGACGAGCCACGGACTACAACTTACAAGCCCAGATCACCCCAGACAACCCCCGGACTACCCGGATGAGCCCCGGACAACTCCCGGACGAGCCCTGGACAACCCCCGGATGATACTATTTGATAGCCTGAAATGCGGGACCCATCCTGGGGTAGTCCGTGAGTAATACGTGGTCATCCATGCCGATCCGTGGTTAATCCGTGGTCATCCGGCCTGTCCGGGTCTTATCCGGGCAGTCTGGGAGTGCTCTGTCGGGGCTAGTCCGGGCTAAACCAGGGCTGAAACGTGGCTCTCCCGGTTTAAAAATGACCTGGATTGACCCGGACGGGACACGGACCACCCCCGGATGATGCCAGATCAAGCCCAGATTGCAATATTCCCAGGATCACCCAGGATGTTTTAAACATTTTGAAACATCCAGGGCCGACCCCGGATGAGGTCGGACCAGCCAAGGATCACGTGATCCGGGTAGGTGTGACCTAGGCTTGATAGTGCTTCCCCACTGAAATACCCCCCCTCCCCCCCCACCAGCACCATGACCCGACATCCCACACAGTCACATTATCCCGTTCGCAAACCAATCAGTTCTTGCCCAATTCTAGTGATGCCAAGCAAAACCTAAGGTAGCGACAAGTATTTAGTTTGTAAGTTCCGCTTTGACTCGTCCGGGGATTGATCCCAGCTCTACCCAGTGACAGCTCTACCCAGTGGGCCATCCGGTCAGCTGTAACCATGACATCCTGGTGTCTAGGTGTTACTCAGCGCTTATACCCAGCCTCCTTCAGGTACACTCAGTCAGGACCATTGTACCCGCATCACGCAGGTAGCAACCGTCAACAGACGTCTTATCTTATTGCCCTGTCACATTACAACGGATCTCGCCAGTGCGCCGCCAACGCGTAAAATCACTTTTTTACGTCGAGAAGCATCAAACGTTTTGGCGTGGGGGGCAAAGTTGGACGTATACATACCGTATACACAGCGTATGGCCAACGTATGACCAACGTATTGCTAACATACCTCCCAGCGAAAAATGCTCGAATTACGCTCCCGGTACGTTCACAGATCGCCAGTAAACGTTATATATGTGATTCGATCGCCAGAACTATGTGTCATACTATACATACATCAAAACACGCTGGAGAAATGCTAAGCGTACGCTAGGTGTACATTATCCATACGTTGTCAGTATGCAGACTGTACGTTCCTACTGCCTTTAAAGTAGGTCAACATAGTGCAATGTAGTGAACAACGTTTTACTAAAGTACATCTAACGTACATTGACATACGCCTAACACATACATAATGTACGACGGACGTAAAATCCACACATTGTCGAAAGTTGTTGTACGTCGAAAGTTTTGTGCATGCACAAAACTTTGCCGACCCCCTGACGTGCGACACCGTATATCGACGAACATGGATGTACATTGACGTATACCAATGGGCGCCTAATGCATGCGTAACGCATAACGACATATCCCGACGTAGCGGCAAAAAATCACATACGTCGACGTACGTTTGTGCGATGCATCATAATGTGACAGCACCATAAGCTTCCCTCAATCCCACAACTGTCCGGCGATCACGAATCACATGGCGGGAGGGCTGCGGGAGGGCAGGCGGCCAGGTCGCCACTGCGTGTATACACAGGGCTTGTTTGTTATGAACTGGGCTACCAGGAAGGGCTGGCTCCTGCCGCGCACCATGCGGCCGAGTGGTGCCCGGTCCCCGTCCGCCCCCGTCCGTCACTCACTATATCCATCACCAAATCAGCCTCTCCGCCCGTCAGGTTCATGACCTCGCCACCCCAAATGCTCTCGGCGGGACTGTGTTACGAGAGGAAACCCAGCCACCACCACCACCACCACCACCACACTATAAATACAGACTCTGTACACGTGTAGATAGATAGTGACTATCGCGGGTCGCGTTCCCCAGCACCACGTGCAAATACCATACGTGCTATATAAATACATTATATTAATATTATTAACGGAGTGCTGGTAGCATGTCATCCACCGAATGCTACAATCACCAAATCCACTGAGACGGCAGGGATCTGGGCGACTTGTGTTTGTGCGCAGAGAGGCAAACCCATCGCAAGCAGCCGCTGAGCTGGCGCGAGCACCACTATCGCTATCACTCGTGGTGTAAATTTTGACCATAGGAAATAAATGGTAGGCTAGAAATGTTAGCCAGCCAGAGGTAACGTTCTCAACCAATATTTGTGTCTGTGTTATGTGTTACGGAGTGTCAAATAACATACCTGTTAAAGTAACAATAACGGGGAGGCCACACCTATTAATTTAGTATTATCGGGTGTGTGGAATTTCCGATTTTCTGCGGCTGTCCCCTTTTGGCCATATGAGTCAACTGTTTGTTTGTTTGTTTGTTGTTGTTTTACGTCCTAGCAACATCTAAGGTCATATCAGGACGGGTACCGACTTGTGACAGTGCACACTCATGGCGACTTTATAGTGCTGTCGCACTGGGAAATCAGGCTGCCAGCACCATGACCCGATGTCCCACTCAGTCACATTATCCTGACACTGAGCTAACCAGTCCTTGCCCTGTCCTATTCATGCCGAGCGCCAGGCTAGGAAGAGACAAGTACCAATTTTAAAGTCATTGGTTTGACTCGACCGGGAACTGAACTCCCGACCTTCCACACATGAGGCCCACGCTCTACCGATTAGGCCACCGCGCCCGGTATATGGGTCAACTGCTTTCATATACCTTATCGCTGTCAGATTTACCGGAAGTGAGATTTCAAATTTTGGGATTGTCCAAATATGTTGAAACAGTTGTCGTGTATGTGGGGGTGGGGTGGGGGTAGGGCTTGGTTAAAAGCTGGATAGTCCGATGGAGCATCACATTTTCAAAACCAAAATAATTATCTAGATTTTATTCTACATATCCAACTTAGATAGTGATGCACTTGTCGCCACATAGAAGGGCATACTGAGTCAATTTAATAAAAAGCTGTTACTGCTGAAGTCTATGGATGCCAAAACTAATTTTACATGTTTGCACTTCAAATATATCCAAGGTTAGCCATTTAAAATAAAAGTTGCTTCAAACTAATATATTTATCTCAGAAAATGACTGGAACTCAAAACCATCGGACTATGCATCTTTAAAAAAAACCCACAAAAAACAACAACGTGGTGTCCTATGACGAGCAGGCCATGTGAAGCCCATAGTGTAACATTTCAGGTCAGAGGGGCCAGCAGCCACACAACACCCAACCAGTGGTAAGTTACCATCCCCAGTCCACTGAGGCCAGGTAAACCTACCTGTGGGAACCACAACTGTTGTTGAACACATAAACCACCCGGGCTTAAACTGTTAGTCACTCTCACACCCACCACCCACCCACTCACTCACTCTCCTACCGACCCTCCCACTCACTCTCTCACCCACTACCCACTCACTCACTCCCCCACCCACCCTCCCACCCACTCTCCCACCCACACTCCCACACCCTCCCACCTACTCTCCCACCCACTACCCTCTCACTCACTCTCCCACCCACTCTCCCACCCACAAACCTTCCAACAACCGACACCCACCCTACCACTCACTCACCCTCCCACCCACTCACTGATTCATTCCCTCACTCTCCCACCCACCACCCTCCCACTCACTCTCCCACCCACCCTCCCACTCACCCTCCCTCCCACTCACTGTCCCACCCACTCACTGATTCATTCACTCACTCACTCTCCCACCCACCCTCCCACTCATCCTCCCACCCACCACCCTCCCACTCACTCTCCCACCCACCCTCCCTCACCTCCCACTCACTGTCCCACCCACTCACTGATTCATTCACTCACTCACTCTCCCACACCCTCCCACTCATCCTCCCACCCACCACCCTCCCACTCACTTCTCCCACCCACCCTCCCACCACTCTCCACCCTCCACTCACTCACTCACTCTCCCACCCACTCACTCATCTCCACCCACCCACCTCCACTCACTCTCCCCACCCACCCTCACCACTCACCTCCACTCTCCCATCACTCACTCACTGATTCATTCACTCACTCACCCACCCTCCCACTCACTCCCATACATTCACTCACTGATTCATTCACTCACTCACCCACCCTCCCACTCACTCCCATACATTCACTCACTGATTCATTCACTCACTCACCCACCCTCCCACTCACTCCCATACATTCACTCACTGATTCATTCACTCACTCACCCACCCTCCCCACTCACTCCCATACATTCACTCACTGATTCATTCACTCACTCACCCACCCTCCCACTCACTCCCATACATTCACTCACTGATTCATTCACTCACTCACCCACCCTCCCACTCACTCCCATACATTCACTCACTGATTCATTCACTCACTCACCCACCCTCCCATTCACTCCAATACATTCACTGACTGATTCATTCACTCACTCATCCTCCCACTGATTCATTCACTTACTCACCCCGCCCACCCATTCACTCACCCCTGCCCACTCATTCATTCACTCTCCTACTGATTCATTCACTCGATCACTTACTCACCATCAATCATTGCTTCATTCATTCATTCACTCACCCTCCCACCTACTTTCACTCACTTTCCGACTGATTCATTTAGTCACTCACTAATTTACTCACCGTCACTCAATGCTTCACCCACCCTCTCACCCACTCAGTTACCCTCCCATTAAAACACTCACCCTCTGTCTCACTCACTCACTCACTCACTCACTCACTCACTCACTCACTCACTCACTCACTCACTCACACCCACCCATACCCACACCTGCAAACTCGAGATAAGCACAAAAAGACAGTCGCCCCATCAACTATATTTCCTACCGGGTGCGGTGGCCGAATCGGTAGAGCACAGGCCTCGTGTGCGGAAGATCGGGAGTTCGCGAGTTCGGTTCCCGGTAGAGTCAAACCAATGAGTTAAAAATTTATACTTGTCGCTTCCTAGCCTGGTGCTCGGCATTATTAGGATAGGGCAAGGACTGGTTAGCTCGGTGTCAGGATAATGTGACTGAGTGGGTTATCGGGTCATGGTGCTGGTGGCCTGATTTCCCAGTGGGGCAGCACTATAAAATCGCCATGAGTGCGTACTGTCACAAGTCGGTACCAGTCCTGATATGACCTTACATGTTGCTAGGACGTAAAACAACAAACAAACAAACTATACTTCCTCGAATTACCATCGGACATTTAAAGAACTATGGAGCCTCCTTGACTTTAAATGGCGGGTATCTGCTCCACATCACTCCACTCTCCCATGACAACATCGGAGCGGAACCACTAACAAATGTTCACCCAACTCCTGCTACTTGTATGTTCTAAACTGCTACAGGTCGGCAGTCCTTTGATGCAGTCTCCCCCACCTCTCATAACATTCTAGTTCTACCCTCCCCGCCCCTCCTCCCTTTTTTAAACCATACTTTGCGAGATGGTCTTACCAAGACCAGAAGATGGTGAGATATGGACTCACCGCTTCAGTTTCCAGTATCAAATGGCTTAAAGTTGCATAGTCCGATGGTTTTGAGTTTCTGTCATTTTTCTGAGATAAATATATGTTGATCATTATAATCTACTTTACCTTAGTTTAGTTTAAAGTAACCTTTATTTTAAATTGCTACCATTTGAGATATTTGAAGTACAAACATGTCAAATTAGTTTGGCAAGTACACCAACACTCTTGACACCATAAGCTTCTGCAGCAACAGGTTAAATTAATTTGACTCAGTATTCCATTGTATGTAGACACAAATGTGTAATAAGTGCATCAGTGTCTAAGCTACATATTGAGAATCAAATATAGGTCATTGTTTTGGTTTTGAAAATAAAATGTGATGCTTCATTGGACAATTCAGCTATACGTAACAAAATACACATCGAACCTAGTGATCTATTACGACAGCGGCGCCAAACCTACTGACAGTACAGTAACACCAGTCTTCAAAGGGACAATGAACTATATATATATAGTCAGCAATTCAGTTTACAAATTCTTCAGAGGGTTGTCTAGAAGCCCTGTCAGTGCTGCTGGACTAACTACAACACATCAGGAGCAATCAACCTCAGTACACTCTCCCCCCACATCATCATCATCATGATGCTGTCGGTCGCGATGCGACAAAGACTGCTTTCATTACTTGACTGCCACTCTCCATTTAGCTCTCTGCTGTGAGAGTTGCATCCATGAGCCGGTCTTAATGTCTCTCAGCTTCAGGTTTCTCTTGATGGTAACATTTCATGAAAGCTGCCTGTAAAAGTGTTGAAGTGCTGCTGGCTTTTGCAAGTTACCAGCGGCACTCTCTCAGGGAGCAAATAGAGGTTTCACACCGGCAAGAACATGTCAAGACAGGCGCAAAACTATTTGTCCCTGCAGTGGCTGGTCAGGAGATGTTGGGAGTTCCATACAGCAACCGCCCTTAATGCTGCCACAGTGACATGGTTTTCTGTCTAGGGGTTTCTCCCTTAGCCTTTGGTTCTGTCAAGAACCTGTACCACAAGGCAGTGGTTTACAACTCTGCAGGGCAGAGGCGTCAAACTCCCTGCGGTATTGCTATACCCCCACATACTACATACATACACAAACTGAAAACCAACAGCAGCATTTGTCGGAGAATGGCTTCAGTCTCAGCGGCCTATATTGGGTCTGTTAAAAGGCTAGTCAGGCTATAAATTTTTATTATAATATAGCGTAGTGTCTATGCATACGTGAGCCGTACGCGTTTGAAACATAGAATACATGTTTGAAACATAGAATACCAACTAAAAATATATATATATAATATATTAAGATATTAATCTTTTATCCAGCAAGTTTTTGTTGACACATTTGACATTTTAATATTTAGAACAAGAATTACTTACGTCTAGTCTAATCAATGGTGATGTAAACATCTGCCTGTAAAGTGACTGAAATTCTTAGATCAAAATGCTTAATTATGGAGAGTTGTTTCTGAAACATATTCATTATATTATTATATTGCATCCATCCATCCATGTTTGTGCCAAATTGTTATGTAATTTCTTTGATTAATTTTGAATAAAAGCAAAGTTTTGCCCTACGCATATCGGCAAACTTTGCTTTGCTGCCAACGCTGATTGTTTTGTGTGGAATTGTAATTTGTATGTTTCTTAGTTCAAAATGTTGAACTATGACTAGTTTTATCTTAGATATATTCATCAGATCATTATATTACATGTGTGAATACATGTTTATGCCAAATTGTTATGTATTTCTATTAATTTTGAATAAAATCGAAGTTTTGCCATAAGCTCAGGCGCATGCGCAGACACAGCCGTACGTCTAGACCGGCAGGCTACGAATACGGCTCACGTACGCGTAGCCACTGCCAATCACAAAAGTCTATACAGTCGAAATGTTTTCATAAACTCATGATTACTTCATCTTTCACATTTATAAAAAAGGTGTTGCAGATTATGTGTTTCATAAAAGCGTTGTCTGTGCAATGCATGGACATAAGATGACGGAGCAGTTTTCATGTAGGTCATGTGACAAGTTCAGCTTGTGATGTATGCTCAGCCTCCTTCCCAGATAATAGACTATAATCAGCACCCTGTGACTCCCGTCACACCACACCATTACCACCTCTTCAATCCTTACCGCTGTCACCGATTAACCCCCATCCATAACACACACACAGACACACAACTAGCTGTCACTTTACATACACACAACTGTCACTACCTGCACACAAACATGCAACTGACTGTCACTACCTACACATACACACACAACTAGATGTCACTCTACATACACACAACTGTCACTACACACAGACACACAACTGACTGTCACTACCTACACATACACACAACTAGCTGTCACTTTACATACACACAACTGTCACTACCTGCACAGAAACATGCAACTGACTGTCACTACCTACACAGACACACACAACTAGCTGTCACTCTACATACACACAACTGTCACTACACACAGACACACAACTGACTGTCACTACCTACACATACACACAACTAGCTGTCACTTTACATACACACAACTGTCACTACCTGCACAGAAACATGCAACTGACTGTCACTACCTACACAGACACACACAACTAGCTGTCACTCTACATACACACAACTGTCACTACACACAGACACACAACTGACTGTCACTACCTACACATACACACAACTAGCTGTCACTTTACATACACACAACTGTCACTACCTGCACAGAAACATGCAACTGACTGTCACTACCTACACAGACACACACAACTAGCTGTCACTTTACATACACACAACTGTCACTACCTGCACAGAAACATGCAACTAACGGTCACTACCTACACATACACACACAACTAGATGTCACTCTACATACACACAACTGTCACTACACACAGACACACAACTGACTGTCACTACCTACACATACACACAACTAGCTGTCACTTTACATACACACAACTGTCACTACCTGCACAGAAACATGCAACTGACTGTCACTACCTACACATACACACACAACTAGATGTCACTCTACATACACACAACTGTCACTACACACAGACACACAACTGACTGTCACTACCTACACATACACACAACTAGCTGTCACTTTACATACACACAACTGTCACTACCTGCACAGAAACATGCAACTGACTGTCACTACCTACACAGACACACACAACTAGCTGTCACTCTACATACACACAACTGTCACTACACACAGACACACAACTGACTGTCACTACCTACACATACACACAACTAGCTGTCACTTTACATACACACAACTGTCACTACCTGCACAGAAACATGCAACTGACTGTCACTACCTACACAGACACACACAACTAGCTGTCACTCTACATACACACAACTGTCACTACACACAGACACACAACTGACTGTCACTACCTACACATACACACAACTAGCTGTCACTTTACATACACACAACTGTCACTACCTGCACAGAAACATGCAACTGACTGTCACTACCTACACAGACACACACAACTAGCTGTCACTTTACATACACACAACTGTCACTACCTGCACAGAAACATGCAACTAACGGTCACTACCTACACATACACACAACTAGCTGTCACTTTACATACACACAACTGTCACTACCTGCACTGAAACATGCAACTAACGGTCACTACCTACACAGACACACACAACTAGCTGTCACTTTACACACACAAAACTGTCATTACTTACACAGACACACAACTGACTGGCACTACCTGCACAAAAACATACAACTAACTGTCACTACCTCCACACAGACATAACTAACTGTCACTACCTACACAGACACACCAACCAGTCAGTCTATTGCTGCCCCAGATCCTACCCGACCCTAAGCACTCAACACACATAATCTTCACCTTATGGGTAACCCTTGCCATCTGCAAGCCTGATCCCACACCAGAGAACACCCCCACCCACCCACCCCCACACCTTGACCCTTACATCTAACCAATCCCTAATCGCCACCCTTCCCTCTAAATTCATCCCATACCACCCCATACTCCTAAGCCTAGCCTCTCTCTCACCCCTTCCACCGACCCTCCCCAGCTCAGGCCCGTGGCCTTGACCCTGCCCCCCCCCCCCCCTGGCGCTCTCTGGTGAGTCGGCCACGTGGCGGCGCCGGGCCGGCTAGCTCAGTGATCCAAGTAAGCGAGCTACTCGTTCCCCGTACTCACACATACCTGCCCGGCCACGGCCCTTCGGCCCCGCCTACGTCTTGGCCACAGTGACGGGCCCAGGTGGAGGTAGTGTGTGTGTGTGTGTGTGTGTGTGTGTGTGTGTGTGTGTGTGTGTGTGTGTGTGTGTCAGCCCAGTGTGCGGGGGCAGTAACGACTGATCCACATCATCTTCAGGTTGGCACCCACCTACGTACATGCCACTCCCACCATAATAGAATTTTCTTTTTAAACCCCGAAAAAACCCAAACATGTTAGGTATTTTTCATTCACAACTAGAGATATGTGAGTAACAAAGCCTAAATCTGCACGTTTTGTTACTTTTGTTAGGGAGCAGTGAGGTGGGGGTGTAGTAGGCATGACTTCCCATCAGGTGAGGGTGTAGTAGACATGCCTTCCTGCCAGTTGAGGGTGTAGGCATGACTTCCTGCCAGTTGAGGGTGTACGTATGACTTCCCTCCAGGTGTGGGTGTAGACCTGACTTCCCACCAGATGAGGGTGTAGATATGACTTCCCACCAGGTGAGGGTGTAGGTATGACTTCCCACCAGGTGAGGGTGTAGGCATGACTTCTGACAGGTGAGGGTGTAGGTATGACTTCCCACCAGGTGAGGGTGTAGGTATGACTTCCCACCAGGTGAGGGTGTAGGTATGACTTCCCACCAGGTGAGGGTGTAGGTATGACTTCCCACCAGGTGAAGGTGTAGGTATGACTTCCCACCAGGTGAGGGTGTAGGTATGACTTCCCACCAGGTGAGGGTGCAGGTATGATTTCCCACCAGGTGAGGGTGTAGGTATGACTTCCCACCAGGTGAGGGTGTAGGCATGACTTCCACCAGGTGAGGGTGTAGGTATAACTTCCCACCGGGTGTGGGTGTAGACCTGACTTCCCACCAGGTGAGGGTGTAGGTATGACTTCCCACCAGGTGAGGGTGTAGGTATGACTTCCCACCAGGTGAAGGTGTAGGTATGACTTCCCACCAGGTGAGGGTGTAGGCATGACTTCCACCAGGTGAGGGTGTAGGTATGACTTCCCACCAGGTGAGGGTGTAGGTATGACTTCCCACCAGGTGAAGGTGTAGGTATGACTTCCCACCAGGTGAGGGTGTAGGTATGACTTCCCACCAGGTGAGGGTGTAGGTATGACTTCCCACCAGGTGAGGGTGTAGGTATGACTTCCCACCAGGTGAGGGTGTAGGCATGACTTCCACCAGGTGAGGGTGTAGGTATGACTTCCCACCAGGTGAGGGTGTAGGTATGACTTCCCACCAGGTGAAGGTGTAGCCATGACTTCCCACCAGGTGAAGGTGTAGGCATGACTTCCCACCAAGTGAAGGTGTAGGTATGACTTCCCATCAGGTGAAGGTGTAGGTATGACTTCTCACCAGGTGAAGGTGTAGGCATGACTTCCTGTCAGGTGAGGGGGTTCGACCTGCGCAGGAAGCCCGCGTCCAGCTGGTCACGTGGCGCACTTTGGCCCAGACGTGGTGAACAGATTTAACGCAGCTGTCCCTGTCTATAAATAGACATGTCGAGCTACTGTGGTTATTTTTAGAAAGTATCTATCGGATGTGTCGCATGCTCCTTAACCATGCTGCCAAACCAATCTGTACTTCATGGAGGAAAAAAACTCAATCTTGTATTGGGCACTTTCAATGTCTAAAGCAATCCAATCATCCATGGAAAGGGATTCATAAAGTAAATATTCAGAACATAAAACTGCATAGTCCGACGAAATAATCAAAATTGTCTGAACCAAAACACGTTTCTAGATTTTATTCTACATATCTAATTAGATGTTGGTGCACTTGTTGCTTCATAAAAGAAAATACTAAGTCAATTTTATAGAACCTGTTACCACTGAACCCTATGGGTTCAGGGTTTTTGAAAACATGCCAAAATTAATTCTCCAATGGTAGTCATTTTAAAATCAAAGTTACTTCAAACTGCGACGATCAACCTAATATATTTATCTAAACAAAATAATAGCAGAAACATAACACCATCGGACTATGCAACTTGTAACCCTTTGGGACCGGGAGTGCCCAAACACACCTGCTAGTTCCATGCGCTTACACTAGATTACAGCCGAGGAGAGCACATAGTTGAATTGCATTTAGGGAAATGCTTTCCTGACAATCTATAGATCATATCAGAAATACAGTGGGCACAGTCAGACGCCCCTGGACTATAAGTGTGCGAAAACCGCAGGCGCACCGGAGTGCTCCTACCCCGAAGGCCTAACACTTCTTGGCGCGGTCTGACTATAGCGAGGCAGGTGGAAGCCTCGCATTCAGCCATATATTTAGACAAGATGGCTTCCATTTGAATGCCTTGTGATTTGTCCGGATCATACACACACACACACACACACACACACCCTCCCATCCCCCCCCCCCCGGTTGTTGTGCGTCTGGTGTGTGAAGCGCCGTCTGGTGTAGACCATCAACATCCGACAGACGGCGCTGGTAAACACAACACCAATACCACATTACACGAGCTGAACATGCTGCCGCTCCTATCTACTCAAATCCCCACATCAAAGCTCCCCCTGGTGATACCAATAGAGGGAGTGCACGTGACGTCATTGCTTAGCAATCGGCGGTCAGCGGACTGCCATCTTGGATTACGAGCACCCTCCCTAGCCATGTTGTGAATGCATGCAGATGCAGTAAAACAGAGTTTTCTTGTGTTATGGGAGGTTCTGGGCAGTTTACCTCCAATGTGTTTACTTACAGTTACAGCACTTTAGCAACAACTTCTGAGGCCAAACTGCTCAAAACAGTGACAGATAAACCAACAAATCAGTAAATAAGCACAGTGTAGGCAGTTGCAAGCCTTCTGTATGTCATCCAATATGGCGACCGAAAGTTGCCTCGTGACGTCATTACACCCCCTCTATAGGAGAA
Source organism: Branchipolynoe longqiensis (assembly GCA_030323885.1). Taxonomy (NCBI): domain Eukaryota; kingdom Metazoa; phylum Annelida; class Polychaeta; order Phyllodocida; family Polynoidae; genus Branchipolynoe; species Branchipolynoe longqiensis. Next base: position 161,463,994 of record CM059186.1, read on the forward strand.
GGTTCTCTATCACAGCCACTTCAAGAACCGGCCATTCCCACGGCCATGTGCACCTATTTATTCATGATTTTGTTTCTTTGTTTTATTTTGTTTTAGTTGCTGATTACCTTAGCTATTTTAATTTTGGTTTTATTTACATAAACCGGGTGCAGTAGCCGAATCGGTACAGCGCGGGCCTCGCGTGCGGGAGATCAGGACTTTGGTTCCTGGTCGAGTCAAAGCAATGACTTATAAAATTGATATTTGTCACTTCCTAGCCTTAATAGGATAGGGTAAGAACTGGTTAGCTCAGTATCAGGATAATGTGACTGAGTGGGATATTGGATCATGGTGCCAGCGGCCTGGTCTCCCAGTGAGGCAAAACTATAAAGTTGCCATGAGTGTGCACTGTCACAAGTCGGTACCCATCCTGCTATGACATTAGACATTGAAAGGATGCAAAACTCCAAGAACCAAACAACCGTAGCTATCTTAATTTTGGTTTTATTTACATAAAGAGCTGCATAGTCCGATGAAAGCATCACGTTGTCAAAACACAAACACTCACTTAGATTTGATTCTACATATCCATATTAGATGTGTGGGTGCCTACTGAGCATGTATCGATGCATAGAAGAGAATACTAAGTCAATTTAATAGAACTTGTTACTGCCAAAGCCTTATGGTATCCAACATTTCAGCGTGCATGCCAAAACTAACTTTGCACGATTTCATTTCTAATATCTCCAAAGTTAGCGATTGATTAAAAAAGTTACTTCAAGCGAAAATAATGTCGATTATAACAATCAACCTGATATATATATAGATATATATTTTTTTAGGGTACATTAGTTGTTTAAGCAGGGGAAATTTCAATCGTGGAAAATTGGTCTTCCTCATTCCACTGCTCCCTGCCATATCCTAATAATGTGGAGTGCCTGGCTAGGAAGCGACAAGTATCAATTTTAAGTCATTGGTTTGACTCGACCAGGGTTCGAACCCACGACCCCACGATCTACCAACACGGGAGACGGACGCTCTAACTCATTCGGCAAACAAATATAGTAGAGACTCAAAACCATCGGCATATGAAACTTTAATAAATAAAAGTGTTTGAGACTTGCTCAAATAAATCACACTGACTACTATGACTTGTTGGGGTCTTACTTCTTAGAAACATATAAGGCAAGTACCAATAATAAGCACAGAAGCACGATTATGACAGAAGCATTAGAATGCTGCCTCACTGACATACCTCATTGCCAATATCCCACTGAGTCACATTATCCTGACATTGAGGTCAACTAGTATCAAGCCACATCTTAACATGGTTACCCCCGCAGCACTGTCTCTGTGAAAATAACAGCTCTTTCAGTTTCATGCCTATACTCGCCTCAGCAAAACCGCGGAGATCTGTTATCCTTGCATTACCCCAACCAAATTAAAAGAACACCCCCCCCCCCCCCAACACACACACAGACACACACCTCCCTCACTATCTCCTCAACCAGCAGTGTGTGTCCACCACGGGCTGAGGTATCCACAACAATGGTCACCTCCCACTCTGCAAACACACACAGCTCCCTAGGTTTGTGCACCCCAACCCCACCCCCACCCACCCCACCCCCACCCCACCCACTCAGAAACAGTGACTGCCGTGTAGGTCGCACTGTCTTATTGACGTTGAGCATCAACCCAAACAAACCTGTCCATTTCACGATGATCACCTTCGTCTGAGTCTCGAAGGGAGGAGGGTGAGGGTGAGAGGGAGGGAGAGCGCTGGCCCATATTGACTTCACACAGTGGGGGGGGGGGGGGGGGGGGGGGGGCAAGGAGGGGGGGCAGGGGCCAGGGGGGGGGGGGAGGCTGGCGTTGGGTGTATATCCACGGAGTCAAGGTGGGAGGTCAGGGACGAGGTCAGGGAGGGTCAAAGGGTCTCCTATACCCAAACAGCACACCCGTGACTATGACAACATATGGAGCGGCGGGGGGGGGGGGGGGGGGGGGGTAGAGGTAGAGGTAGAGGTAGATGTAGAGGTAGAGGTAGAGAAGTGTAGGGGTGAGATTAGAGGTGGGTGTTGGTTAAGGAGTGTGGTAAGTTTCTAAACACGGCACATAGTAGTGGAGGGTGTAGAACAGTAGAACTATGTGTGAGTGATATGACCTTAGATGTTTCCAGGAGGTACAACTCCAACAACCAACCAAGCATTTCTGACTGACTTCGAGTGGTGTTTAGTGTCTAAATCTCTAATCCTTAGAGCTGCTATTACCAGTTGTCCGAGTGGGCCGTGCGTGGTGGTTTATCAGAAACACGCCAGTCGCCAGAGTGCGCTTTATGACGAGGGAAGTAATCCTGTTGTGGCCGGCTATAATATCTGACCCACACCCACACCACCCACCATCACCCACCAACACCCCCACCCCCAACATCACCCACACCCACCGAAACATCACCCACACCCCAACATCACCCCCACACCCCAACATCACCCACACACCCTAACATCACCTCCCACCCTAACATCACACACACTGCAATATCACCGACACATCCCAACATCACCAACATACCCTGACACCCCAACATCACACACACCCATCACACCATCACACACACACCCCAACATCACACACACCTCAACATCACCCACACAGCCACACACCCCAAAATCACACACACCCCATCACCCACAACCACCGCAACATCACCCACACCCACCGCAACACCACCACACATGCACACCCCCCAACATAATCCAACCATCGCGGGACCATGGAAATCGAACACGGCGTTTCCGGTTGAGAGCGTCGCGGTCTGACTTCCGTTCACGTGATCCCCGACTTCCGGTTCCCGTGTCAGTGCGCAGCGCTTATCTCACCTGAACACGAGCTGCGCGTGAGCACACATTACACTCTGCAGAACCAGGCACTGCAAGCTGGTTCCCCCTGTCTGTGTTATACTCAGCGTATCAACGACCCTGTGTAAACTAATGCTTATATAATTTACTGTTTACATGACTTATTTCACTATTCATATTTCACTATTCATAATTCAGTATAAATTAGTGTTTATATTATTTACCATTTACCTTATTTATTTACTATTCATAATTCAGTGTAAATTAGTGTTTATATAATCTACCCCTTACCTTACTTATTTTACTATTCACAATTCAGTGTAAACTCATATTTATATCATTTCTCATTTACCTAATTTATTTTATGAGATAAACTTAACAGTGTAAACTCATTTTTATATAATTTACCGTTTACCTAATTTATTTTGCAATTCACAATTCAGTGTAAATTAGTGTTTATATAATTTACCATTTACCATTTACTTTATGCCCAGACGAGATGGCTGAATGAGGTAATCGTCTGTCTCCTGTTTTGGTAGATCGTGGGATTCGAACCCACGGGTTCGAACCCTAGTCGAGTCAAACCAATCACTTATAAAATTGATACTTGTCGCTACCAAGCCTGTCCCTTGGCATTACTAGGATAGGGCAAGGACTGGTTAGTTCAGCATCAGGATAATGTGACTGAGTGGGATATCAGGTCATGGTGCCAGCGGCCTGATTTCCCAGTGGGGCAGCACTATAAAGTCGCCATGAGGGTGCACTGTCACAGGTCGGTACCTGTCCTGATATGACTTTATGGTGCTGTCACACTATGACGTAACACGCCAACGTGGGTGCAACGTGAAATGTATCGAAAATCCCGACGTGATATGCAAATACGGGCCCAAGTTGGACACCGCAGCGTGGTTGATGAGGTCGTAACGTCGGCTAGCGTCATCGGAATGAGAGAGGATGTAGAAGATATTAATTTGGCGAACGTGAAGGCAGCGAGATCCTCGCGCGCTCGACGTCATAGAAATGGGACCCTAGCGGCGGCGTAACGTCGAGCGGGCATGATGACGTCCGTCCCAACGTGGACATGTCCAACTCAACGGTTTAGAGCGACGAGAGAATAACGATGACGTTGCTCTAACGTGGCGCTAACGTGGTCGACGTGATCGCGACGGGGCTTCGACGAGACTTCGACGTCGTCGCAACGTGACGGCCATGCTAGGCGATCATCAACGACGTCGACGATGTTAGCGTGGACGTGAGGCGACGTTGACCTAACGTAGATGACGTGCTCATAACGAGAGCCTAACGTGACCGTATCGTGACCGTAACGTGACCGTATTGTGACCGTAACGTGACCGTAACGTGACCGTAACGTGACTGTAACGTGACACAAACGTGTTATCGTCACGTCGAAAGTTTTCAACATGTCCAAAACCTCAACGTCCTCCGCCGTAGCTCGACGTGAGTGAACGAGACGCGACGTGACTCTAACGTGACTCTAACATGATCCGACGTTCTTCGACGTAATGATGAAAAGTCACCCACGTCAAACTCACGTTGGCCATTACGTCGTAGTGTGACAGCACCAAGATGTTGCCAGGATATAAAACCCCGACAACCAACCAACAACCTTTCAGTTTCAGTGATGTGGTGTATGTAACCCCCCCCCTCCCCCGCGCCCCAACACACACACAGAGTAGGGGTCACGGGCCTGTGGGTTAATGTTGCCCCAGACAGGAGCCCGCGGCGCCCCTGGCGGGCCGAGTTCCGTCAACACTAACTGCGGCTGCGCAAGTCTGGCCAGCACGGCGGGTGGCTTTACCCGACAGTCGGCCACTAATACCTGGTCGGCCCTCACCAGTAATCTCACACAGAAATGATTGGTTGGATGGTTGTTGGAGTTTTACGTCCTGGCAACATCTAAGGTCATATCAGGACGGGTAACGACTTGTGACAGTGCGCACCCATAACGACTTTATAGTGCTGCCCCACTGGGAGACCAAGCCACCATCACCATGACACAATATTCCACTCAGTCACATTATCCTGACACTGAGCTAACCAGTCCTTGCTCTATCCTATTAATGCCGAGCAGTGGGCTAGGAAGCGACAAGTATCAATTTTAAAGTACAGTAAAACCTCTCTAAACCGACCGACTTAGGGAGGTGGTCGGTTTAGAGAGCTAGAATATCCTTACAATAGTATTGCTGGGACCCAAATAAAGCGATCGATATAGGGGAGTGGTCGATCTGTGGGTGGGTCGGAATAGAGAGGTTTTACTGTAAATGTGTAATTGGTTTCACTCGACCGGGAATTGAACTCACGACTTTCCGCACGCGACGCACGCGTTCTACTGATTAGGCCAACCTGAAGGGTCACACAATAAACAAACAACCACAAATACAACAAAACAAAGATAGATTATAACAATTAACCTAATGGTCATACAGTAAATAAATCGACCGACCATGGGACCGACTTTAAATGATCCATTTAGGGAGATTTTTTTCTCTCGATCGTTTGGGACCCAAATAAAGCGATCGATATAGGGGAGTGGTCGATCTGTAGAGGTGGTCGGTTAGAGAGGTTTTACTGTATATTAATCATTATTAAAAAAAACTTGATAGAAATTCAAAACCATTGGACTATGCAACAGGTGGAAGTAATATACAGTAAAACCTCTCGACCTCCTCCACAGATCGACCACTCCCCTATATCGCCGATCGCTTTATTTGGGTCCCAACAATACCATTGTAACCATATTCTAGCTCCCTACACCGACTAGCTCCCTACACCGACCACCTCCCTAAATGGACCACTTAAAGTTAAAGTCGGTCCCAAGGACGGTCGATTTAAAGAGGTTTTACTGTGGAGGGGGAGTGTGGGTGTGGGAGCGGGAGAGGGGGGTGGGTATTTGTCCATTAGCTCGGGACAGTTACACACGGCACTGTTCGATCCCCCGGCCCTACGACCCCATGTGTGCAGGGTGACGTGGTCACGGATATGCACACGAGTTTTTTCATGGCTAATGACTCGTTTTCGCCGCTAGACAGTAACAAGCCGTGTTCACACCTGGGCGTTAAGTCGCCTCAACTAGTTCGCCTCCTATAGTTCGATTCACATTCGCCGTGTGGACGCGATGCTGAGGCGGATTAGGACTGATTCGCCTCAACTAGTTCGCCTCAAGTAAACCGCGTCGCGAGGTAGTATTGATGAAGCGAACTAGCTTAAGTCGGCCCATCTTGCTTGTGTGGACGGTACCGGTTTACTTGAGGCTGCTTAAGCACATCACACGCATACGCAGTCGAGACTTGAGTTTGGTGATTTTCCGGTCGATCAAAAGTGCATATTATATAATATGGTCTATGAAATCGCGAGCTGTGCACAGATATTTTTTTCATCATTTATTTTTAGGTTTTCACTGCCCAGCAGAAGTTTTGACCATTCCAAAACAATACGATTCAGTCTATACATATCTAGGTCGAACCCACACTCCCTCGTGGCGACGTCGACTAACCGAAAGTGGCGCTGGTTAGTATGGACTTGCTCATGCGCAGATATCGATTTCCGCCTTAAACCGACCCAAGTACTGCAAGTGTGGACACGACTAGTTCGCCTTATCTAGTTCGGCCTAAAGTTGTGGGTGTGAACACGGCTATAGTCTCGTGGTGCACCTTGTTTTCTCACTTTCAGTTGTGCAAGCTTGATTGGTTGTTGGAGTTTTACGTCCTGTCAACATCTAAGGTCATATCAGGACGGCCAGTTGTGTAAGCTATCTACCTCATGAATGCATTCTGTTTGTAAGCATTCTCCCACATCTCCCTACCCTCTGTGAGCCTGTTAGTTCTACATTTGGTTAGTCATTTTTGGTTACATAATTAATAGGTCATTTCCCCTGACTGCCTTCACCGTGTTGTGTTAGTGGTCATTAGTTTAAAGTATACCTCATTGGTGTATCATTATGCCTGGCATTTAATACCTAGTCTAGTCAACAACGGCATGACGCCGCTGAATGGAGGCGCTACCTGGTGCCAGACGCCCACCCGCCCTCTGCCGACTTTATAGTGCTGCCCCATTGGGATTGGGACCATGACCCGATATCCCACATCCTGACACTGAGAAAACCAGTCTGATCCTTTCGGTGAATCGTGAACACTTATGTCGATTTGCTGTTGGAATTTCGCTGAAGGTTTGTGTGTGTGTGTGTGTATTGTGTGTGTTTATTGTGTGTGTGTGTTTATTGTTTGTTTGTGTGTGTGTGTGGAGAGAGAGTGTGGAGAGGGGGGTAGGGGGGGTAGGGGAAGTGTAACCCTAGTCTGTGTGTTACACTTCCGCGTCTGGTCGGGCACCCTGCGGTATGTAGGGCGAAGTCTCCGCCAGGGTGGAAATTAGCGGTAAATTGGCGATGTCACCCCACCAGGGGGCGCGGTGGTCGGAGCGACGGCCGCGGGACGCCCGGAGTTATCGGCCGCCTCATGCCCGACGTCAACTGGCCCGAGTTTCTCAGACCCGATAACTCCATACAGAAAATTTGTCGTCTAATGCCAGGCGTCAACTGGCCTGGGTTACTCAGACTCATCAACTCCATATAGACAATTCGTCGTTTAATGCCAGGCGTCAACTGGCCTGAGTTTCTCAGACTCGATAACTCCATACAGACAATTCATTTAATGCCCTGCGCCGAGTGGCCCGAGTTGCTCGGACCCGCTAAGTCCATATAGAAAATTTGTCGTTTAATGCCCGACGTCAACTGGTCTGAGTTGCGCAGACTCATCAACTCCACACATACAATTTGTCGTTTAATGCCCGACGGCAACTGGCCCGAGTTGCTCAACTCCATATAGAAAATTTGTCGCTTTATGACCGACGTCAACAGGCCTGAGTTGCTCAGACTCATCAACTCCATACAGACAATTCGTTATTTAATGCCCGATGTCAACTGGCTCGAGTTGCTCAGACCCATCAAATCGATACAGAAAATTCATCGTTTAATGCCTGGTGTCAACTGGACTGAGTTGCTCACACCTGTCAACTCCATACAGACAAGTCGTCATTTAATGCATGGCATCAACTGGACTGAGTTGCTCAGACCTGTCAACTCAATACAGACAAGTTGTCATTTAATGCCTGGCATCAACAGGCTCGATTTGCGCTCAGACCTGTCAACTCCATACAGACAAGTCATCATTTAATGCCTGGCATCAACTGGACCGAATTGCTCAGACCTGTCAACTCCATACAGACAAGCCGTCATTTAATGCCTGGCATCAACTGGCCCGAGTTGCTCAGACCTGTCATCTCCATACAAACAAGTCGTCATTTAATGCCTGGCATCAACTGGCCTGTGTTGCTCAGACCTGTCAACTCCATACAGACAATTCGTCGTTTAATGCCTGGCATCAACTGGCGCGAGTTGCTCAGACCTGTCAATTCCACACAGACAATTTGTGATTTAATGCCTGGCATCAACTGGCCTGAGTTGCTCAGACCCGCCGACTCCAAATAGACAATTCGTCGTTTAATGCCTGGCATCAACTGGCCTGAGTTGCTCATATGAAATTCTACATCAGCAGATTATTTTGTTGCTGGTAACAAACAGAAGAGAACATGAAAATAATCTCCACCACCATACAAAATAAACCAATATCCTGTCATCGACAGTGAGTTTGACGTTTGAAGATCTAGCAACATATGAGATATTTGGGTGGGTAGCTTTTATTTATCCTTAGAAAAAAAGGGGGAAAAAACTGCCTCATGTCTAGTGAGATACACGATAGCCAACTTAGTCCCATCTTGGCACAGAACCAGCCAGTCCTTGCCCTGTCCTACTAAAGACTAGGTGAGATAGAGGGAATTTGTCACACCTGTTGTTAGATCCGAGTGTGATCAAACCCACGACCTCTCGCACTGGAAGCAGATACCGCTGTACTGGTAGGGCCACTCCGTCCAGTATAGAGGAGGACCAATACTATACTTATGATTGAATTATTAACGCAACCAGAACGGAAAGAAAACAAAGGAAACCCAGCCACTGGCAGTCAGTCAGTACATACACACACACACACACACATACACATATACATACATACATACATACATACATACATACATACATACATACATACATACATACATTGATTGATTGGTGGTTGCTTTACGCCGTGTCGGCAGCATAGGCCATATTCACGGCGAGAAATGTTTGTTTTTGTTCAAACCGTCGCTTTTACATGTAAAAGCATACAATCAATTTTGTGTCAATGGACACCCATGAATTTTGTAAACTCACAATCATAATAGCTAAATAAAAGTCTAAATGACAGTATTATTCACTGATGAAATTTGTTCAAAAACCTATATGAGTTGGTACAAACCAGCTGTCCTCAAAAGGGCTAAAATGTATTCTTGTTTTACTTTAGTAAAAAGGTCATGCATGTTATTTGCAGTGTAAAATTGTTGGCGCAGGGCCATGAAATCCACACAGTTTAATAAAGTGTGTTTTAATGTCAGTGGGGACTGACATCCAATACATTCAGGGGGAGGCTCCCCCTTCAGCAGAAAAACGTGTGTTAGCCACGAGTGGCCAATATGGCATCTTGTTAGAACAACCTGGTCATGTCGCCGTTCCAGGCGACTCTGCGGTAGTCCGTTCACGGAGGGGGTAATTCTATGGAGTTTGTTGTCTGGGTGTTCATCCCATTCGATCTGCCATAGGTTCCAAATGTATTTTTGAATGGTAGGTTTCAGATCAGAGTGGGGAATATGACAGTGTTCCAAAGGAGCAGTCAGGGCTCGAGTGGCCGCTTGATCTGCTCTCTCATTTCCTGGGATACCCACATGACTAGGCACCCAACATAGGTGAATGTCAAATTTTGCTTTTGAAAGAGAGTTTAGTTTAATGAGTACTTTAAGTAGTATTGGGTGGTCCAGTTTCCTATTGCTTAAAGCCTGAAGGCAGGAAAAAGAGTCAGTGAAAATGATGAATTTATGACTGGCTGAGGTTTTGATGCACTCTAAAGCGAGTAGGAGTGCTAGTGCCTCAGCAGTAAAGATGGAACTCTGATCTGGAATACGCGTACCTAATTCACGTCCGTGGACGATTGCTGCCGCAGAGAATCTGTTGTCTGTCTTTGACCCATCCGTGTAAACGGCTAGGTGGGAGCTAAAAGCACTTCGCACATCGATAAAGCTTTCATGATATGAAAGTGGGTGCGTTTGAGATTTCTTCGACATGGCCAGCTGGAGGATGATGTTTGGTTTCCTCAGCTGCCAGGGAGGAACATCTGAATATTGTGAGGGTGCTATGTTATGTAGATTTTCCCTCAGGGCCTCCAAATGAGGCTTTATTCTGAGGCCTAACGGCTTTATGTATGTTGGCCTTGATTCATAGAGGCGGTCATATGTTGGCATAAAAATGTAGTTATATGCAGGATTTAAAATATTTCCTTTTAACTTTATCGCATATTGCATAGACAGTTTGAGCCTTCTACTCTTAAGGGAAGGCTCTCGGCCTTCGACATAAAGGCTCTGGACGGGCGAGGTTCTAAACGCCCCCAGGGCCAGCCGAAGGCCTTGATGGTGTATAGTGTCTAACTGTGATATGTATGATTTCCTGGCTGAGCCATAAACAATACAGCCATAGTCCAATTTTGAACGTATTAAAGTTCTATATAATTGGAGCAGAACAGTGCTATCTGCTCCCCACTGTGTGTGGGCTAGAACTTTTAAAATGTCCAGTCCCTTAAGGCATCTGGACTTTAAATACTTAATATGAGGGATAAAAGATAATTTGTTGTCAAAGATGACTCCTAAAAACTTGGTCTCTTTGACGACTTTTATGGGATCATTTCCAATTGTTAAATTAGGTTCATGGTGCAAAGTCTGTAAAAGACAAAAGTGCATGCAAACGGTTTTTGATTTGGAGAATCTAAAACCATTTTCCATTGCCCATGAGGAAAGGCTATTTATGTTTAATTGGAGCTGCCGTTCTATAGTGTTCATATTTTTACCTTTATAACATATTAAAAAGTCATCTACATAGAGACTGCAGGATACCGTACTCTTGATGGATTTGACTATATTGTTAATTTTAATGCCAAAAAGGCTAACAGATAGAATGATACCCTGAGGAACACCCATCTCCTGATCAAAAGGATCAGAGAGGGTAGCATTGACCCAAACTCTAAAGTTCCGGTTTGATAAAAATTTAGAAATGAAAATGGGCAAGCGCCCTCTAAACCCCATATTGAACAAATCCTTCAGGATGCCGTACTTCCATGTCGTGTCGTACGCCTTTTCAAGGTCGAAAAATACCGACACGACATGTTCTCTGTTTATGAAGGCATTTCGAATGAATGACTCCAATCGGACCAAGTGGTCGAGGGTACTCCTCCCCCGCCTGAAACCACACTGGAAGTCGGTCAGATGGTGCTCCGACTCCAGGATCCAGATGAGGTGATCGTTAATCATTCGTTCGAAAGTTTTACAAATGCAACTTGTAAGCGCTATCGGGCGGTAGTTCCCGGGCTCGCTATGGTCTTTCTCCGGTTTGGGGATGGGAATAATAATGGCCTCTTGCCAGGAGGTTGGGATGTCTCCCATGCGCCAAATATTATTAAAAAGGTGCAGAAGCAGTTCTATTGGTGCTGGTGGGAGGTGTTTTAAAAATTGGTAGTGTATTTTGTCTGGACCTATTGCAGTGTCGTGCGATCTATTTAAAGCATGCTTTAATTCATCTATTGTGAAAAAACTATTGTAGTGCTCAGTGTTATTAGATTTGAAATTGATAGAATGTCGTTCCAGGCGCAACTTCATCTGCGCAAAGGCCGGAAGGCAGTTTTGCACAGATGAGTTCTGGGAGAAAGTACTGGCAAGAAGGTTGGCTATGTCGGTTACGGAAGTTAAAAGAATATTATTGTGCTTTAGGTGTTGGACTGATGATCCAGCATATTTTTGTTTTATTTTCCGGATCATGGTCCATACTTTAGAAAGTGGGGTGCGAGTGGTTATGCTGGAGACATATTGTCTCCAACACAGCCTCCTTGCCTCCCTAATAATTTGGTGAGCCCGAGCCCTTAGAATTTTAAAGCGAACATGGTTCTCGGCGGTAGGCCGCCGGAAGAACACACGTTGCGCCTTTTTCCGCTCATTGATAGCATTCTTACAAGTTACATTAAACCAAGGATTTGTTTTATGTTTTGGAAATGCCGAGGTCTTAGGAATGGTTTCCTCTGCAATCGACCCCAAGATCTCTGTGAATGTTTTCATTGCAACAGGATCATTGCGGGCTACTCCCATGAACCTCTCACGGGCAAGTCACTGGAACAGTGACCAGTCGGCTTTTCTCAGCCGCCAGCTCGGTTCCTTCCGGTTCCGAGCAGGTCCCTTAGTCGTAATCACGATAGGGAAATGGTCACTTCCACAAAGGTCGTTCCAGACTCTCCATGAGAAGTCCAGCAGGAGACCCGGTTGCAAAATAGTGAGGTCGATTGCAGAGCAGGTCCCATACCCAGGATGAACATAAAGTATGGGACCCATCATTCAGAAAGCTTAAAGCGCGATTGCTTAGGAAATTCTCAACTCCCCTGCCCTTGCTGTTTGTGTTTGCACTACCCCACATGGGTTGTGTGCATTGAAGTCCCCCATTAAAATGTAGGGGGGAGGCAACTGATCAGCTAAAGTTTCTAAATCTTGTGTTGAAAATATGGAGTTAGGGGGGATATATATGGAGCATGGAAGATCATTACCAGATTGACCCTAGCCACCGCCTTCTAGGAGTAGTGAAAAATGAAAATAAATTGGATTTATGTATATATATAAATATATGTATAAATACGAGTGTCTAGATAATTACATTCTTCATAGTACTACTCCTAGGATTGGCGTGACCAGCCAATTGATTGGACCGGGCCAGTCCAACCCCTCGTCTAGGTGAAGTCGGGGCCAAAGTGCAGTATTGGTCGACAGGAAGCCGCATCTCCCTGAAGACCTCATGCACCAGGATCCCTTCCTCCACCGACATGAGCTGCGACTCACGGCAAACGAGTCACCCCATTTGTCGCCTTTTACGATCTGCAAGGGGGTGCAAGGGAACTATTCTACCCCGGTTCCCCACGGGGGACATACATACATACATACATACATGCATGCATACATACATAAACAATTCCCGTCAAAAGCTGTGACTATTGTGAAGTTACAAGTTACAACACACCGATGTTGGCCACTTGGAAGGGGTGTCCGGTTCATAGCGGGTAATACATACATACATACATACATACATACATACATACATACATACATACATACATACATACATAAACAATGCCCGTCAAAAGCTGTGACTATTGTGAAGTTACAAGTTACAACACACCGATGTTGGCCACTTGGAAGGGGTGTCCGGTTCATAGCGGGTAATAGTTTTCGGTCAATCTAGCTGAGTTTCATGTTTTTCGCTGCCACTGCTGATCACACTGGCAACAGATGGGTGGTGTCCCGAGGGGGGGGGGGGGGGGGGGGGGGTGAGTGGTGGGTGAGCGACGTGGGCAGAACGCACTGTCTGTCACTGTCAGCTGTCGGAATGCATCGCCACGCCACGCCACGCCACGCCACGCCACGCCACGCCACGCCACGCCACGCCACGCCACGCCACGCCACGCCACGCCACTAACAAGCAACCCTAACCAACACCACGCTTTACACACTACATCACAGCACCTCTCCACACCAGCCCATCAAACTATGCATTCTACCACACCATGCCACACCACCCCATCAAACTATGCATTCTACCACACCATCCCATCAAACTCTACGTTCTACCACACCATGCCACACCACCCCATCAAATTCTACGTTCTACCACACCATGCCACACCACCCCATCAAACTCTACGTTCTACCACACCATGCCACACCACCCCATCAAACTCTACGTTCTACCACACCATGCCACACCACCCCATCAAATTCTACGTTCTACCACACCATGCCACACCACCCCATCAAACTCTACGTTCTACCACACCATGCCACACCACACCATCAAACTCTACGTTCTACCACACCATGCCACACCACCCCATCAAACTCTACGTTCTACCACACCATGCCACACCACCCCATCAAACTCTACGTTCTACCACACCATGCCACACCACCCCATCAAACTCTACGTTCTACCACACCATGCCACACCACCCCATCAAATTCTACGTTCTACCACACCATGCCACACCACCCCATCAAACTCTATGTTCTACCACACCACCCCATCAAACTCTACGTTCTACCACACCATGCCACACCACCCCATCAAACTACGTTCTACCACACCATGCCACAACACCCCATCAAACACTACGTTCTACCACACCATGCCACACCACCCCATCAAACTCTACGTTCTACGACACAATGCCACACCACCCCATCAAACTCTACACCTCACCCACACCATGCCACACCACCCCATCAAACTCTACACCTCGCCCACACCATCCCATCAAACTCTATGCCTCACCCACACCATGCCACACCACCCCATCAAACTCTACACCTCACCCACACCATGCCACACCACGCTTCGCCTCGCCGTGCCACATCACCACACAACCCAATCCCACTTCCAACCCCACACCACATCACACAACTCCACCAAACACCAACCCACCCCACCCCAACCCACCCCATCCCACCGCCCCACACTGGGCAGGTCCCCTAGTGCCGACGTCATTACTCACCGGGCGTCAACCACACCCAGCCGGCACCACGCCCCTCCCCGTGACGTCACAGCGAGCTGTTCGTGACGTCACGTCACAACGAAGTTCTCACCCGACACGGGACCAAACGCCGCCCTGTGCGCACGTTTCGACACGTGTCAACACTTGTAATTTAAACAGATATTTTTGTAATAAAGTTTTTGTCGGGGTGTTTTTGTTTAAAATCGGGAAATTCGCTCCAAGTGAATAGACGTAGACAGTCTACGTCTTATATCACTATCAGTATCAATTGGAGGTGGTGAGTGTGTGTGTGTGTGGGGGGGGGGGGAGGTTCTCATCCGATCACTGAAGTTGAACCCTGTCAGTACTCTGCTAAGAATACAGGGTGGCATAGACATCCCGACAACAGGCTTAGCTGACATTTATCTACCAGACTTGGCAGGTGTCCTGAAAAATGGGCAGTGATTGACGGCCAGGACTGAGGAATCCGAAAACTAGATTCGATTGGGAAACTTGTCGTTGATACATGACACTGGGCTGAGGAATCAGATAACTAGATTTGATGGGAAACTTGTTAAAGTAGAACAAAGGTCTTAAAAGTTGCCAAAGATGGTGAGTGCTCTGGGTGATGTGACATGATGTGGTTGGCAAAGGAAGGAGAGGGGGGGTCAAGGGAAGGGGGGAGTGGAGGGGAGGGGACAGAGTATAGGGGAGAGAGGGGGGATAGGAGAGTGGACAGGGGAGAGATAGGAGAGGGATGAGGGGAAATGGAGAAGGAAGAGAAAATGGAGAACGGGATTGAAAGGGCAACAGTGGAGAAGGGGAGGAAGGAGTAACAATGGTGAAGGGGAAGGAGGGGAAGGGATGGGCTTACAATGGCAAAGGGGTGGGAAGGGTGAGGTGGGGTTACATTGTACTCAACCCAGATAGCCTTCAGCTCTATTTGACCAGCATGAAGACGAGCACACAGTGCTTAAATGGCCGCTTTCAGGCCGGCTTCTCAGTGACAGAAGGAGACGACTGTGCAGACACCTGTGGACGCACAGTGTGATACACGCATGCGCATGCGCCCCCTCGCCGAAGAGTGGCTGCGTGAGGACATCAGAGGTGGTCAGGAATAGACAACGCTCAGCCTTCGGTTAAACTACAGGTACCAGGATGTTGTCACCTCAACCAGAGCACTCACTGTCTTTGGCAACATTTAGGACCCTCGTTCTACTTTAAAAGTCTACTGTCACTGTCACTAGTCAGGAGTGTCTGACAAGTTTCCCATGAAATTTAGTTTTCTGATTCCTCAGTCTAGTGCCAGGTATGAACGATAAGTTTCCCATGAAGTCTAGTTTTCTGATTCCTCAGTCAAGTGTCATGTTCCAAAGGTCATCGCCAAGTCTAAGGTTTGTGTCACTAGTGGCGGTTAATGGGAGCTTTCTGTGGGTATCCTGTTTCAATCAATCAATAGTTCCGTCCTCTAGTCGAGGGTTGGATGCAATGGTTCTCCACTTGTCCCGATGGTGTGCTGTTCTGATAGACAGTGAATAATTCAAGCCTGTCCACTGTGAAATATTTGTAAACCATGATGTTCTTGGTCTCCCTCTCCCTCTGCTGCCATTCACCTTCCCTTCCAACAATGTATGGTATATTGAACTCTGACAAATGATGTGGCCAAAATAAATAAGTTTCTTTGTGTGTATAGTGGCAAACAAGCGTTTCTTATTTATAATTTATCTGAGAATTCCTGTTTAGGACCATCTTATTAGTGTCGTGGGAAGTCTTGCAAATAAATGAGAACACCATGACAAGACAAAATTTAAAGAGCATGGGCAATGGTGTATTTGTTACACGCATAGCGCATTGTGGCTGAAATAGTTGGTTCTGCACATCGTGGGTACGGGTGGTATATTTCACACCAAACATAATATACTAAACATGTTGTTGATTGTTTTGGGGGGTATTTTTTGGGGGGGAGGGTGGGGTTCTTATTCAATAATACCACAGTCACACTACTGATTGCAACCACACAGAAAGGGTTGGTTGCAAAATAGTCGCAACATGGTCTCAGTGGTTGCCGACCTCCTAGTGACCATTTTGGTCACAGGGAGGTTGCAGCTACTGCACTAAAAAATTTGCGACCAAACTGGTCGCCCCGAGGTCAGCGACCATCGGTTTGGTCACAAGGAAGTCAACAGTGACTGTGGTATTTTCTTTTCCAACGTGGTCGCAAGCGGTCAGAAGCCATAGTGTGACTGGGGCTTCAGAGACACAGTTTCACAACAATAATCCGTTTGTCCCTCAGTGAGTAGTATTAGTCCCAATTGATGGCCATTTATACATGATTGTAATGTTAGGTTTCAACTTAAAGAAACGACAAGAGACTGTTGATTGGTGGTGAAAATTTACATATGGTGGCTCCTATTTAAAATATTTTAACAACTGAGGTACCAAAACTACATAAAAATATAACTCAGAATAAACTAGGAATAGAATACTTCTTCTTTCATCTTCTATTCCCCCTTCTCCTCCTCCTGCTCCCATCTCCTCCTTCTCCTGTTCCTCCTCTTTCTCTTTTTTTGAAAAGAACCAAAACAACTAACCCATATCATATCATATCGCTATTATCACCTATACATCCTGCTTTACCCAGAAAACCCTGATTGGTGTACCTGTATGTTCACACCCACAGGTGCTGTGTGTGTAAGTGTCGTGGTGAGGGGAAGAAGTGTGTGTGTGTGTGGGGGGGGGGGGGGTCCTGCTATGCGTGATGTAGTTGAACATCTGGTCCCAAAAGATTGTCTTACACGGCAAACATCAACACTGTAATCATTCAACAACAAATGTCAATACAAGTTTTCGAACACACACATTTTAAAAAAGTGCGCATAAAACAAACTATAAAGCTATAAAAAACAACCTTGTGTGGACACACTTGTGGGGAAATATGTCAAGCAGAGGCTCCTTCCCCAATGGGGGGTTGGGTGGGGGTGAGGTGGACCAATGACGTTAAAATGACATTAAATGGCACTCCAGGTTCGACAGCGCCATCAAAATGCCGTCCGTCAAGAGGTCTTAAAACTAATGCGCGCCACAAACAAGTGTCAGCGTCAGGTCGCTCTCCAGCCGGAGGTTGAGTAGATCCACACATGGAAGCCAATGGCAAACACATATGTTTGGAGAGCATCTCCCTGCGCAGGAACCATCGGACAAACGGGTGGCTGTACTGAGTTCTTCGAGGCTATTCCTGCTGAACTGATTGGTTGGTTTTACGTCCTGGCAACATCTAAGGTTATATCAGGACAGGTATCGACTTGTGACAGTGCACACTTATGGGGACTTTATCGTGCTGCCCCAGTGGGAAATCAGGAGCCAGGCCATGTATCAATTATATAAGTCATTGGTTTGACTCGACCGGGAACTGAACTCGTGATCTCCCGCACAGCAGGCCCGCGCTCTACCGATTTGGCCACCGCGCACGATTCCTGCTGAACTTGCTGAATGGTTCGATATTCAGATCCCAGAAACATTTGAGGTCATTAGGAGGATTAGTAACGTATCTATAGACTACATCACGGTTCCAGCGGCGCGGTGCATTGTGGGATGGGTCAGAGCAAACCCCCCCCCCCCACCCAAAAAGCACATGGCACATGCTAATACACTGGGTGCAGCTATGAAATGTGCAAGTTTCGGCTCATCTCAGCTCTTGTTTGAAACATAGAATACCAACTAAAAATATATATATAATAAATTAAGATATTAATCTTTTATCCAGCATTGCATTTACATCAATAAAATCAGCACATCCTATGCCATGTGCATTTAGATTTAGAAAGATCTAGGCACTCAGACTAGTGTTAGAGCTATAGCCAGAGAACTCAATGCATTGTCAATGGCAGTGAGTAATCTCCATACAGAAAAAGTAAAATATTGATAAAACCACGCCACCTAGGCACAAACCGCTTGGAACACATATAGAAAACATGTTTAACAAAAAGATTATATTAAATTGATATGGTTAGGGTTTTGGATTTCTATTAATTTTGCATTTTTCAATGTCCGTATCGGCAAACTCAATGGCCGTACGGCTTTGCTTTGCTCCCAAGGCCGTTTTCAGCGCATGCGCAGTCGGAACCGTGATGTAGTCTATTCATGACAGCGCCAGCGATTCTGGCAACTTGATGGTGCTTCCCCACTGAGATACCATGGCACCGGTGTTGAACCGACCAGCCCACAAGCAATGTAGCGTCAGGTATCAATGTTGCTCAGATTTGGGTTTGACTTGACCAGGAATCATACACATCACCCCCATACACACGTACACACACGTACATATACACATACACACACGTACACACACATACACACACACGTACACACACGTACACACACATGTACATACACACACGCACACACACATGTACACACACGTACACACACGTACATACACGCACACACACACACACGGGACACGGCGTAAAGCAAGCAATCAATCAAACATATAAGGAATACTGTGTTCATTTAATATAACATATCACTGTTTAAGTCTATGATGTCCTGCATTTCAATGTGCATACCAAAATTGCGCCTCAAATATATCCAAAGTTAACACTTTAAAACAAAGGTTTATTCAAACTAAGGCAAGGTAGGTAAATGGTCAACTTAATATATATACACAAATATAATTTGGCAGAAACTCAAAACCATAGGAATATGCAACTGTTAAAGGGGGGGAGGGGGGGCTCACCTAATTCTATTTGGCGATTTAATCATACACATCTATAATCTCATAACTAGTAATATAAAAAGCAACAAGTCTTAAGAAGAAGAAGAAGAAGAAGACGACGAAAGAGGAGAATGAGAAGAATGAGAATAAAACTAAGGAAGGAGGAAGAGGAGATGGAGGAGGGGGGAGAAGACGAAGGAGGAGGAGAAGACAACGAAGGAAGAAGAAGGAAGAAGAAGGAAGAAGAAGGAAGAAGAAGGAAGAAGTAAGGAGGAAGAAGGAAGAAGGAAGGAGAAGGAAGAAGAAGGAAGAAAAAGGAAGAAAAGGAAGAAGAAAGAGAAGGAGGAGGAAGAGGAGGGGGACACAGAGAAGGGAGAAAGAGGAGCAGGAAGGATGAAGAGGATGAGGAAGAGAAGGAAGAAGAGGAGGAGGACGAGGAGGAACAGGAGGAACAGGAGGGGGAGAAGGAGAAGGGAGCAGGAGAAGGAGGAAGAGAAGGTGAAAGAAGAAGTACCCTATTCCTAGTTTGTTCTGAGTTACATCTCTCTACTGATTCCTCATACTCATAGGCATAGCGATGTATGTGCTTGTGGCTATCCGAATGATTTGTGTGGACCATGAAGTCGGACTGGTACCAGCCAGCACCACAATACCCGGTGTTGGACCAGCGGCGGTATGACGAAGGCCAGTTGAGAGCAGCTATTTGGCGCCGAGTGGTGGCACATTTCCTGCTTCTAACCATTCTGCTTATTTCAACAGCGCCCTCCTAGCGTGTGTGTGCGTATGTATGTGTGTTTGTGTATCTGTTTGTGTGTTTATGTGCGTGTGCGTGTGCGTGTGTGTGTGTGAGATGTGTATTGGTGCCAGAGAGGTCACAGTAGTAGGCCAGACTGGCAGGCGCACTTTGAAATATATATTCTGAGCGCATGTGGGGTGTGTGTGTGTGTGTGTGTGTGTGTGTGTGTGTGTGTGTGTGTGTGTGTGAGTGTGTGTGTGTGTGTGTGTGTGTATGTATATATATATATATATATATATATATATATATATATATATATATATATATTAAACCAAAGCACCTTCTGGCTGTGGTTAGCCGTATTGCAGAGAACGCCTTATTTTCTCTAGATCTTTTTTTATGATATATATATTGATTTATTCATACGTACAATATGTATATTAATTATATACCAACAAGACGTGGTGGCCGAATGAGTTGAGTACCCGCGTCCTCTTTGGATAGGTTATGGAATTTGAATCCCCAGGTTTGAACCCTGGTCGATAATTAAACCGATGACTTGAACAATTTATAATGTCAGTTGTCACTAGCTAGCCTCGCTTCAGTTTCAGCCAGGATAGGGAAAGTATCAGTGGAATGATGAAGGCCGATTGACAGCGATTGAAAATTCCCATGGTTAACTTAAACTAATCTATCCAAAAAAATAAATATAAAAATAAAATGATGTATATGAGACCAACTCAAGGAGAACCAAAGTGAGACAGAGAAACGAGAGGTTGGGAGTATATTCGTGAATATTCAAAACGTCAAAACATAGACCAGACAATAACAAAACCCAATATATTACACAAATATAATAAGCAAAGTATTGAAGCCCTGGTCACATACACGTTAGTGAAGGTAGTTGAATGTAGGATAGATTAATGTGGGTGAAACGTGCTATCACTACGTTAAACTACGTAAAGGTACGGCAGGTCACCCACCTAATAGTACAGATAAATACTTTACGGTACGAATCCCGGTACGTTACGGTACAGATCCCGGTATGTCCAACTACATTGAACTACGTTAAACTACGTTCAACTACATTACGTTCAACTACATTCAACTTTGTCTACTAATGGCTATGTGACCACGGCAGAACGGCCAAGTTTTGTGCCGGTCAAAGTATTCTAGGGTATGCTAGAGTATGCTATCATCACTTTTTCACAGAGGCTACATCTGCCTTAAATGTAGTGCTCTTTTGAACATGTCCAAAGCATAAATCAGAACTCACTCCCCCCCCCATCCCCCACATTCTTATCATGTTCTCATCACGGAGAAGTATGGATGCCGTTACGTTCAACTACGTTCAACTACGTTCAACTACGTTCAACTAGGTTAGCCTCCACTACATTCAACGACGTTCACTAACGTGTATGTGACCGGGCCTTTAAGAGGAAGATCCAATTTCAAGAATGAAACTAGTTATAGATAATTGGTTTTTAAAAAGATACTAAGGGAAAGTGAAATGACAGAGGACATGAATCAGAAGCCACCAATTTGTTCTTTTCTTCTTCTCTTTGTTTGTTTGTACATTAGTTGATTTAGCAGGGGGCCTTCCCCATTTCACTGCTCCTTGCCCTATTCTAGTAACACCGAATACCAGGCTAAGTAGCGACAAGCATACATTTTTAAGTCATTGGTTTGACTCGACTGCGGTTTGAACCTGCGGATTCGGGGAGACGCGCAATCAACTCATTCGGCCACCCTGTCTGGTCCAAGTTGGTTGGTTGTTGGAGTTTTACGTCCTGGCAACATCTGAGGTCATATCAGGACGAGTATTGACTTGTGAGAGTGAACACTCATGGTGACTTTATAGTGCTGCCCAACTGAGAGACCATCCCACCAGCACCATGACCTGACATACCACTCAGTCACATTATCCTGAAACTGAGCCACATGCCCTATCCTAATAATGCTGAGCACCTGACTAGGAAGCGAGAAGTGTCAATTTTTAAGTCATTGATTTGACTCGACTTGGGTTCGGTCCAATGATATATAGCCAAATGATGATGGTGAACACCAATAAAGCACCATTTTCCTGATGATAAGTTCATGAAAGGTGTCCTCTGTGGCAGAGTGGTTAGAGTGTCTGACTTTTTTCTAGGTCTGAAGGGGTGTGATTCGATTCCCCATGCCATCACATTTCCACCGCTGTGTATAACATACAACATCATCGAAGGCCAGTTGTTCTCATACCATGTCGATGTGGTGTGGAAGGTTAAAAATTCCTTGGATCGGTAAAAGTGTAGGCTTGGGACCAACTGTCTAATGGTGAAAACAAGTCTATTCAGACTTATCCATGATAGGCAGTATAAATATTCAAGAATTAAAGCCTCAGCACAGACCTATCTTCGCCGTACCGTTAGTTTCAGGCCACCAGTGTGCACATCCCCAGGGAGTCTCCCCAGCAGGCACCGCCCGAGGGCCCTGCACAGGTTTTTATGTGAGATATATAGTACTTATGCAAATATTACTCATGTATGTAATCCTCCTGCTTTTTACTGTTTTGCTACTCTACTACTTCTCATGTAACCTCCTTCTGATATGCCCCTTTGTATTCTGGGTTTCTGGAGTTTGGGGTGCGGCCTGGAGAGCGAGAGGTTTGCTTCCAAGCAGTTTCCCTAATTCCCCTCCTTCCCTCCAGGCGGCGCCTCGCCCACCTGCTATCTGACCACAGTGTTGTATCTTTGGGGTGGCCAGCGCTTCTCACCCCCCACCCCCACCCCCCACACAACTCCCGCCGCCCAGACTGCCTCCGTGTAGATAAGCCTTATCTGCAATAATGGCCATTTACGATAAGGTTGACTTATCGCATTCCAGGACCAGTATGTACAGAAGCAGCTGCCTTTATCTCCTCTGAATCTGCGCCACCCGAACCCTGCCTCCGCCCCGACCCACTGACCCCCCGACCCCCCCCCCCCCCCACACACACACACACCCCCTCTCACACAGAGGCCACAAACAAGACATCATGTTTCCAGAAAATAGAAGTGGGAAAATAAGAACACCAAAAAGACATCCTACAGAAATCAGTTTCAATAATAAAACAAACTACTAAATACGGACCCGTCCTGATATGACCTTAGATGTTGCCAGGACGTAAAACTCCAACAAACAAACAAACTAAATACGGGTCACAGTCGAGTCAAGCCAATTGATACTTGTCGCTACCTAGACTGTCTGGCGCTCGGCATTTCTAGGAAAGGGCAACGACTTGTTAGTTCATTATGCAGTTCATTACGACTGAGTAGAAAATCGGGGCATAGTGCCGATAAACCGGTCTCCCAGTGGGACAGCACTATAATTATAAAGCTGCCGTTAGGGCGCACTTTCAAGTCAGTGCCCATCCTGACAATGTGTGATATGTTGCTAGGATGTAAAACCCCAATACACAAACAACGTTATTCAACCCCATACACCCACACCCACACCCACACCGCCAAATATCAACGCCAAAAACACAAATAAATCACATGAACCAAGTTTACCAGGAGCAGGGATGAGAACGTGCCAGAACTAAAAAGGCGAGTTAAATTGCCCAAAGTCGGGAGGGAACCCGCCGATCGGTGCGAAATTCTCATATCGACAAAGTGTCAAAATCAATCCCCCAAAGTGGAGATACCGCCGATTGCGAAGTAAAGTCTCATCTCTGAAGGAGTAGAACGTGTGGGGTTTGGGGCACTTAACTATTTTAATTTTCACCCATTGTTTGGTTGTTGTTGCTTTATGTCCTAGCAACATCTAAGGTCATATCAGGACGGGTACTGACTTGTGACAGTGCGCATCATGGCGACTTTATAGTGCTGCCCCATTGGGACACCAGGCCACCACCACCATGACCTGATATCCCACTCAGTCACATTATCCTGACACTGAGCCAACCTGATCCTAATAATGCTGAGCACCAGGCTAGGAAGCGACAAGTATACATTTTTATGTCATTGGTTTGACTCGACCAGGATTAGAACCCACAAACTCATGGGTTTCGGATCTCCCGATCTCCCAAAACAGGAGACGGACGCTCTACTCATTCGGCCACCCTGTCCTCTTAATTTTCACCCATTTGAAAGCGGTGATTTTCTCGTTATGTTTGGCCGGATGTTTTTGTTTGGAGGCGTTTTGACAGGCCTGTGGTTGGTTAGTTGGTTAGTTGGTTAGTTGGTTAGTTGGTTAGTTGGTTAGTTGGTGGGTTGGTTGGTTGGTTGATTGATTGGTTGGTTGGGTGGTTGTTGGAAATGTTACGTCTTGACAACATCTAAGGACGGGTACTGACTTGTGGCAGTCCACACTCATGGCGACTTTATAGTGCTGCCCCACTTGGAAACCAGACCACCAGCACCATGACCCGATATCCCACCCAGTCACATTTTCCTGACACTTAGCTAACCAGTCCTTGCCCTATCCTATCCTTGCCCTACAAATTCCGAGCGCCAAGCTAGGAAGTGACAAGTACCAATTTTATAAGTGATGATTGGCTTGACTCCATTGGGCGGGCCTGCGCTCTGCCCATTGGGCGGGCCTGCGCTCTGCCCATTGGGCGGGCCTGTGCGTTCCAACAAGGGTGCTTCCCCAGACGATACCCTTTTACCCAGTTCCAATGACCGGAGTCCTGCCGGGGTACACGGCCAGCGTCTGGGGCCCGGTGCACTAAATGCACGCCGGCAGTCTGCACTAAAAACAGTCAATTAAAGTATGAAATTGATAGGAGTCCTAGATGCAATTGGCCCGTCTTGAATGTAATAATTATGAATATACCACTATAAATTATTACGGTTATTCCGCTATTAATTACTAGACCGGTCTCCCAGTGATGGCTTGGTCTCCCAGTGGGGCAGCACTATAAAGTTGCCATGAGTGCACAGTCACATGTTAGTACCCATCCTTATATGACCTTAGATGTTGCCAGGACGTAAATCTCCAACAACCAACCGACCGAATGAGTTGAACCTCCATCTCCCGTTTTGGTAGATCGTGGGATTTGAACCCACGGTTTCGAACCCTGGTCTAATCCAACCGATGACATAAAACTGAATATGTGTCACTTCCTAGCAAGGCGCTCAGCATTATTAGGATGGGTAGCAACGACTGGTTGACTCAGTCTCAGGATAATGTGACTGAGTGGAATATCAGATCATGGCGCTGATGGCCTGGTCTCCCAGTGGGGCAGCACTATAAAGTTGCATGAGTGTACAGTCACATGTTAGTACCCATCCTTATATGACCTTAGATGTTGGCAGGACGTCATCATCATCATCATCATCATCATGCTGTGGGTCGCGATGCGACAAAGACTGCTTTCATTACTTGACTGCCGCTCTCCATTTAGCTCTCGCTGTGAGAGTGATTGTTCATGAGTCGGTCTTAATGTCTCTCAGCTTCAGGTTTCTCTTGATGGTACATTTAATGAAAGCTGCCTGCAAAAGTGTTGAAGTGCTGCTGGCTTTTGCAAGTTAGCAGCGGCACTCTCTCGGGGAGCAAATAGAGGTTTCACACTGGCAAGAACATGTTAAGACAGGCGCAAAACTATTTGTCCCTGCAGTGGCTGGTCAGGAGATGTTGGGAGTTCTATACATCAACCGCCCTTAATGCTGCCACAGTGACATGGTTTTCTGTTTAGGGTTTGCTCCCTTAGCCTTCGGTTCAGTCAAGAACCTGTACCACAAGGCAGTGGTTTACAACACTGCAGGGCAGGGGCGTCAAACTCCCTGAGGTATTGCAATACCTGCAAGACCTGCATACCCTAGGTCGTAAAGCTCCAATAACCAACCAACCGCTATTAATTATTACTACTGCTAGTATAAGGGTGACGATCGGCCTGGGACATACAGCCGTTACATACTTAAAGCTGCAAAATTCATAATTTGATGAGAGCATACACTTTTCTTAGAGTAAAACACCTGATCCTACATATCCAACTTTGACACTGGCACCGTGATTAACAATGTATTGCAGTTTGGTGCTACTGTGCTGTGCTGATAATGTTATGCTATGTCAAAGACCCTATAATACTAAGCCGGCTCACTCCCTATCTCTCCCATGGTAATGTAAATTTTGCAGTGTCACCTTGTGGGGGGTTTGATCAGCCCGGCTGCTGGTTGGTGTTTCACATGTAAACACATACAATTATATTATACATGAGATAGGTAAGTATGAATACACATCAATATGAAATTGCTATGAACAAATACACATCATCATCAGCATCGCCATCATCACACATCTTTCACGTTCATATATACATTTATACATATAATAATTAATATAGCACCTGTTTAACCAAGAGAACAGCCAGCGCACCAAGTGGTGGGTTTGATCATTTTGATTACACAGTAGGGGCTGAGTGAGCCGTCTTAGTATTATAGGGTCTTTGACCATGGAGACTGCCGCAGCTAGAGTGTGATCCTTCTGACTTGCAAGGGTCAGCGTAGTTTCGTTGAGACTACTGCCACCACATGGTACTGGGGCTTGTTACTGACGCGTTAGCATTGAACCAACAAACACCCTGTTCAGAGGCACATACTCTCCATACACCTGGACATTGAGCAACTAAAGCAATCTGTCCTCATTATTGCAGGTCATCAACTTCAAGTGGAGGCTGTAGTGTTGCATAGGTATGAATGAACTCGTCACATCTATCACGTGAACCCTCCTCGCTTGGTCCGGTCTGTCACCTAAGATGCGTATATAGGAATCACACACATTACAGAGGCTACTTGGGTAAATTCCTGATATGACCTTAGATGTTGCCAAGACGTAAATCTCCAACAACCAACTTAGGTAAATTAGTCACAATACTGGATCAGTACAGTGTCCACTGTTCCTAAGTTGTGCTAATTGTTGCCACTAGGCAGGAAAACCACGATCGTGTTGACACCAATAAGGTATTGTAAAAACATAACCAAAAGAATCTACAAAGACCTCCATTAAACTTGTTGCCTCTGACCTCCTGGTGAGTTTAGTCCCAACATCATTCATTTTCTTAAGGTGGTTTTGAAGTGTTCTCTTTTGTTGTTGTAATTGTTTGTTATTGTTTGTTTTTGTTTTCAAACGAAGACCCTGAGGGATGACACCTGGTCGACCTGTCAATCATCCTGGCTTGCAAGTTGTAGGCTTGCACCTATGGCACATCCACCCCCCCCCCCCCCCCCCCCCCCACACACACACACACCGGGCACGGTGGCTGAATCGGTAGAGCATGGGCCTTGCGTGTGAGAGATCGGGAGTTCGGTTACCGAGTCGAGTCAAACCAATGACTTATAAAGTTGATACTTGTTGCTTCCTAGCCTGACACTTGGCATTAATAGGATAGGGCAAGGACTGGTTAGCTCAGTGTCAGGATAATGTGACTGAGTGGGATATCGGATCATGGTTGCCAGTGGCCTGATTTCCCAGTGGGCCAGAACTATAAAGACGCCATGAGTGCGTACTCTCACAAGTCGGTTCCCGTCCTGATATGACCTTAGATGCTGCCAGGACGTAAAACTCCAACAACCAACCATACACCAAACCACCAACCCATAGACTGCCACCCTACACCACTCCCAAAGCAACCCCAGCCAGCAACAGGTGGTAATATTGTCGGTCCGACAAGTGTAAACTTGGAACCGGTGTGTGGGTGTGTGTATGTGCGTGTGACCTATTCACCAACTGACTGTGTGTGTACTTGGCCTCCGCCACATTTGGCCCAGAGAGCCATGCTCCCCGACACACAGGTGTACAGGAAGTGCAGCCGGGAGAACCCACCGCGCAGACGCCGTCAGCACTAATTAAACAAGCACCGTTTGAAGACAACGCCCCCTGGTGCAGTAGTCAGGGAGGTGTTCCCTAACCTATGCTCACAAAGTAAAGCTTGTTTTATTTAACGATGCCTCTAGAGAACGTGGATTTTTATCATTGGCTATTAGATGTCAAATATATTCTCATTCTGACATATTTCTTTGGAGGAAACCCGCTGCTGCCACATAGGCTAGCTATTCTTTTCGATAAGCAGCAAGGGGTCTTTTATATGCACTTTCCCACAGACAGGACCGCACATACCACAACCATTGATGAACCAGTTGTGGACCACTGGTTGGAAAGGAAAATAGCCCAAACTGCAAATGGATCCACTGAGAAGGATCGATCCGATGACCGACAGCTTCACAGGTGGCTCTACCACCTAAGCTAGGTCCCGCTCCCCTTGTCATGACAGCAACAATTGGCGCATTATGCATGACTTAACCAATTCAGGATTTCTTGGCACTTACCTCTCCGCGTGACGACGGCGCCACGTCCGAGTACCTCGACTCGCAGATGACGTTGCTGATGTTGCGGATGGGCCCGCGCATCACCCCGGGGAAGGACGCTTCACAGTTGTAGGCGAAGTAGCGGTACACCTTCCAAGTCTTTCCGAAGTCATACGAGCGCTCGACCAGCATGGCGGCTGGCCGGAACGTTTTGAAGCGCATGATGAGATGCGTGAAGTGGAACTCGGCTTCCAGGTCAATCTGGATGTACACGTTCTCGACGCCATTGTCCGCCTGCCACCACCGGTGGTAGTAGTCGTAGACGCCGGTGAAGGAGGACACGATGTTCTCGATGCGGTGCGAGCGCCTGTTCATCTGTGGTGAGTAGGGCTGACGCGAGTCGCAGTAGAAGCACTTCTTGCGGTCCTCCAGGTGAGACACAATGCAGTAGCGGGATTTCTCCTGCAGCCCACACGTGCTCGATGCATACAGCCCGTTCTCGCGCCCGATGAGCAGGTTGCCCGTCGCCGGGTAGCAGCTGCTCTGCTCGCAGGCTGGCTGCTGTGACCGTGCTGCCCCGACTGTAAGGAGATGCAAGAGACTTTGAGCACACTGTAACAAGCAGTTGATGTGGTTAATATAATAATAGGGGTTTCCACCATTGAAACATGGCTTCAAGGTTATTTTATCATTCATTTTCATCAACATCATCATCACTACCAGTAACACCATATTCACCATTATCATCATCACCACCACCATCATCACTACCACCACCATAACCATTATCATCACCACCATTATAATGATCACTATCACTCCCACCATCTTAACTATTATCATCATCACCACCACCACCATCATCATCATCATCACCACCATCACCATCATCAGTCATGGTTGGGCAGTGACAGGTCACTTCTTCCCCTAGTCTAGTAGTAGCCGAGTCAAACCAATGGCATACAATTTACTAAATTGATGCTTGTCGCTACCTAGCCTGGCGCTCGGCATTAATAAATAATAGGATAGTGCAAGGACTGGTTAGCACAGTATCAGGATACTGTGACCTGGCTAGGGATCAATTTTATTTGAATCGGTCGTGGTTTCGACCAGTCGCTCTTCCACATGAGATTGAGAAGACAGCCAGCGCTCCTACCGGTGAGTCCGTAGCTAATTATGACGCACAGACAGATCTAGTGACGGTGACGGTGACAGTGACTGTGATGGTGACGGTGATGGTGCAGTCACTGGCAGGGTTTCCGCTAGAAAATGAATGTGAGGGTACGCAGAATTGTGTGGGGGGGGGGGGGGGGGGGGGGGGGGAGGCTGAGACGGTATTATTTTTCAATATCACTTGGTCAATTATGAACACTGCTATGATTATTCTTGTATACTAAAAGTCTAACAGATTATCGATGCTGGTTTGGTTGTCTCTGGCTTCTTGGAGAACACAATTTATCTCAACAATTTTCGGGTACAAAGTTTACACCCAGAAGATATAAAGGGTATGGAAATTTACCCATTTTACCCTTTGACAAAACCCCTGACTGGGCTCCTTGTAACAATATCAACATGTAGCCTCAGCATGACCCCCCCCCCCCCCCCCCCCCCCGCCCCAAGCATGGACTGGGTCCCTAAAGGGCACCGTGCTGCGGTTTCACAGCTGTTTTGTGGTGGATAAATGATACCGACTATTACTAAAGTACTAGCTAACACAGCCAGTGTGCCCTCAAACCGCAGACACTTTTTTTCCACCCACCTCCAACCACACAATCAACTCCTCCCACTGACATCCCATCCCACTCACTGACGCAGTGGTTGTGGATGTATACAAACACACCCACACACCCACACCCACACACCATCACCACCACCCTCCGACCACCCAAAGTGGAGCAAGCACAAAACGAAGAACTCACTCCAAGAATGACTCAGAAAATCTATACTAGCGCGCAGCATTACTAGAATAGGACAATGACTGGTTGGTTCAGTATCAGGATAATGCGACTGAGTTGGATATTGGGTTATGGTGCCGGTAGTATGGTTTTCCACTGGAGCAGCACTATCAGTATCAGTGTGCACTATGCTGATCTGACCATAGCCGTGGCTAGGACATAAACCCCATCTAATAAACAAACATCGATGTAGCAGTGCCGGACTATGGCACCTGTAAATACCCTACCTTGCACATGTTTAACATAGTCTGCACTATATTGCCGTGAGGGTATATCAAACAAACCTGGACATCATCCTAAAAAAGGGACTGGTATCTTAACCATTTGGCTATCTATGCAGCGTGATGCAAAAAAAGCTGCCCACATCAACCCGAGAGTGTGGTGAATTTCGCCAGGGGGTGAGTGCAACTCCACTCATTCTGCTGAAATTGTAAGTTTTATACTGCGAATTACAAAATATCCAGGCATGTCCAGCATCGCGCTCACGGTTCTGTGTAAAAGCGATGGTTGAAAAATAATATGACTGAATTCAAGTTGAAACACTTCATCATGAATATTGCTTTTGCTGCTGACATCAATCAATCGTGGGCATGGCATTCATATGCATATATATGTGTGTAGTGGTCTGCACTGACCTCTCAGGCAAGTAACCACATAGACAGGTAGGCGTGGGGAGTGCATTGATATCAGGGAGCCTAGGTGGTGTAATGGTTAGCACACTGGCCCGGAATGCAAAGAGATGTGGGTTCGAGTCCCGCTCTAGGCGCAGTATTTCCCATTTTCATCACCCCCACGACACTGGTTGCCGTGACCATGATCCTATACAAGCTACGCGCTGTATGGTTGTTGAACCTACCCTGTGTATGTAAGTGCGTTGCATTGCCTGTGTGTATGTAATTGTAAGCATTACAAGACTTACAATTCCAGGGGGACGAGTGTAGTGGTCTGCACTGACCTCTCAGGCAAGTAACCACATAGACAGGTAGGCATGGGGAGTGCATTGATATCAGGGAGCCTAGGTGGTGTAATGGTTAGCACACTGGCCCGGAATGCAAAGAGATGTGGGTTCGAGTCCCGCTCTAGGCGCAGTATTTCCCATTTTCATCACCCCCACGAATATGTATCTATATGTATATTTTGTTTGTTTGTTTAACGACCCCCCAGTACAAAAAGTAAACATCGGCTATAGACCTATTTCATATGACGTCAGAATGGGTATCTAGGTCAGTGCACGCCCCTTTTGGCTGCAGTATGACACACTGCCACACTGCAAACTCAATGGCTATGAGCAATCTTCATAGAGAAAAGGTGAAATATCTCTAAAACTACACCACCTAGAAAAAAACCGCCTGGTACACATATAGAAAACATATTCAATGAATAGATTATATTAAATTTATAAGGTTAGGGTTATGCATTTCTATTAATTTTGAATAAAATAGACGTTTTGGACTGTGCGTACCGGCAAACTCAATGCATTGTCAATGATCGTGAGCAATCGTCCTACAGAAAAAGTGAAATATCTCTAAAACCACACCAAATAGAAACAACCCCCTTGGAACACATATAGAAAACATGTTAGCAAAAAATATTATATTAAATTTATAAGGTTAGGGTTCTGGATTTCAATTAATTTTGACCTTAAACTAACATTTTGCACTGCGCGTACCGGCACACTCAATGGCAGTGTGCCTTCGTTCTGCAGCCAAGCTCATATACGATGTTAGTAAACATTGAAATAGGTCTATAGGGGGTCTATATGTATATATGCATAAACATATATATTTATACAATTATACACATATATACACACATATAATATATATACACATATATACAGTGAAACCTCTTTAAATCGACCGACCTTGTGACAAACTTTAAGTGGTCCATTTAGGGAGGTGGTCGGATTAGGGAGTTAGAATAGGGTTACCATGGTATTGGTAGGACCCAAATAAAGCGGTTGATATAGGGGAATGGTCGATCTGTGGAGGTGGTCGGTTAGGGAGGTTTTACTGTACACATACATATATATACACACACCATGTCTAATAGTAATAATATAGACTTTTTCTAGACACAGCCTCAGTTCATGATACACACACCGAGTGCTCGGATATTAGATGGCCCAACACCCACCTCTTTTTCCTCAATTAACAGCCGTGATGCAGACAGGACCAATAACCCCACCCACCCATGATCTACATCCGGGCCGCGCTATGTGTGGCGGCCTATTTAGGGCGCCACCTAGCGGGCTGGCATTGTGAACCCGGCGGTCATGTTGCCATAACTACGCGTGGCGAGCGCCCCGCAATTCGCTTATTTCCACACGGCGCGCCCACCTCCTGAATGCCACGCGGGTGGTGGCTGGTCTACGGGCCAGGCTGGAATCAGGAGACGGCCCCGGGCGCGGCCAGACGCCGCCGAACGCAACAATTTGTCAGAGTCAGTCTGTGTATTATTGGCCTTGTTTATGAGTAGCTTCCGCTGGTGATCGCTGGTACTGGCAGGTCTTATCGCAGAGCCCCCCCCCCCACCCCCACCCACCCCAACTTCCTATCAGCCCACCCCCACCCCCCCTCGACCCCCTGTAAGCCCCGATACCAGCAGCTCATCCCATCATGCAGTGGATTACTTTTTTTCCTTTTATTTTTTTATATTTTTTATTATTGGTTCCCCAGCCCATTTCTCTCACTTACCCCCCCCCCCCCCCCCGCCCCCCCCCCCAATGTGCTCTGATACTATGTTATTAACGGCAACGGCAACAGGTAGACACGGCAAAGTTCTTAACAAATGAACACACCTGTCTCAAACAAAACACCCACAACAACCTGCCTGGTGCTAAACATGACATTTCTACATAGTCCGTCCAGTGTATGTGTGTACGTGTGTAGGTACATATGTACGTACGTGTAAATGTATATGTATGTACATACATATGTACATACATATGTACATATAAATACACACGTACAAACGTACACACATAGATCCATACATATGTACATACACATGTATGTACATACACATGTATGTACATATACATTTATGTATATACATGTATGGATACATACATCCATTTATGTATATATCTCGATATATGTAGGTATGTGTGTATTTACATGGATGTGTACCCATCCTGATATGACCGTAGATGTTACCAGGACGTAACGCTCCAACAACCAACCAACGTGTATGTATTATGTATGAGTAGTTCTGTGTGTATGCACATATCTACTGTGTATGTACAGATGTATGTATCATACAAATGCATTATACATGTAGGCATGGTGTGTATGTATGTATGTGCCAGTGCTATGTATGTGACTATGTGTGTATGTATGTATATGTGTGTATGTGTGAATTTGTATATGTGTATGTATATATGCATGTGTGTATGTGTATATTTACTATATATGTGTATGTGTACATATATGTGTGTATGTGTATGTATATATGTGTATGTGTGTGTATATATGTTTATGTGTATGTATGTTCCTGTCGCCAAATTAAACCATGATAAACGTCACCCCCTCCCCACGATCAGCAGACAACATTTAGTTTAAAGACAGTAATCGGCTAAACAGTAATCGGCTAAACAGTAAATCGGCTAAACAGTAATCGGCTAAATGCTAGTAAATACGGCCCGCAACCTCCCAATGAAGACGAGTTGCTAGAAAGTGGTCTCCTAGCAACACTGTAAGCAGCAGACACTTAAGCCCTGTTCACACACGGGCGTTAAGTCGCCTTAACTAGTTCGCCTTATCTAGTTTGACTCACATTCACCGTGTGGGAGCAACGCTGAAGCGAATTAGGGCCAAGTCTACTCATCTAGTTCGCCTCACGTAGACCGCGTAGCGAGGTAGTTTATATGAAGTGAACTAGCTTAAGTCGGCCTATCTTGCTTGTGTGGACGGTAGCGGTTTACTTCAGGTGGCTTAAGCATGTCACACGCATGTGCAGTCGAGTGCTGAGTTTGTTGATTTTCCGGTCAATCAAAAGCGAATATTATATAATTTGGTCTATGAAACAGCTAGCTGTGCACAGATATTTTTTCATCATTTATTTTTAGGTTTTCACTGCCGAGCAGAAGTTTTGATCATTCCAAAACAATACGATTCAGTCGATACATATCTAGGTCAAAACCACA
The DNA here is from genome assembly GCA_030323885.1 of Branchipolynoe longqiensis. Taxonomy (NCBI): domain Eukaryota; kingdom Metazoa; phylum Annelida; class Polychaeta; order Phyllodocida; family Polynoidae; genus Branchipolynoe; species Branchipolynoe longqiensis. Next base: position 161,498,367 of record CM059186.1, read on the forward strand.
CAATCTCATGGTGACGCCGACTAACCGAAACTGGCGCTGGTTAGGATGGACGCGCTCATGCGCAGATATCGACTTCCGCCTTAAACCGCCCCAAGTACTGCACACTTTCACACCTAGTTCGCCTCATCTAGTTCGCCTTATCTAGTTCGGCCTAAAGTTGTGTGTGTGAACATGGCTTAAGTGACTGGGGCTGTGTTCTAAGTGCAGCATTTGTGATGTGTTACATTAGTAACGCCAGATCAATACAGGGTTCGCGGGGGGACACAGCTCAACCCTTCCAGGTGGACAACCAGTGTCAGGGCATTATGCCCCCTCCCCCTCATGCCCTCCCGTCCACATACAGGCTCACTGTGCTACATTTTCGATCCATACAATCCTCATACGTGTCATCATAAATTTGGCGTCATTTATCTCGTTCAGTTTTCTTTTCCTCGGCCAAAGAAATGTGGAATCAAAGAAAAAAGAAACAAAATTGATGTACTTCTTTAAATAAGGTCATGAGTAGAGAGTAGTGTGTTCTTTTGATTTAGTGCCGTGGATTTACACAAATAGTAATGCTTCCTTAACAGGGTTCGTGTAACAACTTTTGATAGTTTTGACAGTCAAACCGAATTTTCTTTTTTATGTTGTTCTGCCGTCCAGATATGACCTTAGCTGTTGCCAGGACGTAAAACTCCAACAGTGAACCAACCATAAAATTGTTCTGACAGCTTTTTGATTTTTGGTAGACATGTTCCCAGTGTGACTGAACAACTTTATTCAATTTAATGTCATGAAGTATGTGTTTTGACAAACTTACTATGTACTAAGACCCTGTACAACAAGTTGTTGTACGGGGTCTTAAGGCCCTGTCACACTACGACGTTTCTCACCAACGTGCTTCGACGCGTGCCGACGGGTTGGGTTTTTGTTCAACACGTCGGTACACGTCCGGTACGTTACCGGCGCGTTGCCGGCGCGTTACCGGCGCGTCGGTACATAGCAACGTGTGAATGGACACGTTGGCGCGCGTCGGGGCGCGTCGGGGCGCGTCGGGGCACGTCGGGGCGCGTCGAGGTTTTGTGCATGCACAAAACTTTGGACGCGCGGCGACGCGCGCCAACGGGTTGGAGGGCGCGTTACGGACGCGTTAGCAACACGTCGACACGCGTTGGCAGCGCGCCGGCCGTACGCTGGCAGGACGTTGATCAACGTTGGTTAACGTTTGCTTTTTTCCCCCCAAAATGGGAGCGTTCCGTCGGCGCGTCGGGAAAGTCCCATCGACATGTTGTGGGCATGCCATTGGCGTTGCTCCAGCGTTTCTCGGCGCGTTGGACGTGTTGCCGGCGCGCCTGGATGCGTTGGCCGCGCGCTGTGGACGCGCTGCGGGCGCGTCGTAACGTGTTGCTGGCGGGTATGTACGGGTTCACGCAATACTAACACGATACCAATGCGCTGCCTCCACGCCGTAAACGCGCCGACAACACGGCAATAACACGCTACCGACACGCTACATACATCCTAATAACACGCTACTAACGCGCCAATAACGCGCCAATAATGCGCCTCCAACCCGCCACTAACACGCTGCGCCGCATCAAACTTTCTCCCAAAGCGCTGAAAAGTTTGACGTTTCTCGACGGGTTGCAAATATTTTGTGCGTTGCCGGCGCGCCGGCGGAAGCGTCGTAGTGTGACAGGGCCTTTAGCACGGCCCTGGTGGAGCTGATCACATATGGCTAATAGTATATGTATAGAAATATGTAGTATGCATACATTGTATGTATGTATGTATGTATGTATGTATGTATGTATGTATGTATGTATGTATGTATTATGTATGTATGTATGTATGTATGTATGTATGTACACATGTACGTAGGTATGTATGTATGTATGGATGCATATATGGATGGATGTATATCTGCATTATGTATATATATTTATGAAGTATCTATGTACGAATGTATACTGTATGCATGCCTCCCTGTGTGCATGCATGTATCTATGAAGCATGTCTGTATTTATGAAGTAATGTATGTATATATAGGCATGCATGTATGTATTTATGAAGTATGTATGTAAATATGCATGTATTTATGAATTATGTATGCATGCATGTATTTATGAAATATGCAGTATGCATGTATAAAGACCGTCTGTGCGCGTGAGAAGGTGGCGGGGCGCTGACTGAGGTGGTGGGTCCGACATCGCATCCCACCATGGCTCAAACTGACAGCGGGCTATCAGGTTTTTTTTGTTGGCGGCCTGCATTACCGTGCGGGTGGGAGTAGATCACTTAACAGGCGGCTGGCTGAGGATGGGTTTAACACACTGAGGCGTGGAATAGGCCCGCTGTCTAACAGTAACACATGGCTACCCTACAACACTGGCCCGCCGAACGTCACGACCCCTGGCGGACAGACGGGAGACGCTGCAGCATCGCCCGCTAATTGAACAGCCCTCAAACCCATCCATCTATACACCATTTGGGCATGCACCTTCACCTTATTCATCAACACTCATCAACTCACTGCTCATTTACTCCCCACTCCCTTCTCTCACCCACTCACTCCCCACTCCCTTCTCTCACCCACTCACTCCCCACTCTCACCACTCACTCCCCACTCCCTTCTCTCACCCACTCCCTCCCCACTCTCACCACTCACTCCCTTCTCTCAACTACTCACTCCTCACTCCCTTCACTCACCCACTCACTCCCCACTCTCACCCACTCACTCCCCACTCCCTTCTCTCAACCACTCACTCCCCACTCCATTTTCTCACCCACTCACTCCCCACTCCCTTCTCTCAACCACTCACTCCCCACTCTCACCACTCACTCCCCACTCCCTTCTCTCACCCACTCCCTCCCCACTCCCTTCTCTCACCCACTCACTCCACACTCCCTTCTCACCCACTCACTCCCCACTCCCTTCTCTCACCCACTCACTCCCCACTCCCTTTTCTCACCCACTCACTCCCCACTCCCTTCTCACCCACTCACTCCCCACTCCCTTCTCTCACCCACTCACTCCCCACTCTCCCCACTCACTCCCCACTCCCTTCTCTCAACCACTCACTCCCCACTCTCACCCACTCACTCCCCACTCTCACCCACTCACTCCCCACTCCCTTCTCTCACCCACTCACTCCCCACCCCCTTCTCTCACCCACTCACTCCCCACTCTCACCCACTCACTCCCCACTCCCTTCTCTCACCCACTCACTCCCCACTCCCTTCTCTCACCCACTCACTCCCCACTCCCTTCTCTCACCCACTCACTCCAAACTCCCTTCTCACCCACTCACTCCCCACTTTTACTCCCCCCTCCCTTCTCATCCACTCACTCCACTCTCACTTCCGATTCCCACTCACTCCTCACTTTGACTCCCCCCTTCCCACCTCCCCACCTCCCTTCTCACCCACTCACTCCCCACTTTTACCCCCACCTCCCTTCTCACCCACTCACTCCCCACTTTTACTCTCCCTCCCTTCTCACCCACTCACTTCACCCACTACCTCCCCACCCCGACGCGCTCACAGACTAACATAATAAATATACAGACCGAAATGGCACAAAATGTGATGGACGCTGGTGCAAAATGCTTTGTTTGTTTAGTTTGGTTTTTATGTCCTAGCAATAACTAAGGAATGGTGCCGAGTTTATACTGCTACTCCACTAGAAGACTGGGCCACCGGCACTAGGATCTGATATCCCCACTTAGTCACATTATCACAATACTGAATAATACAGAACATTCAGATTGCAGTTGGTATACTTTGTTAACTACATTCCACCCGTGTGAATTAAACAATCTGGACCACTAAGTTCCACAGACCTTAAACTAGGCCAAAACATTCAGGTCCGGGTTAGCTTTCTCAACTGTTTACCAAGATTCTTCAGGGCAAGATGAATCTGAATGTAATAAACTCTTCCCAGCTTGTCGTGGGGAGAGGCAGGGAGGGGGGTGGTGGTAACCAAAAAAAATGAGACTACACAACACTCTGGTGCCAGATACACTAGAACAGAGGGAGGGAGGGCCACAGTGTGTATAGAGCCAGATCCCAAGAGCGTCTAGACTAGACTACTTACAAACACAAACCTATAACAGACTGTACGCGATGGGGAAACACTATATAAACACAAACCTATAACAGACTGTACGAGATGGAGAAACACTGCATAAATACAAGCCTATAACAGACTGTATGAGATGGGGAAACACTGCATAAATACAAGCCTATAATAGACTGTATGAGATGGAGAAACACTGCATAAATACAAGCCTATAACAGACTGTATGAGATGGGGAAACACTGCATAAATACAAGCCTATAATAGACTGTATGAGATGGAGAAACACTGCATAAATACAAGCCTATAACAGACTGTATGAGATGGGGAAACACTGCATAAATACAAGCCTATAATAGACTGTATGAGATGGAGAAACACTGCATAAATACAAGCCTATAACAGACTGTATGAGATGGGGAAACACTGCATAAATACAAGCCTATAATAGACTGTATGAGATGGGGAAACACTGCATAAATACAAGCCTATAACAGACTGTATGAGATGGGGAAACACTGCATAAATACAAGCCTATAACAGACTGTATGAGATGGGGAAACACTGCATAAATACAAGCCTATAATAGACTGTATGAGATGGGGAAACACTGCATAAATACAAGCCTATAATAGACTGTATGAGATGGAGAAACACTGCATAAATACAAACCTATAACAGACTGTATGAGATGGGGAAACACTGCATAAATACAAGCCTATAACAGACTGTATGAGATGGAGAAACACTGCTTAAATACAAGCATATAACAGACTGTACGCGATGGGGAAACACTACATAGACACAGACCTATAACAGACTGTATGAGATGGAGAAACACTGCATAAATACAAATATCACTGTATGAGATGGGGAAACACTGCATAAATACAAATCTATAACATACTGTACAAGATGGGGAAACACTATGATATGAGGAAACCTAACCAATCTCATGCAATGCAAACAATGGTAGACCAGCCTTCAATCTTACAATCTTCAAAACCGAAACACTTGATTTGACCCTACATATTCAACATATCCAACATGGTTAATGGTGCACGTAAGCATTTGTTGCTGAACAGAACAGAATGCTAAGTAAATTTGATTTAACCTGTTACCTACGATGTCAAAATGTTGACACAGATTACCTGAGATATTAGAAGCTTTGCAAACATCTGCAAACAGTGTTATTTTGTTTGTTCGTTGTTTTACGTCCTAGCAACATCTAATGTCATCAGGACGGGTACCGACTTGTGACAGTGTGCACTCATGGTGACTTTATAATGCTGCCCTACTGGGAGACCAGGACGCCGGCACCATGACCCAATATTCCACACAGTCACATTATCCTGATACTGTGCTAACCAGTCCTTGTCCTATCCTATTAATGCCAAGCGCCAAGTATCAGTTTTATAAGTCATTGGTTTGACTCGGCTGGGATTCAAACTCCCAACCTTCCGCACCGGAAGCCAGCGCTCTACCGATTCGTCCACCGCGTTTGGTTATGCTAACAGTGCAGATAGACTATGAGTGTATACATACACGGCGCGAGCTATTGTTTACTCTCTAAGCAAAGCTCCATTGCTTCCATATCTCACCCCGTCTACACGGCTGGTGGAGAGTGTACTGGGCAGGACTGTGCCAGTTATTAAAGCTGCATAGTCGGGTGAAAGCGTAGCATTTTTTTAAACCAAAACAATTATCTAGATTTGATTCTACATATCTAACTAAGATGCTCCTGCATTTTTTAGCATTTCTTGCTGCATAGAAGGCAACGCTGAGTCAATGTAATAGAATCTGTTACGGCTGAAGCCTATGGTGTCAAAGTTTGGATGTGCTTGCCAAAATTATTTTTTCCCAGGTTGCACTTCAAATATCTATAAAAAAAAGTTAGTCCTTTAAAATAAATGTTACTTCAACCTAAAGTAAGGTAGATTATAATGATCAATGTATTACATTTATCTCAAATGTCTATGCCCTCTTTCACCCACCCACCCAATCATTCACCCATTCAAATCACTAACCCCCCCCCCCATCTCAATGACTCATCATTCACTCACGCACTCACTCATCCACCCAATCATTCCCTCACTCAAATCACTAACTCATCTACTCCTTAAAGTTGCATAGTCCGATGCTTTTGAATTTTTGACATTTTCTGAGATAAATACATTATGCTAATCATTATTGTCTACTTTAGTTTAGTTTGAAGTAATTTATATTTTAAATGGCTAACTTTGGAGATATTTGATGTCAAAACATGACAAATTAATTTTGGCAAGCATGCCAAAACTCTGGCACCATAGACTTCAGTAATAACAGGTTCTATTAAATTGACTTATTACGACCTTTTATGAAGCAAAGCATGTTTAATAAGTGCACCAGTATCAAAGTTGAATGCGTAGAATTATGTCTATATAAGTGTTTTGGTTTTGAAAATTTGATGTTTTCATCGGACTACGCAACTTTAATCACTTCCTGACTCAGTCACTTAGTCACTGTCTATTACTCCCTGACTCACTCCCCCACTCACTTGTTCACTCACTCCCCCACTCACTTACCCAGTCACTCTCAATGACTTCTTCACTCACTTCCCCAAGCATTCACTCGTTCATTCCCTCACTCACTCATTCATTCACCCATACACTCCACCACTCCAATCATTCAGCAACTCAAAACCACTTACTCCCCGACTCACTCCCCCATACTCACTTGTTCACTCACTCACTCACTCCCTTCCCCACTCACCACGGTGTGCTCAATAGACTACATCACGGTTCCAGTGGCGCGGTGCATTGTGGGATGCGTCAGAGCAAAACAAACCCACGAGAAGCACATGGCACATGCTAATACACTGGGTGCAGCTATGAAATATGCTAGTTTCAGCTCATCTGAGCTGTTGTTTGAAACATAGAATACCAACTAAAAAAATATATACATAAATTAAGATATTAATCTTTTATCCAGCATTACATTTACATCAATATAATCAGCACATCTTATGCCATGTGGATTTAGATTTAGAAAGATCTAGGCACTCAGACTAGTGTTAGTGCCATAGCCAGAGTACTCAATGCATTGTCAATGGCAGTGAGCAATCTCCATACAGAAAAAGTAATATATTGATAAAACGACACCACCTAGGCACAAACCGCTTGGAACACATATAGAAAACATGTTTAACAAAAAGATTATATTAAATTTATAAGGTTAGGGTTTTGGATTTCTATTAATTTTGAATAAAACTGACATTTTTCAATGCGCGTATAGGCAAACTCAATGGCCGTACGCCTTTGCTTTGCTCCCACGGCAGTTTTCAGCGCATGCGCAGTCGGAACCGCGATGTAGTCTATAGACTACATCCCGTTTCCTGCGGCGCGGTGCATTGTGGGATGTGTCAGAGCAAAACAAACCCACGAGAACCACATGGTACATGCTAATACACTGGGGTGCAGCTATGAAATGTGCTAGTTTCAGCTCATCTCAGCTGTTGTTTGAAACATAGAATACCAACTAAAGAAATATATATAATAAATTAAGATAATAATCTTTTATCCAGCATTGCATTTACATCAATATAATCAGCACATCTTATGCAATGTGCATTTAGATTTAGACAAATCTAGGCACTCAGACTAGTGTTAGAGCCATAGCCAGAGTCAGTTTTACTTTATTTTATTCATGTTTTTATTTATATCCTATGGTTAATGACATATGTAGAAATAGAAAATGAGTAGGGTTAATCAGATATTGGTTATATATTTCTTTGAAAGAAGTTGTTGCTGACACATTTGACATCGGGCTGTTGCTGACACATTTGACATTTTAATATCTAGAACAAGAATTACTTCTGGCTAATCAATGGTGATGTAAGCATCAGCCTGTAAAGTGACTGAAATTGTATGTTTCTTAGCTCAAAATGCTTAATTATGGAGAGCTGTGTCTTAAACAAATTCATTATATTATTATATTGCATCCTTCCGTCCATGTTTGTGCCAAATTGCTATGTATTTCTATTCATTTTGAATAAAATGGCAGCTTTTCCCTATGCGTATCGGCAAACTCAATGGCCATACGCCTTTGCTTTGCTCCCAACGCCGTTTTCAGCGCATGCACACTTGGAACTGTGATGTAGTCTAATCAGCCTCTCGTTCCAGCACCCAGCGTCCCACTAACACCCCACCCCACCCACCACACCCACACCCTAACCAGTCCATCACGCACCTAACTAGAGAATGGCCGCGTTCTGCTTCAGGTCTAACAGTAACAAATCCCCCTCTTGTTATCGAACCCCCGTCACGAGTTGCACCCGAGCACCGTGCGTGTCCTGGGTGCACTCCCGGAAGTGACGGAAGTGACGGAAGTGACAGAAGGCCCACACTGCGCCCAGCAAGGTGTGCACGAGTGAGGTACCAAAGACGACAACGAGGGCTTCAGATCCACACACCACCCATCAAGCCTGGGATGTAACCCAGGTCAGTACCGGAGGTGGTGGCCGAATCGGTAGAGAACAGGCCTCCCGTGCGGGAGATTGTGAGTTCGATTCCCGGTCCAGTCAAACCAATCACATACAAAATTGATACTTGTCACTTGCTAGCCTGGCGCTCTGCATTATTAGGATAGGGCAAGGACTGGTTGGCTCAGTGTCAGGATAATGTGACCGAGTGGGATATCAGGCCATGGTACCTGGCCGCATGGTCTCCCAATGGGGCAGCATTATAAAGTCACTATGAGTGTGCACTGTCACGAGTCTGTACCCATCCTGATGACCTTAGATGTTGCCAGGACAAAACAACCAACCAACCCAGGCGAGTAGCGTATTAGTTATTACTGATGCGACATGACGCCCTATCAGAGTGATTCAGTGTGGAATCCAGTACAATAAGGTCCTAGTACAAAAAGGGCACCTAGCAATGCTAGGAATAAAAGGAGAGCAGCTGAGTAGTTTAAACCTTGACTGCAAGGTACTTAACTATCACAGATTGCTGAGAGCGGACGACATTTAGCGAAAGCAGAGAGAAAGAATAGTTATGTACTATTCAATGCTGTGTCCACAAAGTGAACATGGCCAATATTTAATGTGTGACACTTTTAAACATTCGTCGTAGTTAGCTACGTTTGTGTCAATGCCACTAATGATTCACATCATAATGCAGCTATTGCCATATACCTTGCTATCGTAATATGTCAGCCAACACAATACGGTAGCTCCATATAATGGGGTTTGCCTAGACGGTCTATTTTCACGTCCAAGTCAGGTACCCCCCCCCCCCCCCCCCCCCCCCCCCACACCCCGCTCCTTCTTTCAAGACACGTCACGTGTTCGATGGCCGGCTGGACAAAACAGTGTGCATACCACTGGGGATCTATGTTACCATTCTTAGGTTAGCGGGTTGGTGGCTGGTGGTTTTAGGGGGTGCTTTTTGTCTCGTGTTTTCTGTGAAGCACTGACAGCAGATGTTCCCGTTCTCTTTGATCTAAATATGGTCATTTTGACTGGATCTGTGGCCTGCCACTACAAAAGATCGAACCCGTCGGTGAACGATTCGCCAGCTCACAGGTACGACTCCAGAGAGTTGTGTGTCCCGGCAGAGGGCGCTCAGCTCCACCAGGGGCGCACGGCCGGCGGGGGTGTAAGGGGGGGAGGAGGGAAGGGAAGGAGGGGAGAGGGAAAGGGAGGGGGGAGGGGGCAGGGGGGGAGGGGGGGGGAGGGGGGAGGGAGGGGAGGGGGAGGGAAGGGGGCGGAGGGAGGGGGAAGGGGAGGGAAGGGGGAGGGGGGAGGGAGGAGGGAGGGGAGGGAGGAGGGAGGAGGAGGGAGGGAGGAGGGGAAGGAGGGAGGGGGGGAGGTAGGAGGAGGGAGAGGGAGGGGAGGGAGGGAGGGGGGAGGGGGAGGAGGGAGGGAGTAGGGATGGGGGAGGAGGGAGGGAGGAGGAAGGGGGAGGGGGAGGGAGGGAGGGAGGGGAGGGGAGGGGGAGGGGGAGGAGGGAGAGGGGATGGCCCGAGGCGCGGAGGGAAGCGGGTGAAGGGGAGGGGGAGGCGGGGAGGAGGAGAGAGGAAGGGAGTGAGGGTGCGAAGGGGGGGGGGATGAGGGAGGGTGGAGGAGGAGGGCGAGGGGGAGATGGAGAAGGCGGGAGGGCGAGGGGAGGAGGAGGGGAAGAGGGGCGCGGTGGGGTGCAGAGGGAAGGAGGAGGAAGTGGGGGTGGGGGAGAGAGAAGAGGAGGAGAAGGAGGAGGGAAGGGCGCATAGGAAGGAGTACAGTCGAATGTGATGAGGGTAGATGGGATTGGGCGAGGAGAGGGAGAGGGGGGAGAGAAGGCGGTGGGGGGGGGGAGGGGAGCGGAGGGGGGGGGGGGGCGGGAGTACAATCGATGTTTGAAGGGGTCCAGGCGCCCAGCTCGTGAGTGTATCGGGCGGGTGGGAGGGGGTGAGAGACAAGATGAGACTTGAGGGAGGCACTCACAGCCCGAGTCTATCAAGCTGGGTGCTTCTGCTGACAGAGGTCATGAGCCTAAAGACGTCACGGCCAGAGGTTAAAGGTCGGGGAGTAGAGGGGGGGGGGGGGGGGGGAGAGACTGTCTCACCGCCGGCTTCTGCAGGAGCTTCTTCTCTCTCTACCCAACAGACACAAAACTCACCAACTCACTCCCATCTTCTTCAGTCAGTCGTAGCTGGATCGCATCTGATTGGATCCAAGGTTTTGTTGATTGGTTGTTCGAGTTCTACATCCCGGAAACATCTAAGGTCATATCAGGATGGGTTCCGATATGTGACAGTGCACACTCATGGTGACTTGATAGTTCTGCCCCACTGGGAGACCAGGCCACCAGTACCATGACCTGCTATTCCACTCAGTCACATTATCCTGACAGTGAGCCAACCAGTCCTTCCCCAATACTAATAATGCCGAGCACATGGCTAGGAAGTGACAAGTATCAATTTTTAAGTCATTGGTTTGACTCGACGAGGGTTCAGACCCATGGGTTCGAATCCCACGATCTACCAAAACAGGGACAGACGCTCAACTCATTCGGCCACCCCATCTCGGGCTAATCTGATTCTATGTAAAAACATCAATCACTAATTTGTTGACACAATGTATTTTGCATAAGTATGAACTTTAATTTAATGTAACATTGGTTATTTGGCTGGAAGATCAACCCTTGGGGAAGCCATATGGTTACCGTACTACTTGTTTGTGGTAAAATAAAACTCAAATTAAATCATATCATAAATATATCATACTTATTTCTTTTGGTACATTAGTTGTTTAAGTAGGGGAAATTTCAGTTGCAGACAATTGGTCTTCCTCATTCCACTGCTCCTTGCCCTATCCTAGTAATGCCGAGCGTCTGGCTAGGAAGCGACAAGAATAAATGTTTAAGTTATTGATTTGACTCGACCAGGATTCGAACCCACGATCCCACAATCTACCAACACGGGAGACGAACGCTCTAACTCATTCGGCCATCACGTACTTCATATTATATATTATATATATATACCTGCACATGTGCAGGCATGTACATCTGCATGTGTAAAAAGGAGGAGGTTTGGAGTTCATATGTCCATATGCATATACCATATGCGGTTGTCGAATTGGTAAGAGGAAAGGCAACCGGGAGTTTGAATTCCAGCCAATTCATATTCCAGCCAATTCAAACAAATGACTTACAAAATTGATACCTATTTAGGAGAGGGCAATGACTGCTTAACTCATGCCCCTGTCACACTACGACGCTTCTCCCGGCGATCCGTCAGCGTTGGAAATAAAATCTTGCGCGTCGAGAAACGTCAAACTTTTCGGCGGTTTGGGGGAAAAGATCGGCGTCAGCGCGGCGCGTTGTGTGCGCGCCGCCAACGTGTGTCGACGCGCTGGGAAAAAAAAAAAAAAAGTTTGGCGCGACGTCTTCATTTAACCTTAAATGTTGATAGGGCGTAAAAACAAAAACGGCCCAGTTTGCGCAACGCGTGAGCAACGACCCTCCCGCGCGCGCGCGCGTCTTCGTACCGTTCCCATAACGTTATGCCGGCGCGTCCAACGCAGCGCGACACGCGCCTAACGTCCTTACCCATATATTTGCGCGCGCTGGCGGTCGTTGGAGAGTTTTGGACATGTTCAAAACCTTGGGCGACCGGCAAGGCGCGCCGACTTCCGCCAGCGACTCGCCGGCGACAAAGAAGTGTACCGACGTGTACCGACGCGCCCATAACGCGCCACCAGCGCTTCTCGATATTTCACCAAATATCGCCCAAAAAGACCACACGTTGACGGGTCGCCGGCGAGAAGCGTCGTAGTGTGACAGGGGCATCAGTGTCAGGACGATGTGACTGAGTGGGATATCGGGTCATGGTACTGGTGACATGGTCTCCCAGTGGGACACCACTATAAAATCGCCATGAGTGCGAACTGTCACAAGACTGCTGACTGCTGGCCAATTTTACTTCTCTTTTCTTTTCATCTCACTGAAAACATGACCTTATTAACTTATACAAACATATATTACACCATTTTGTGGGGTTTTCTAAAAATCACATAATATGGTGATCTCACCATCCTTGTCACATGAGAGGGGGGCGTCAGCATGTAGCTACATACCGCCACCCCCTCACTACCACCCCCACATACCCCCCCCCCCCACACACACACCCTCCCTACCACCCACACACCCCCTCCATACCACCCCCACACCAACCATCCCTACCACACCCATACACACCCTCCCTACCACACCCACACACACCCTCCCTACCACCACCCCACACCCTCCCTACCACCCCCACACACACCCTCCCTACCACCCCAACACACACCCTCCCTACCACCCCCACACCAACCATCCCTACCACCCCCCAGACACCCTACCTACCACCCCCACACACACCCCCTCCCTACCACCCCCCACACACCCTCCCTACCACCACCCCACACACCATTCTTACCACCCCCACACACAGCCCTACCTACCACCCCCAAACACACCCTACCTACCACCCCCAAACACACCCTCCCTACCACCCCCACACACACCCCTACCTACCACCCCACACACCCCGCCCCACACAAACCCACCACCATGACACGTTATAAATGACCCCTACGCCCAACACATGCAGCCCAGCTGTCACGCCGGACAATGGACAGAATCCGCGCCTCCCCACACCCACACCCACACCCACACCCTGTCTTGGTTTGTGAAGTTGCTTTCTTTGGGGGCAGAAGGAGGGAGTTTTGCCCGACTGGCCCGGACAATGGGGGCCTGTTGCGAGTCGACTCCCACACGGCCCCCACCATTCAGCTCTCCTGGCCGCTCGTCTGTCACGTCATCTCACTCATGGCATCGCCACAAATATCCTGTATAAATCGCCGCCATCACACTTGCTATCCTGACTGCACTTCGTCCACACCTCTCTCTATCTCCTCTCCTCTGGGCTTGCTTCTTGATAATGTCGGAAAAGAGTTCCACGAGGGGGAGACCACCAGCATTTCACTTTCTACTCTTACTCTGTCCGTGTCTTTGGCTCGCCGGCTGGTCACCATAGAGCAATGAGACACGGCCCTTTGACTCATCTCCCCTCATTTCTCTGTCATATACTCTACCCGTTTTTTTTCCTCACGGGCTTACTTCTCCCCCTGATCAAGGGAGTTGTTTGCTCGGGTGGGGCCCTGTACCTTATCGTTTCTCTCACTTTGTTCTTGTTGCTGGAACCTGCTGGACCCACCTTTACCCGTCATCGCTTCCTCTTGAACCCTTGCTACTGTTACTGGATACGAGTGCTCTGCTAGTGCCGGACCGGAGTGATTTGGGGCCGCCCCAACGATTCGTCGTTTTGAATGTTGTAAACCTCTCCCCAGCTTCAACAACCGTCCCACCTGAAGATTAATCTTCAACCAAAGATTGGACCACTTTATCGGGGCCTTTCTATATTGCTGCATTTTTGCAACCTGTAAGCATCGTAAGGTTACGAACCCCCCAAAAGCTAATCTGCCGCTGCTGCCACCACCACCACCATCCCCATCACCACCATCACCATCACCACCTCCACCCCCCATCACCACCACCATCATCACCACAATCCTCACCACCCCGTCCTGATATGACCTTAGATGTTGCCAGGAAGTAAAACTTCAACAACCAACCAACAACCCTTACCACCAGCCCCCTTACCACCATCACCATCACCTATACTATCACTGTCACTATCACCCTCACCACTACCCTCACCGACCAGACGGGATGGCCGAATGAGTTAGAGCGTCCGTCTCCCATGCTGGTAGATCGTGGGTTCGAACCCTGGTCGAGCCAAACCAATGACTTAAAAATGTATACAGGCACTCAGCATTATTAGGATAGGGCAAGGACTGGTTGGTTCGGAGTCAGGATAATGTGACTGAGTGGGATATCAGGTCATGGTGCGGGTGGCCTGGTCTCCCAGTGGGACAGCACTATAAAGTTGCCAGGAGCGCGCACTGTCACAAGTCAGTACCCGTCCTGATATGACCTTAGATGTTGCTAGGACGTAAATAACAACAACAAACAAACAAACCACCCTCACCACCACCACCACCACCACCACCATCACCACCCTCACCTTCACAACCACCACCACCACCACCATCACCATCAGCGCCCCGGCCGCCCCTGCCGCCGCCTGGACCCGACAATCGCCACATTGTGCCGATAAACAGCGCCGGTTCGTAATATGGACAGAGGTGTGGCGTGAGAGCCAAACTAAACGCACAGCAGCCCGCCCCCTCACATAAAACACACATACACACACATAAAACACTCACAACACACACATGCATACACACATACATATACACACAGATACACAGCAGCCCGCCCACACACATAAAACACACGTAAAACACTCACAAACACACACACGCATACACACATACATATACACACAGATATACAGCAGCTCACCCACACACACACACACATATACACATTCAGACACATACACACTGCAGCCTGCCCCTCACATAAAACACACACACAGGTACACAGCAGCCCGCCCCCTCACACATATATACATACACATACAGACACATACACACAACAGCCCGCCTTACATAACTCACGCACACACACACTCACGCACATTCACAAACACAAAACCTCCTCATGCACTCCTTATAAATAAAAGTTTACGCTAAAAACACGCCGCGAACTCGACGCTGGCGTCCGGCATAGCCCTGGGAACGCGTGCCTTTATGGAACCTCCAAAGAAGCTGCTGCAGAACCGTCTGGGTACGAGAGGGTGGGTGGAGGGGGTGGGGGAGAGGGGGGGGGGGGGCAGGGCGCAGGGAGAGGGTAGAGCTCTCTGGCCGACAAGAGGCGGACAAAGTTTCAGGCGAGCGTGTCTGATCTGCAATCAACGTCACGTCCTGTGACGTGTGTGACGTGGATCCCTGACGAATGTCAGTCAGTAGCACACCACCTTGCAGCTCTCTACCACCCACCCACAGTAGTGCTTAAGGCCCTGTCACATTACGAAGCATCTCGCACGCGCGCAGCCAACGTGTAAAATCACTTTTTTACATCGAGAAGCATCAAACTTTTCGGCGCGGGGGCAAAGTTGGACGTATACATACCGTATACATAGTATATGGCCAACATATGACCACCGTATGGCTAACGTGCTTCCGAGCGAAAAACGCTTGAATTACGCTCACAGTACGTTCACAGAACGCCGGTGAAGGTTATATAAGTTATTCGATCACCAGAACTACGCCTGATACGTTACATACGTCACGACACGCTGGAGAAATGCTAAACGTACGTTAGACGTATGTTAGACATACATTAGATCTACGTTATCCATACATTGTCAGTAGGCATGCTCAAATTATGCTCACGGTACATTCACAGAACGCCGGGGAACGTTATATACGTTATTCAATCGCCATAACTATGCCTCATACGTTACATACGTCAAGACATGCTGGAGAAATGCTAAATGTACGTTAGACATATGTTTAGACATACGTTATCCATAACATATACATAACGTATGGCCAACATAAAATCCACACGTTGTCTAATGTTGTCATACGTTGAAAGTTTTGTTCATGCACAAAACTTTGCCGACCCCCTGACGCGCGACGCCGGATCGCAACAAATGTTGACATACATTGATGTATACCAATGAGCGCCTAACGCATGCATAACGCGTAACGACATATCCCGACATAGCGGCTAAAAATCACATATGTCAGCATACGTTGGCGCGATGTGTCGTAATGTGACAGTCCCTTTAACTGGGTCCTGGCGTGTAACTAGTATATGGGGGAAGAGGTGGCAGGTAGGTGGGTACCGTATATATATGCAAATATAAGACAACTTTGAGTCAAGGGGTATTTTTAAACTAAATATCTGGAATTAGGCCTAACCTGACTATACGTCCAGCTTCATTCTATTTACGGACAAATTAAACTTCATTCATTCACATGCACAACAATTCAACAAGATGCCTACACCACTGGTCACTCAAAAACCTTCAAAGTCAGACTCGTCATCAGTTTCCTCCAATAACTGCAGTACCTGCTCATGACTAAGAGCATCACTGTAATATTCATCACCAGCGTCAATGTCCATGTCCTCAGAGTCATCATTACTGACTGAGTCATTCATCTTGCCACACACTGTCGTCCTGGGTGCCATCCATGCTCCCTCGGGGAGGGGGGGGGGGGGGGTATCGTGAGTATAAGACAAGGTCAGAATAGGAGATTTGTTTTGTGTTGAATTTCCTCGACTTATATTTGTGTATATACGGTAGGTTCCCCATGCCAATTACAGGTAAGTGAACAGGGATGGGTCTGTTAGGTGCACATGCTGGTCACCCATGTGGGAGGGCTGGAGCACATTGTGAACATATACACACATACACACATATGAGCGCTAGGCCGATACGCGTAGGGCAAAACTGGCATTTGATACAAAATAACTAGAAATACATAATTTGGCATAAACATGGACGGAATGATGCAATATAATAATATAATGAATATGTCTAAGACACAACTCTCCATAAACCATAGAATATAAATAAAAACATGAATAAAATAAACAAAACTGACTATGGCTATGGCTCTAACAGTAACACTAGTCTGAGTGCCTAGATTTGTCTAAATCTAAATGTATATGGGATAAGATGTGCTGGTTATATTGATGTAAATGGAATGCTGGATAAAAGATTAATATCTTAATTTATTATATATATTATTTTAGTTGGTATTCTATGTTTCAAACAAGAGCTGAGATGAGCTGAAACTAGCACATTTCATAGCTGCACCCAGTGTATTAGCATGTACCATGTGCTTCTCGCGGCTTTGTTTTGCTCTGATGCATCCCACAATGCACCATGCCGCTGGAACCGTGATGTAGTCTATCATTTAGATTTCATTCTATGAATCCAACTTAGACACTAGGTGCACCTATTATATAGTATTATTAAGCATGTGTCCCGGTGTAACGATTTCAACTTCCCCCCTTCCCAAGTTCCCCCCCGGGAATCTGAAAACGTTTTTAACTTCCCTCCGGGGAAATTAAAAACGTTTTCAGATTCCTGGGGGGGAACTTAAAAACAGTTTTCAGATTCCTCCCCCTATTTTCAAATTCCCCCCTCCGGGAATTTTAAATTGTTTAAAAAACTTTTAAAAAACGTTTTAAATTTCAGACCTATAATTTTTTGTTCTTAACCATCTTGGAGACTTTTTGTGTCATTTGTGGTTAAATATGTTTTATTGTACTTGTAATAATTTCCATTATGCTATTCTCTGTATAATATAATATTTGTTATGAAAAATAACAAAAATTAACAAAAAATTACAAAAATAACGAAAATTCCCAAAGAATGGGGGGGGGGGAGGGAAAGTTAAAACGAGGGAGGGAATTTGAAAACGTTTTCAAGTTCCCGGGGGGGAACTTGAATATGGGGGGAATTTGAAATCTTTACACCGGCATAGAATTAGAAGGGAATAATAATGAGTCATTATATTACTGTACCAGCAAGCTGTTATTGCCAAAGCTTACGGTGTTTTGAAGTGCTTAATACTGTTGGACTTATGCAACTTTAATATTAGTGAACTTCTACAGCGAGTACTGTTATCAGTGTTACTGTTAGTGAGTATATAGCCAGGTAGACTTAGCTCCAGATGGGATCCAATGGGTGCCTGCCCGCGTCCCACCCCGCCCAGCCCGGTACACAGGGGTTCGGAGAAACCCATTAGTGTGACCGATTGAGCCACCGTGTCCGGTGTCAAGCCCCAGTCACACCTACCCGGACGAGCCACGGATTTTGAGCTGGGCCACCCCCGGACCAGTCCCGGACAGCCCCGGATAAAATGGCTATTTTCGTCGTTTCTTGCCTCGCGGTCATACGTACCCGGCCGGTGCGATCCGGGGGTGGTCCGGGTAGTCCGGGGGTGAACCGGGGCCTGTCCGGGGCTGTTTCGCTACTACTACTACTACTACTACCATGCCGGTGTAGCAGGAAATCGCAAACCCTGTAAATCGCAAACCCCCACTTGTGATTTCCTAGGAAATCGCAAACCCCCATGCCATATATGGGCATGGGGGGTTTGCGATTTCCTAGGAAATCGCATATCCCCCCTGGAGATCGCAAACCCCCCATTCTGAGTGTTAGCCTTACCATGATCTGGTAAGGCTAACACTGGCACTGACACTCAGAATATCCCAACTTTCACTATTATCTCTGTTTTTAATACTTTCAGATAAAATTGCTCTTAGGTTAAATTAAATACCTCAGATCTTCCTCTTCAATCGCGCATTGAGATATTTTTAATCGATTCGATGAAAGTTTTTTTTATTTATTTTACAAAAATAAATGCTCCCCATAGACATAGCATTGCCGCAGCACACATCACGGCGTATTTTACCCTACTGCTAATATCTCCGCCGTTACGGCGGTAGCCTTAATAACGCTTCGAATTTAGGGTTAATTTAATGAAATTTCACGATTTGAGTATGTAATTCTGTTAAATATGGTCGCATTGAATAGATTTGGCCCGAATCAGTCCCAAAACACAGGGGGGTTTGCGATTTCCAGGGGGGGTTTGTGATTTCCTAGTAAATCGCAAACCCCGGGGTGTGCAATTTCCAGGGGTTTGCGATTTACTGCCACACCGGATCGAGCCCGGATGCCCCGGATGTTTTAAACATTTTAAAACATCCGGGGCGGACCCCGGACCAGCCAGGGATCACCACGGTCGAGCCACGGATCACCTCGGACCACCCCGGATGACGGTCCGGGGCTCGTCCGGCCTCTGATCCGGGTAGGTGTGACTGGGGCTTTAGAGCTGGTAGATTCTACTTGTGAGTTTTTTTTAATGTTTTTTGGTGGGGGGTTTTCCACCACGGTTCTATTTTCTCAATACAATTTTGTTCTTTTAAACTAATTACATGTAGTTGCACCCTGCAGTACTTATACTAGTGATAGCAGTAGGAAAGATCCACAGCTGGCGCTGATGGTGTGTTGTGTACACACACATCAATTATTAAAAATAACACCCCTTAAAAGTACCAAACTCACCCATTGTTCCTCCGACATACGAAATGGACGATGCACAACAATTGCCTCCACACAGAACACAATGTAAGCAAGAGTGGGCTTACAATACGGGTATTCCTAATTCTGCTGGTACGGAAGCTGAGGCACAGCTTACATTGTGGAAGGTAAGGAAGATGGTTAATATACATAAGTGGTATTTTATCTCCTAAAATATTTGTAAGGACAATTTCACTGCAATCTACTTCAGAAACAAATGTATGGCAATAATCCTACCATTGTTTGTTGCGCTTTATTTCCTAGCAAAATCTAAAATCACATCAGGACGTGTACCGACTTGTGACAATGCGCACTCATGGCGAGTTTAAAGTGCTGCCCAATTGGAAGACCGATCCACCAGCACCATGATTATATATCATACTCAGTCACATTATTCTGATACTGAGCAAACCAGTCCTTGCCCTATCCTAGTAATGCTGAGCGCTAGGTTAGGTCGCGACGAGTATCAATTTTGTAAGTCATTGGTTTGACTCAGTCGGGGTTCAAGCCCACGACCTCCCATACGGGATGCTCTTAACGATTCAGCCACCTATAGGTGCACAGTGAGTTTTAAAAATAGGGTCTAAAGCAAAGGCCAGGTCTGAGAGGGTCATTGCCACCTTCCGCCGTGCAAGCTGTAACCTGGTCTGCTGGGGTCTCGTCATCCGTCCTTCTGTGAGGTAGCAGCAGAATTAGGAATACCCGTATTGTGAACACGCTCTTGCTTATACCCCTGTCACACGACGTAACGAGCGAACGTGAGCCTAATGTGGTCATTTTTCATCATTACCTTGACGTTCGTTCGGTTACGTTATGATGACGTCAGAATGACGTTAGACTGACGTCGAGCTACGTCACATTACATCGTGTTACGTCGAGTTACATTGAGGTTTTGGACATGTTCAAAACTTTCGACGTACCTTGAACGTAAGGGTTTACGTTCGCCATACGTTCTGTACACCTTCGGCAAACGTCAATGACGTTAAACAGACGTTATTAAAACGTTGGTCACTACGTAGCACTATGTTGCACTACATTGCACTACATTGCACTACGTTGCACTACGTTGACCCACATTAAAGCCAGTGGAAACGTGCAGTCTGCGTAGTGAAACTGTCGGGATAACGGACGCCTAACGTACATCCAACGTACGTTTACCGTTTTGCCACCGTTTCATGACGTAAATAACGTAAGGTAACATAAAGCAACGTAGTTCTGGCGATGGAATAACGTACATAACGTTCCCTGAGCATAATTACGTTGTCCTCTCTTGTCACTACGCTTTACCGCCGTTACTCTCTCATCCACTATGCTGCATCCACGTTCAACTTGTGCCCAAATTTGCATACTACGCCGAGAAGTTCGACGTTTTTCACGTTCTCCCTACGTTGACGTCGTTACGTCGTAGTGGGACAGGGCCTTTACATTGTGTTCCTGGTGGAGGCAATTGTCCGGCATCATCTATTTCTGTAGTATTTTTATGTCAGGGAATAACTGCTGATCTTGGTACCTTTAGGGGTTTTTTTTCTTCAAAAACATTTATTTGTGTGGAATATTCATAATGGTCAGTGAAGTGTTACTAGCTTGTGCCCCAGTGAGGCAGCCATGGGGCTCGGCTAGCAACACGGTAGATTCTACACAGTTCATAGAGATGCATAGATACCATAACCCTTAGGGCGTGTGCTTTCTATTAGTAGTAGGGTAGTTGCACCTGGACTGGTTCTGGGGCGAGCGCCCTCCCTCACCCATTTTCATCTTTTTCTCAATATAAGAAGAAAAACAAAAAGCCGCCTGAAAAAGAAGGAAGGCAAACCATACCCGTGGTAACATCGTCACTGAATGGGATTGGGGGGGGGGGGAGGGAGGGGGGGGGATAAGCGCTCCTTGTGACTGAAATAGAAACTAAGTCTACAAAGTAGTTTAGCTATAACACAAAAAAAGCCATACTCAACAACAAAACCAACTCACAAAACCAAAGTTGAGGTGCGGCGGCGGGGTTGGGGGCTATTTATCAGTGCCCAGGAAACTGCTTCATTGGCGGACACCCAGAGAGTAAACGCTTCCTGGAACTTCTAGGATCCCAGCAGTCCGCCCCCAGACATTGATTTGTTGGGCGGTAGAGGGGGTGTGGTCTGAGTGTCTGAAGGAGGTCGGGTGACGGGGGAGTGTGTCTGAGTCTGTGAGTGAGTGATTGTGTGAGTATTAGTGTGAGTATTATTGTGAGTATGAGTGATGTGTATGAGTGTGCATGAGTGAGTCAGTGTGTGCGAGGGAATAAGTGAGTGTATGAGTGTGTGTATGAGTGAATGAGTGAGTGAGTGAATGAGTATGGGTGTGAGTGAGGGTGCGTGAGGGGGTGAGTGAGGATGCGTATCAGTGTCAGGGTGTGTGTGTCAGGTGTGTTTTGGTGAGTGTGAGTGAGTGAGTGTGTCAGTGAGTGAGTGAATGAGTGTGTGAGTGAGTGTGTGCGTGTGTGAGTTTGCTGGTTCTCTCGCCACATTTTCCGTCGGGGGATACGCCTGTTTTAGTCTGCACACACCACAATCTTCTCTCTTAAAAAAAAATGTATGTTTTAGACACACAAAAAAGAAGTGCCGCTCACACACATACACGCCCACACAGAGACGCACACACACACGTTAACACGCGCGCCCACCCGTCCACCAGGGGGCGAGTGCCCGGGGCGGGCAGCGTGCCGATAACCGGTTATTAGAAGGGAATGGCGGTAAACGCGCCCCAAAGCACCCACACCCGACATAAAGCGCCATCTCTGACAGCACCCCGACACCTACTGACACTGAGAGTCACCTACTGACACTGACAGTGACACCACTCCCGACACCGCTCCCGACACCGCTACTCACACCGCTACTCACACCGCTACTCACACCGCTACTCATACTGCTACTCATACTGCTACTCATACTGCTACTCATACCGCTACCTACACCACTACTCACACCACTACTCACACTGCTACTCATACTGCTACTCACACTGCTACTCACACCGCTGCTCACACTGCTACTCACACCACTACTCACACCGCTACTCACACCGCTACTCATACTGCTACTCACATGGCTACTCACATGGCTACTCACACGGCTACTCACACTGCTACTCACACTGCTACTCACACCGCTACTCACACCGCTACTCACACCGCTACTCACACCGCGATTCACACCGCTACTCACACCGCTACTCACACCGCTACTGACACCGCTACTCACACCGCTACTCACACCGCTACTCACACCGCTACTTACACCACTACTCACACCGCTACTCACACTGCTACTCACACCACTACTCATACTGCTACTCACACCGCTACTCACACTGCTACTCACACCGCTACTCACACTGCTACTCACACTGCTACTCACACCGCTACTCACAATGCTACTCACACTGCTACAGTACACGGAACCCTCCAGAGGCACAACGAATGTTGACTGAGTTGACATTGCATGACCTCTGGTAAAAGGCAATGCTTATGAAGTTAGCTGGCTAAATAACGCCCACGTGACCGTGGGGTCTTTTTGGGTGTTAAACTCGCAATCGCAACTGGACGCGTATATAAATACATGGGTAACGTGCTAATGACTGTGGGGGGAGGGGGGTGGGGGAGGGGGGATAGAGGGAAGGAAAGGAGGAAAGGAGAGGAGGAAAGGACGAAAGGAGGAAAGGACGAAAGGGGGAAAGGGGGAAAGGAGGAGAGGGGAGAGGAGGAGAGGGGAGAGGAAGAAGATGGTAGGACAGGAGAGCATAGCAGAGAGAGAGAGAGAGAGAAGAAAGAAAAGAGGAGATGGAAGAGAGGCGAGCAAGATGGGGGGTGGGGTGGGAGGGGGAGAAGGGAGGGGAAGGTGGAGGAGGGAGGCGGGGGAGGGGAGGAGGGTGAGGGGGGGGGGGAGGGGGGGGGGTGGGGGGGGGAGGGGGGGCGGGCGCAGGGGAGGGACAGGGGAGGGAGGAGGGAGGGGGGGGTGGGGGAGGGAAGGGGGAAGGAGAGGAATGGGGAGAGGGGAGGGAAGGAGGGAGAGGGGAGGGAAGGAAGGAGAGGGGAGGGAAGGAAGGAGGGGGTGGAGGAGGAAGGAGGGGGCGGGGTGTGAGAGGGGAAGGGAGGGGTATACCGTCCACCTGTCACCCACGGCTATGGCGAGGTGTGCGTCTGGCACACACTGGACGTAATCTGCCGTCAATTGGCGCGCAGACAGACGTGACAGGAGAGTGTCACTGGGGTGCACGGGGTGTGGGCGCGACACAGCGCAGACGGCGGCAACGCTATGTAACTACCGCGGGCGTGGGCGTGTCGGAAACAAAATGGGGCAGGAAACGGGTTGACTACCGGCGCACCAGAGCGCCCTCATGTGGGCAACGGAAGGCAAGCGTCTGCAGGCACACACACACACACACACACTTCAAATATCTCCTAAATTAGTCATTTAAAAATCAAAGTTACCTCAAACTAAAGTGAGGTCGATAATAACAATCAACATAATAAGGATATAAACTCCAAACCCTCTGACTATAGTATAATATAAAACCTAAAGTTCCATACAAAACCTAAATTGGCTTTGATTTTTCGTTCCTTTGAAAAGGAAAATTCTTTTACACGGGAGAATTTCCTAGCGTTGTAGAAAATTGCATGACCTAGAAACAAATATTTGTTCAAAAAGATACAAGGGAGGTGGACAGAAAAAGAACCGCCTCCATTAAGCATGGTTCTAAGCAGGGTCCCTGGATACAGTTCAAACATGTGATTGGTATTTTTTAACAGAAAATAATAACAATAAAAAATACTAATGATATTTTACAAACCAACCCGGCCCAGTATTGCTGCAAGAGCAGCTCGTCACCTTGCCCCCAAACTTGATTTACGTCAGCCCGACAAAACCTGATGAATCCCTCTAAACAAGCGGCGCCGATTGAAATGCGCGTGAACTCTCACCCTCTCCCACCCCCTCCCCCACCCCCACCCTCACCACCACATCTGGAGTGCGGTGAGAACACTGACGGCAACGAGCGCTCTCCCGCCCCGCCCCACCAACACGACGAGCAGTTGGCGAGCAGTTAGTGCAGCGGGGACCTGAGCGACTCCATTGCCGCCATTTCTCTCAGCCAAGGAGTTGACCCCGGCTCCACAGGCACCAAAGTCGGCACACCTCTCCCCCCCCCCCCCCCCCCCCCCCCCCCACCACCACCACACCCCACCACACCCCACCCGGCACCCAGCCCAGCTTCTCCCACCCGCCCTTCTCCCACCCGCCCACCTTCTTTCTTTCGTTGCCTAATCTCTTCCACCCCTCTATCTCCACACTAACCCCCCCACGCCCCCACCCACCCCCACCCCCACTACTTTACCGGCGCTGTGCAGCGGCAGGTGCCCGCCTGCGGCCAGTCAGCTGGGCTCATTCCAGGTGGTCCGACGCCAGGGCAGCTAATAAGTTAAAGTTGCATAATCCGATGAAAATATCAAATTTTCAAAGCCAAAACAACTATCTAGATTTGATTCTACATATCTACCTTCGATACTGGTGCACTCAATAAACATTTGTCATCACATTGAAGGGAGTACAGATGCAATATAAGAGAACCGGTTACTGCAGATGCCTATGGTGTCAGAGTTTTGGCGTGCTTGCCAAAATTAATTTTGCATGGTTGTACTTCAAATATCTCCAAAGTTAACCATCTAAAATGAAAATTACTTCAAACTAAAGTAAGGTAGTCTATAATGTATTTATCTCAGAAAATCACATAAACTCTAAACCATCGGACTATGCAAATTTAAAGTTGCACAACCCCGATAGGTTGGAGTTTCTGCCATTCTCTGAGATAAACATATTAGGTTGGTTGGTTGGTTGGTGGGGTTTTACGTCCTGGCAACAGGTACTAATCTAGGTCATATCAGGATGGCATATATGACTCTTTTATGAGGTCGATTGAATAATCTACCTTGCTTTCGTTCGGAGTAACTTTGCTATAATTATAAAATGGCTAACTTTGGAGATATTCGAGGTGTACCCATGCAACATTAATTTGGGCATGCTTGTCAAAACTCTGACCTCAAATTCTTTCAGCAGCAACAGCTTCTATTCAGTCAGTCGTCTTAGCAGCAATGAGTGCTTAATATGCACACCGGTGTCGCAGTTTCATTTCCCAGCAGTTGAAGTTCCCACAATTGCTTCTGCGCATGCGTCAAAGCATTGTCTGCGCATGGTTGACTCAAGACATTAGCCCGATTTAAAACCATCTTGCGCGCGATCGCTGACGCAAATCGCTAGGTCACTATAGTGTCAGTGTGGCCTAACCTCATAAAGTTTAATATAATCTTTTCGGTGTTAAACATGTTTTCTAAATGTGTAACCAAGTGCGATTTGTTTCTAGGTGGTGTGGTTTTAGAGGGCATGTATCTACTTTGTCTGCATGAAGATTTGCGTCACACGCCAGAGTGACAATGCGTT
Organism: Branchipolynoe longqiensis; assembly: GCA_030323885.1. NCBI lineage: Eukaryota > Metazoa > Annelida > Polychaeta > Phyllodocida > Polynoidae > Branchipolynoe > Branchipolynoe longqiensis. Next base: position 161,524,470 of record CM059186.1, read on the forward strand.
GAGTTGGTGGCGCGTATACGCGCAGAGCCGAAAAACATTATTCACAATTAAATAGAATATCCAGTACCTCTAACACATATCAATTTAATATAAAAAATCGTAGTTGGAAACCATGTTTTCTATATGTGTACCCAAGCGTATTTGTTCTAGCTGGTTTGGTTTTAGAGAGATATTTCAACACTTTTTAAGTGATGAAGATTGGCTCACGGGGGGGGGGGGACCATTGACAAATGCGCAGACATGTGCGAGGTGGCGGGGGGGGGGGGGGGGGGGGGGGGGGCGCTTGGATGTTGACGCATGCGCAGAAGCAATTGTGGGAACTTCAACTGCTGGGAAATGAAACTGCGACACCGGTATCTACATTGGACATGAAACTTCAAATCTAGATGTGTGCTTCACTTTTGACAAGTTGATGTTTTTTTTAAATCAGAATATGCAACTCGACAGACACACGCCCGCCAACACTCACGACACAGCACGGTGCTGCACCAGCCAGTCAGAAGCGCAGAATGTCTTCAACGCCAACCCACAAGAGTTTAGTAAGATTGCAGAGACTGCTGCGCGCTTCCAAAACTATTGGCAGTTAGCTGGTGGACCAAGTGGGCAACCAGCCATGATTTTGTGATTGCAAGGCCAATAATTGCCTGTCTGTTCTTGAACTGTAGCGATGTGTTTCCGAGTTCCGCTGGTACCTCAGGAAAGGCGGAGGTGGCGACCCAACACGCCGGGTCACAGAAGAAGCTTACACAGTTTGGTCATCAGGTGACATGTTAATACTGTTATCGGCGCAAACTAAAGGATCTATAGTGAAGGATCCGACTGAGAGCTGCACCAACCCTCCAACTTCCACTGCGTCGGCTGACAGTACAACCCGACTTGCTGGACCATAGATGGAGTCCTTTCTTGAGGGACCAGCGGATGTCGGAATACCTGTATTGTTGAGTTGCACAGTGAATAAATGACGTAATTAAAGTTGCACAGTCCGATGGTTTTGAATGTCTGTATTTTTTCTGAGATAAATATATTAGATCGATCACTAGTATCTACTTTACATTAGTTCAAAGTTACTTTTATTTTAAATGATAAACTTTTAAGATATTTTGAGTTCAAACATGGAAAATTAGTTTTGACAAGCTTGCCAAAACTCTGACACCATAGACTTCTGCAGTAAAAGGTTCTGTACTCCGTTTTGCCTTCTATGCAGAAACAAATGCTTAATAAGTGCATCAGTATCTAAGTTAGATATGTAAAATCAAATCTAGATAATTGGTTTGGTTTTGAAAATTTTATATTTCATCGGACTATGCAGCTTTAACTATGGGACAATCACTAGTCGTGAGTCGGCTAGTGTGTGCGGCTGGCTTAACGGCGGCACATACTGACTGACAGTCGGGAGTCGGCTAGTGTGTGTGGCGGTCTTTACGGCTCGTGAGCAGCTCGTGGCTTTGTGGTGTTGTTGTTGGACACAGTACAGGCATCGTTTTGTGGCCGGATTCCTAAGGCATTCTGGGACAACCGAGGCATGCCGGACTAACCGGGCACAGAGAGGGCCGTGTGCCGGGAGAGGGTTGAAGGCCTGAGCCATGTGGGCGATACATAGTCGCCGTCCGATTCTAAACCACACACACACTCACACAGGCTGCACGTTAAATTAGAGCACGGCTAGTGTGGTTAGTGTCCACAGGGGGCACCACCGACATGACACTCTCACACAAAACACGGTCAAACAAACCATGCAGTAGTAGACTTCACAATTAAACACACGTGTTACTACTGTTAGCACTCTCAAGATGTGCACCGTTAAATGCGCCACAGAAGTCGCGTCTTCTATTAAATAAAGTAGCCTTGGCTGAAATCGGGTGCACATCAGACCTATATCATATGCACTTCACCGTGGAAGGGGGTGGCTATAACTTTAAGCAGGTTTCTGATTCGGTAGTCTTTAAAAAATAATCGATCATTATTTTTTACATTAAACTAAATAAAAGCAAGAATTTGGGGTAAATCGCGTCCCACCCCACCCCTTTAGTTAAAGCTGCATAGTCCGATGAAGCATCAAATTTTCTAAACCAAAACAGTTCCCTACATTTTATTCTACAAATCTAACGTAGATAATGCTGTCCTTATTAAGCACGTGTTGCCACAAAGAAGGGAATACTGGGTCAATTTAATAATATAACCTGTTACTGCAGAAGCCTATGGTGTCAGAGTTTTGGCATGCTTGCCTAAACTAATTTGAGATGTTTATACTTCAAATATCTCAAAAGTTAGCCATTTAAAGTAAAAGTTACTTCAAACTAAAGCTATGTCGGTTATAATAATCAGTACAATCTATTTAGCTCGGAAAAATTATAGAAACTTAAAACTATCGGACTATGCAACTTTAATTAATGCACATGTCAAAGATTTTAGACCAAATACATAAAGAAGAGCATTTGTGGCATTTCATGTCAAGGTGATACTATATAACTATGACCATATTATTATTAGGGATATGTGATGGGTAGGTGGGTAGGTGGGGGTTGAGGTGTTGGTGACGGTGTTGGTGATGGTGTTGGTGACAGTGTTGGTGACAGTGTTGGTGACAGTGTTGGTGACAGTGTTGGTGACGGTGTTGGTGACGGTGTTGGTGACGGTGTTGGTGAAGGTGTTGGTGACGGTGTTGGTGACGGTGTTAGTAACGGTGTTGGTGACAGTGTTGGTGACAGTGTTGGTGACAGTGTTGGTGACAGTGGTGGTGATGGTGTTGGTGACGGTGGTGGTGATGGTGAAGGTGACAGTGTTGGTGATGGTGACAGTGGAGGTGACGGAGGTGTTGAAGGTGGTGGTGTTGATGTTGTTGGTGACAGTGTTGGTGACTGTGGTGGTGATGGTGGTCGGGGTGGTGGAGATGGAGGCAGTGGTGGTGGGTGACGAAAGTTTCTGTATACGCCCCTGTCCCAACCTCGTCGACCCGCGTCCTACACGCCTGAGGGGGGCGGAGTAGGGCGGGTGTAGGGCGGGAGTAGAGCGGGAGTGTGACGGGAGTAGGGCGGGTGTAGGGCCGGTGTGGGGCGGGAGTAGGGCGGATGTAGGGCGGGGGTAGGGCGGGAGTGGGGAGGGAGTGGGGCGGGAGTAGTGCGCCCCGACCATCTGCTTGCAGGCTACCAACGTAACGGCTCGCAGTGGACCGTGAGCGCAACTGTATCCGTCACGCTCCATTTGGGCCGCTTCCTTAGGGAGGAGGGCGGGTTGGGGTGATGGTGTCAGTCTGCCTCCCGCCTGCCTGCCTGTCTATATGCATATCTGTGTGCATGCCTGCCGGCATGTCTGCCAGCCTGAATATCTGCCTGCCTGCCTGCCTGCCTGCCTGTCCTATATGTCCATCTGGCAGTCTGCCTGTTTGTCAGTCTGCCTGTCTGTCGGTCTGCCTACCTGCCCATCTGTCTGTCTGTCTGTCTGTCTGTCTGCCTGCCTATATGTTTGCCTATGTGTGTGGCTAGATGGGTGTCTGTCTGCCTGCCTATCGGCATGCCTGCCTATCGGCATGCCTGCCTATCGGCATGCCTGCCTATCGGCATGCCTGCCTATCGGCATGCCTGCCTATCGGCATGCCTGCCTATCGGCATGCCTGCCTATCGGCATGCCTGCCTATATGTCTTCCTATATGCCTGCCTGCCTGCCTGTCTGTCTGCCTGCCTGCCTGTCAGTATATCTGTCTGCCTGTCTGTCTGTATGTCTGTCTTCATGCCTGCATGTCTGTCTGTCTGTCTGTTTGCCTGTATGTCTGTCTGTCTGCCTGCCTGTAGCGGGTACACCGGGGATTTACCACTTTACTCACCAGAGCAGCAACCACCACAGGGACAACGACCGAGTCTCCACCTCACCTCCCATAGATCACCGTCAGTGTGTGTGTGTGTGTGTGTGTGTGTGTGCGTGTGTGTGTGTGTGTGTGTGTGTGTGTGTGTGGTGCGTGAGTGTACGTGTATGTGTATGTAGTGCGATACAGTGCTACTATAAAGGCCACCTACACACATTTTGATAATTTCACTGATCCAAAAACTTCCCCATCGCATATTGTATATTGTCGAGGGGGGAATGGACTGCAGAGCGTGGCGGTTGGCAAACAAGTGGCCTCGCTTGGATACGTGTGTCACACCGGATGTGGATCCAGGCTGACCGGGTAACCTGGCCAGACATGCGCAGACATACATCACACTCCCCAACGGCTGGCAATGAGTGCTATCACTCTCCATACACTCGGCACGTGAACCTCTAGGGGGGGGGGGGCGGGGGGGGGGGGGGGGTATATACGTTGGTTGGTTCTTGGAGTTTTACATTATGGCAACCTTTACGGTCATATCAGAATGGGTACCGACTTGTGACAGTGCACACTCATGACAACTTTATTGTGCTGCCCCACTGGGAGACGAGGCCACCAGCATTATGACCTGATATCCCACTCAGTCACATTATCCTAACACTGAGCTAACCAGTCCTTGCCCTATCTGATTAAATTCGAGCGCCTGGCTAGGAAGCGACACATATCAATTTGTAAGTCATTGGTTTGACTCGACTAGTGTTTAAATCCCACAATCTTTCAAAACGGGAGACGAACGCCCAACTCATTCAGCCATCCCGTCTGGTGGGTCTCTATGTACATGGGCAGTCTGTAAACATGCGGGGCGGTGAGACCAGACCTGTTCCCGCCTTTACAGGCTGTACACCCTACCCTCATCAAGGACAGTGGAATCAACCATCTACAGCCATTACCGTCGGTTTTTAACCCGCAGTACACTAGGATGTCTGGAGAGGGAGGTGAGGGAGAGAACGGGAAAGGGGGTTGAGATTGATGGGGGAAGAGGGAATGGTGGTGCAGAGTGAATGTGGGGGGAGAGGCGAAGAAGAGGGGGAATGGTGGGGGAAGGGAAGGGGAGAGAGGAGGATGGCGGAGAGTGAAGGGAGAGTGGGAAAGGTGGGTGAGAGTGAAGGGGGAGAGGGAATGGGGGTGGAGAGTGAAGGGAGAGAGCAAAGGGTGGTGTAGAGGAGTGAAAGGGAGAAGGAAGGGTGGAGAGTGAAGAGGAGAGGGAAGGGCGGAGAGGAGTGTGTGTACATGGGTGTGCGTGTGTGTTTGAGCGACCCAGCCCTTTAATAACGGTATTCTCCATCTATACCAAAATTGTGGGAAAGGGTCTTGGGATTTCTAAACTCAATGGCTAATTGAGTTGGCGCAGGCACAACCTGGAGGGGGGAGCATGGACGGATGGTTCTCCGATGGAGAGGGGATGGAGGAGGGGGGGGGGAAGGGGGAGTGAGAGGGGGAGGGGAGGAGAGGAGAGGAGAGAGGGAGGGGTAGGGGGAGAGGAGAGGGGGAGGAAGGAGGGAGGGGGATGAAGGGGGGACTGGGTGCTGGAGAGGGGGGGGGGGAAGAGGTAGGGAGGAGGGGGTAGGGGAGGAGGGAGGGGTAAGAGAGGAGGGAGGAGAGAAGATGGGGGAGCGGGAGGGGGAGAAGGAGGGGGAGAGGGAGGGGGAGGGGAGAGGGAGGGGAGAGGGAGGGAGGGGGGAGGAAGGGGGAAGGGGGAAGCCAAGGGAAAGGAGGGGGGATGGAGAGAAGGTAATCTGTTCAAGGGGCTGCGTCCATGCGTTGTGGGTTAAGTCGCTCCGGTACAACCATGCGCGCGCACTCGACTGTGCGCAATGATTTATTTGCTGGGAAGCAGGAACAACTATAATATATATGCATTCCTAAATATATATATTCAGCGTTCGAAATAAGAAATTGTCCGCTTGTCCGGGACAAGTGAAAATTCAGACGGACAAGTGAAAATCACAGCAGACTTGTGATTGACTTAACTTGGTGATTAACTTAATGTATTTATCTCAGAAAATGACAACAATTCAAAACCATCGGACTATGCAACTTTAACTACCATACTCTACCATTGGGCTGGAGAACATGTCAATATAAATCATTTCACACATTCTTCTGAAACACCTATTCCGTTGACAGTAATCATAGGTCTGTCGAAGGAGTTGTGTTTTTAGGGGTGTTTTCCCTGTTTGTTTTGTGTTTAAAAAAAAAGAAAGCGGTAGCTTACCGTATGTTCATAAACTATTCTGGGAGCATTTCTAAGGCGTGAACCTTTTGTGCAAGTTGCGGATGAGGCCTGAGAAAGTCAGCGGGTTGCGTCGGGCGCGGGCAAACCTCCCACGGCGTGGCGCCCCCTAGCGGGCCATGACCGAACACAAAGGTAGGCCCCGGCCTCTTGTCACCAGTAAGGCCACGTGTCGACGATATGTGCCTCCGTATTTGCACACCTCATACGCACAGGTATCACAGCAGACAAGTGAATGCAAACATACATCTTGGCAGCTTTCAATAAGGGCAGCACGCAATTGGCGACTTTGATTGACAGTGGAAGGTATTTAGTCAATACTAGGCACCCAAAATAAACTCAGTGAGGAATGGGTACCCACATCTGGGACCTGCACCCCACACCCCCACATCCTACACACAGGCGCACACACTCCCTCGCCTCCCGCCAGGGGACGCCCATCACATAGCAGTGAGTGAGCATTGTTTCTGCGCATGCGCACTGAGGTCGGTTGCATGGAGTATCAATGTGTGTCCATTGCAGATGAGCTAAGCTTATCGTGCCCCGATATTCATATACAGTAAAACCTCTCTAAATCGACCGACCATGGAATCGATTTTAAGTGGTCCATTTAGGGAGGTGGTCGGTTTAGAGAGTTAGAATATCCTTACAATGGTATTGTTGGGACCCAAATAAAGCGATCGCTATAGGGGAGTGGTCGATCTGTGGAGGGGTCGGTATAGAGAGGTGTTATTGTAGTTAATTCCAGCACCACCTGACAAACCCACTCACCCCCTCCAACCAACTCGTATAAGCCCACACACTCACCCATCACAACTACAAGCCCAGACATACACATCAACTACAACTTCTACAAATAAAACCTCACTCATGCAACACAACTACAACCCCACCCACTACCACAGCACAACTACAACCACACCCACTCACCCACCCAACTACAACTAGTACAAACCCACCCACTCACCAACTACAAACCCATCCAATCACTCACCACACCTACAAACCACCACATTCAACCACCACAACTACAACTTACGTACAAGCCCCCACAAACAACCACCACTACAAACCCACCACAACTCATCACCATCATGCTGTCGGTCGCGATGCGACAAAGACTGCTTTCATTACTTGACTGCCGCTCTCCATTTAGCTCTCTGCGGTGAGAGTTGCGTCCATGAGTCGGTCTTAATGTCTCTCAGCTTCAGGTTTCTCTTGATGGTATCCTTGAACCACGACAACTACAAACCCATTTACCCACCACAACTACAAACCCACTTATCCACCACAACTACAAACCCACTTACGACGCCAGTAGCTGGTGGTTGCGGACTCTGTTATCACGTTGTGAGATCATCCACTGGTTCAGCTGCGGGCTGTGACCCTAGCTCCCCCTCCTTCACCCTCTCTACCAGGGCACACCTGGTCAACAGGAGAGAGGCGTGCACCGTCTAACAGCATGGGGTAGAGCGGACAGCCGCGGGAGAGGCACATGCGACACTGCCAGCCTGGTGTGCATGTATGTAGCCATCGTTTCTTACTACAAGCCTTATCTCATGTGTTCCCACGTGAAGGTTGGGTAGGGCCCTGATACTAGATAGGATCTGATCACCTCCAGTCATCAGCATGACCTCACATGCACCGTCATGTAAAAACACACAAAAAAAAACAGTTGTTACTGCTTCAAACAGTAGTTGTCAATGGCAAAAAGAACATTCTTGCTGTTTCAAATAGCAGTTGTCAACCACCAAAACAACTTCAAACAGCAATTGTCAATTGCAAAACAAGAAGTTTCCCATACTTCAAACAGCAATGGCCACAAGAACAGTTGTTCCTGCTTCAATCAGCAGTTGTCAATGTCCAAAGAACTGTTGTCCCTGCTTCGAACAGCAGTTGTCAATGGCTACAAGAACAGCAGTTGTCAATGTCCACAAGAACAGCAGTTGTCAATGGCCAAAAAGAACAGTTTCCTTGCTTCGAACAGCGGTTGTCAATGGCCACAAGAACATCTTCCCTGCTTCAAACAGCAGTTCCCAATGGCCAAAGAACAGCTTCCCTGCTTCAAACAGCAGTTCCCAATGGCCAAACGACAGTTGTCCCATAGAACACTATCTGCAGGAAGCCCAGAAGTGACCAAGCAACCCACATAGGGAAGTGCCAAGTCAAACCCGAACTCATCACCGTCAATTTAAATTGTCAAATTTGTCAGCAGTTAACATGCCCCCTCCCAACCCCAGCTTACTCCGTTTTTTAATCTGAACGTGTTAGTATGGACGGTACAGCGAGAAGCTGCTAACTCAACCGCAAGGAGCCAGCAGGTCAATTTAACAAGCTCATACCTGCATCGTCTGAGTAGGACAGTAATTTGGGAAATTGACTAAATTTTCTACTTGCCCAAATGGCAAAACTACTTGCTCAAGCCCAAGTCAGCCAATTGAAACTGAAATCTGCTAAGGCAGATTATGAAATTAATGACTTGCCCGTTCAGGCAGGTCAGTGAGAACTTCACCTGCCCGTCTGAGTAAACTAGGTGCCCCAGGTAACCGAACAGTCTTTATTGTCCTACCCCGCGTGACTGAAACAGTAACATCTAGTAACATCGGACCAGACGGGATGGCCGAATGAGTTAGAGCGTCTGTCTCCCGTGTTGGGAGACCATGGGATCGTGGTTTCGAACCCTGGTCGAGTCAAACCAATGATGTAAAAATTTATACTTGTCGCTCCCTAGCCAGGCGCTCAGCATTATTAGGATAGGGCAAGGACTGGTTGGCTCAGTATCAGGGTAATGTGACTGAGTGGGATATCATGTCATGGTGCTGCTGGCCTGATCTCCCAGTGGGCAGCACTATAAAATCGCCATGAGTGCGCACTGTCACAAGTCGGTACCCATCCTGATAATACCTTAGATGTTGCTAGGACGTAAAACAACAACAAACAGCAAAATCTAGTAACAATTATAATTACTCTACATTCGACAATATATATCTACTAACACAATAATTTGATTCACTGTGCTCCGTAAATGCGATCATATCACCATTGGTACTGAGAAGCGAGGGTGCTAAATTCTGTGGGGCTTAAATTGTACAAGTACCTAACATTAACAATGTTTCAAAGTGTGTTTTTTTTAACTTCTTTCAAAAGGAACATTGTAGCGTTTTCAATATATACCATTTGATTTGTTGTTGGTTTTAATTTTCTCCAACTGAGTGCAAAACGAGGATAAACCGAAATTCATAGCTGAATATCTCCACCAGATCCTTAATAAATAAGGCATGTTTTGGGTTGTTTTTTTGGGGGGGGGGGGGCACGAACCAGGGTTACTTGTAGTGTAGGTAATGGTAAGGCACTAGCTGAAGCCAGCCCTGGTATTGACACACATGTGATTGATTGATTGATTGATTGATTGACTGGTTGGTTCTTTACACCGTATCAGCAGCATAGGCCAGAAGTATTTATTTTTGTTCAACCATCACTTTTACCCAAATTGCAAAAACACAGTTAATTATGTCAAAAGATACCCATATGACTCTTTTATGAGCTTAAAAGCTCACAATTATACTCATTGTGCTCAAGGAAAATAAAATTAGAAATAAAAATTGATGGCTTCATTCTTCTTAAATTGATCAAATTGGTTTAATAAAGTATATGAGGTGGTACAGACCCGCATTCCTCAAAAAGGCTCAAATATACCTACATGTGAATATGGGCGGAATTTGCTGACGTTCGGCATTACTGGGATATGCAAGGAGCGGTGGAATGAGGAAGACCGTGATTGGGTCTGTGATTGAAATTTCCACTGCTTAACCAACTGATGTGCAAATGCAAAAACAAAAACAAGATGGCGCGACGAAGATACATCTAGACATATCGCAACCGACGGCAGGTTATACAGTAGGTGCCCGCTCATTATACCGAAACCACTTCTCTGAGGTACTCACCACAAGTTTTATGTCCTGGCAACATCTAAGTTCATATCAGGATGGGTACCGACTTGTGACAGTGCACACTCATGCCAACTTTATAGTGCTGCCCCACTGGGAGATGAGGCTGCCACCACCATGATCCAATATCCCACTCAATTGCATTATCCTGACACTGAGCTGACCAGTTCTTGCCCTATCCTATTAATACCGAGCACCAGGCTAGGAAGCGACAAGTATCAATTTTATAAGTCCTTTGGTTTCACTCCACTGGGAACCAAACTCCTGACCTTCTTCCACACGCGAGACCCACACTTTACCAATTCGGCTACCGTGCCCGGTATCACTGAGAAAAGAGCACACTGTAAAACCACCAGCACCCAATAGGGGGCGCCCCCCTGTGGTTGCAGCCCAGACAGAATCACTTTTTTGTAAATTATTTTTTAATAGTAAGATTTTCTCAGAAAAGATCATGGGTTGTCTGAGCCGTGAGAGTTGGGGATGGGGGATGGGGGTGGGGGTGGGAGAGGTGAGGTGGTAGTGGGGCACTGCGGGTTTGGGAGGGTGAAGAATGGGCCTCCCACGTGGGGTGGTGTTAGTTTGTAAAGACAGAAGGCTCGACGTAACCCAGATATTGCACAGTGAATTATGACTGGAGGTGGGCTGGGGGCCGCCTCAACCAGCACTCGTCGTCACCAGTACTCAGCCATGACCGACTAAAGCTAAGATTCCTTACACGCGGTATGCGGCATGCGGTATCAGAATGCGAATGCGGCAAAAAATCGAAACGCCTTGAACTCAATGGGCTACAACCCTTACATGCGGTATGCGAATGCGAATGCGAATGCGAATGCGACAAATCGATCGGTCCCTGTAGCGATCGGTCCGGCATGCGGCATGCGACACGGGGGTGCGAATAGAAAAGCATCAGTCGCATTTGTCCATTGATATAAGGCTGGAGGAGGCGACTGATAATTACGGACAGCCGGGACAAGGTGGTGCGAATAGAAAAGCATCAGTCGAATTTGTCCATTGATATAAGGCTGGAGGAGGCGACTGATAATTACGGACAGCCGGGACAAGGTGGTGCGAATAGAAAAGCATCAGTCGCATTTGTCCATTGATATAAGGCTGGAGGAGGCGACTGATAGTCTTTAGCCCTGTATCTACACCAATGGGACGGTCCTACCATGGCTCAGTTTAGCTTGCTCCGAGGGATGTTAGGACCGTCCCAGATTTTGTTGACCGAAAAGGACGGTCCTAACATGGCTCAGTTTAGGATGTTAGGACCGTCCCAATCGGTCATATAGAGTGCAGTAGTGGTGGTGGTGGGGGTTCGGGTTGGTAAAAATGCTACCAGAGCCACAAAAATATGAATACTTATCTATAATTTGGTAATTATAAAGGTAGGAACCTCCATGTGGAGTATCAAGAGTTACATGGATATAGATGCCATATTAGGCCATATACAGTGCAGTATGGAGTATAATTGTTTATTTATATTTTTTAAATATAGCCAGTCATGTGCCGTCTGCCGCATGCCACATACCATGTAGAAGGAATCTTCCCATTCGCATACCGCATGCCGCATGCTGCATGCCGCATACCACGTAGAAGGAATCTCAGCTTAATGCTCAGCAACACACACCTCACACATACACTACACCACACTACACACATACACCACACTACACACATCACACCACACACATAACACCACACTACACACATACACCACACACACATAACACCACATACTTCCACACATATCACACACATGCATAACACCACATACTCACACACATCACACACATGCATAACACCACATACTCACACACACATACACCATCCACCACCAGGGTTCAATTTCAGCAAACATACCATGACATAATTAGGACTATTGGCGTAATAATTTCCTCACACAATTCACACAGCCATCTATACAACACAAGTTCAACACTTCGCATCCTAATTTTCTTAAAGGTAATTTTTCTCTCATGGTGTAAGAGTAGTGTTAGTAACACACACCTTTTTTCAACATCTCGGAAACAGCTAAAATCAAATGCAACACATGTTGGCGCGAATCAAAATTTAAATGAATAAAGCTAGGATTCCTTACACACGGCATGCGGCATGCGGCGTGATTACTGGATGGGTCCTTTCACCCACACCCACACACACACCCACACACAGTGTCAGGTTTCCTCACCACTGTTCTCTATGGCAAACGCAGCAGCATTCGCATTCGCATGCCGCACCGATCGCTACATCCGATTCAGTATTCGCATGCCGCATGCCGCATACCGCGTGTAAGGAATCACCCCCATTGACTTAGATGCTTTTCGATTTTTTGCCGCATTCGCATACCGCATACCGCGTGTAAGGAATCCTAGCTTCATGCAAGCACCTAGTAGTAGTACTACACACATCACACCACACACATAACACCACACTACACACATACACCACACTACACACATACACCACACACACATAACACCACATACTTCCACACATACACCACACACACATAACACCACATACTTCCACACATATCACACACATGCATAACACCACATACTCACACACATCACACACATGCATAACACCACATACTCACACACACATACACCATCCACCACCAGGGTTCAATTTCAGCAAACATACCATGACATAATTAGGACTATTGGCGTAATAATTTCCTCACACAATTCACACAGCCATCTATACAACACAAGTTCAACACTTCGCATCCTAATTTTCTTAAAGGTAATTTTTCTCTCATGGTGTAAGAGTAGTGTTAGTAACACACACCTTTTTTCAACATCTCGGAAACAGCTAAAATCAAATGCGACACATGTTGGAGCGAATCGAAATTTAAATGAATCATGCAAGCACCTAGTAGTAGTACCCAACCAGACATGCAGATTGATCCACTTGTTGGCGGGTAATTTGGTTGATCGGTTGGTTGTTGGAGCTTTACACCCTGGCAACATCTAAGGTCATATCAGAACGGATACCGACTTATGACTGCGCACTCATGGTGGCTGTATAGTGCTATCCCACTGGGAAATCAGGCCGCCAGCACCATGATCCGATATCCCGTTACATTATCCTGACACTGAGGCATATTAATGCCGAGCACCTGGCTAGGAAGCAACAAGTATCAATTTGATAAGTCATTGGTTTTACTCGACCGGGAACCGAACTCCAGATCTCCCGCAGGCGAGGACCGCGCTGTACCGACTCGGCCACCGCGCCCGGTGCGGGTAATTTGTGATCCGGAATAGAGGCGAGGAGACGCCGGTTATCCGGGTGTTGAGGCCTTTTAACAGAGCAGGAACAGGTTGGTTTGACGGTGAGTCGGCAGTTGGCAATTTGTCAATCAAAACCGTCACCCCTACCCGAACCACCTGAGTTCAAGCGCCACCCTAGATGGGGCTAACCGGCCGCGCCCTCAGGTAGTCGGTCAGATAGGTCTGTTGTGCTGAGATGCATCAGAGCTATCTCACAACATCAAAGCTATGATGTTGTGAGACATATCTCATAGCATCAGATCTATGTATGAGATAACTCTAGTCTAAGTCTAATGCTACGATAGTTGGGCCACAGACCAGTAGCACAGAGATGGGGACGAATAGAGAGCGCCAGTGAATGTTGATTATGTGAGGGGACCTGCTGGTTATGTAGGAGATCTCCTCATCTGAGAGGGGCTCTCATTATGTGAGCACCAGACGGGATGGCCAAATGAGTTGAGCGTCCGCTCCTGTTTTGGGAGATCGGGGGATCCGAACCCATGGGTTTGCGGGTTCGAAATGTGGTCAAGTCAAACCAATGACTTAAAAAATCGATACTTTTTGCTTCCTACAAATCCTCGCCAGGCGCTCGGCATTATTAGGATATGGCTAGGACTAGTCGGCTCAGTGTCAGGATAAAGTGACTGAGTGGGATATCAGGTCATGGTGCTTGCGGCCTGGTCTGCCAGTGGTGCTGAAATATAAAGTCGCCATGAGTGCACACTGTCGCAAGTCAGTACCATGATATGACCTTAGATGTTGCTAGGATGTAAAACAGCACCAAACAAAAGGAAAACATGTGAGGAGAGATCTCCATATATGAGCTCTCATTATGTGAGCAGGGACCTGCCCGTTATGTGGGGAGCTGCTCAGGGCTCAGTGAGCTACTCTATGATAAGTGAGCTGTTGTATCCATGATCTAAACGGTATGGGTGAAGGGTGTTCCAAACAAATGAGACACCATGCCCACAACGGGATTCGAACCCACACCTCTGCCATTCCGGAACAAGCGTCCTAAGCTAGCAAGCGTACACCCACGGCCATATATGTTGGTGATTCATTGGGGTGAGTGCAGCCTGCTGCACTACATTCCATATTCGATAATGAATACAATATGGGAAATTGATATGAAGCACGTGATGCAGATTTAAAATATGCATCCCGCCACCTACCCCCCCCCCCACAACACACAGACATATTGCCCCAAAACACAGACATATTGCCCCAACACAGACATATTGCCCCAACACACAGACATATTGCCCCAACACACAGCAACATGGGCCTTGCGTCTATGTCTATAGCCGTGTTCACACGTACAGCGTTAGGCCGTGTTCACACGTACAGCGTTCGGCCGACTTAGATGAGCCGAACTAGATGAGTCGAACTAGCGACTCATTCACACATACAGTTTTCAAAGTGTGTTGTGTTCAGACACGCGCGTTAAACCGGCTCAGATCGATGTTTGTGTGTTGTTGTTTTACATCCTAGCAACATCTAAGGTCATATCAGGATGGGTATCCACACATACATATCCACACATGCATCCACATGCCACATATACATCCACAAGTAAATTCATACAAACAACACCTAAGAAGAGATGGGAAGAGTAGGATGGTCCAAACATGTGCTCCAACCACTATCAAAAGCAACTACCTGTTAGGAAGCAGGCTCCATATGATATATGAAAAAATGGGATGGTCCAAACATGTAGAACGGTCCAAAAATGTGTTCTAACCAATATGAAAGCTTGATTGATTGATTGGTGGTTTCTTTACTCCGTGTCGGCAGCATAGGCCATATTCATGGTGAGAATTGTTTGTTTTTTCTTCAACCAGACTATGAAAGCAACTACCTGTTAGGAAGCAGTCTCCATCCATATGCTTAAGCCGCCTCAACTAAACCAGTTACGTTCACACATCCCACTTAGGCCGACTCAAGCTAGTTCGCCTCATCTAAACTACCTCGCAAAGTGGTTTACTTAAGGCAAACTAGTTGAGTCGACTCAGCCCTAATTCACCTCAGAGGACCGTTCACACGCGCGATCTGAGTCGACTTAGATGAGGCGAACTACTTGAGGCGACTTAAGGCCCGTGTGTGAACGGGGCTTTAATTTGTGTTGGGGCTGTGCTCCCGCGTTTAACCTAGCTCTACGCCGGTTGACCAGCAGTCAGTATCTAATTCAGTTCCCACCCCCACCCCCACCCCCACCCCCACCCCCAACCCGCCCACACACACAGCAAGGACTATACTGTCACTCAGCATCGCTGCGTGTGGCAATCACAACCAATTAAAGCCGGTGTGACCTGGGTCTGTGTATCTGGCATCGAGGATGATAAATAATACAACAATTGAAAGGCAATCGTGTTTGGCATACACCGGTCTTTCTAAAAGCCTAATTATGCAGGGGGTGGGGGGTATCTGAGTGACCCCGTGGGCGTGTCTGGGGGCGGTGGCCTCGTGGTGGGCGGTGGGCAGTGGGCAGGGAGGCGGTGGAGGTGGGCAGGGAGGCGGTAGGGGGGGGGGGGGGCAAGGGGGATGGGGCGGACGGAGGCAGGTAAGTGACCAGTCCTGGGATACATCACTCTTAACCCTTCAGGCGTGACGGACGTCGCCCAGCTGTGTGTGCGTGTGTATGTGCGTGTGTGTGTGTGCGTGTGTGCGTGTGCGCGTGTGGTTAACATTTCGAACACCTATCGCCTAGATGTAGGTCCGTACACATCCTACTTATAGATCAGAGATGAAAGTGGTCTCAAACAAAAATCGCGGAAATGAAGTCGAAATTATTGCACCGTTGGCGAATTTCCCTGGAAACGCGGATATTCTCCCATAGGATTGGTCGTAATGCGAAGCATTACGTTTGATGCGAGGAGAGGAAGAGACCCTCCCCCCGCCCCGCGCTGTCGCGCTGATTTCTCACCTCGGCAGACGGCGCGGCGCGCCGCCCCCTCCCCCGCCCTCCGCGTCGCGCGGCGCTCACGCCTCACCCGACGCCCCTGCTCGCCACCTGTCGCCCTCCCCCGGGCCGGCAGCTTTCACACTCACCTGCTGTCGCCCCTCCCTCTCCCCTTATAAGGCCGCCCCCTGGCCTCCCTCAGGCACTCGCCCTCCTGCCGTCTCCCAGCTCTCTCCTTTCTTCAACTTGGCTACTCCACCTCGGACCTCTGCCCCAGCTCAGCCTCAGGATGCCTCGAGGAAAAGGACGACGGAAGGGATCCCGGGCCGCCCCCGGCACCCCGGGGCCCTCTCCAGCAGCCGGCCGGGGCGACTCCCCGGCCTACGCCCCGGCGTCCCCCGCGGCGCCCTCGGGCCGCACCTCGGGCCCCGAGATGTCGACACTGCTGGAGGCGCTTCAGCGTATGCAGCTCGACCAACAGCACTCCGCCGCCGAGGCGCGCCAGGCGACGGCCGACCTCCACGCCCGGATCGACTCCCTGGAGACCGGGGGGACCCGCCCGGGGACCCCCTCATCTCCCCCGAGGCGCCAGGCCGCCCCGACGCCTCGGGCACCTACCGCCACCGCAGCCCGGCCCCCGCCGCCGCCTCAGGCGACCCTCCTCGGAGCCGCGCACCCGGAGTACGAGAGGTACCGTCACCTCTCCAGTCCCCCCCGCCACCTCGGCGGATTTTTGATCCGCCGGCCTCCCCCCGGCCGGCCCGGGGGGACCCCTCCGGCGCCTCACCCTCACCAATGCCGACAGCCCCGCAAGCCCCGCCGACAACCTCCCAGCGACCATCGATCGCAGCGCCGCCAAGTCCCAGCCGAGGATCATCACCTCGGGCATCACACCTCGGACCGCATGCCAGCCCAGCCTCAGGAGGAACCCTCTGCCACCGATCCTCACGACACCGCCTTCAACACCGCCGCCCAGACCCCGACCACCACCCCATCCAGCCCCGAGGACTTCGCTGCCCCCCTGCTCGACCCTCGTCGGACCTCCTCACCGGATCCCGCCAAGGAGCGGGCCTCCCCCTTTTTGGCCGCCCGCTCCCCGTCGACGCAGGCCCCGGACACTCCCCGCCCCGAGAGGGAGCCTGACCCCCGACACGGCCCACCTCTCGGCCGGCCCGCCCCACCTGCTCCGCCTCGGGCGCGCCGCCAGCCCTCTCCGCCCAGACCTCCACCTCCGGACCCCCGCCTCGGGCGCCCCGGCCCCCCCGCCTCGGGCGCGCCTCGAGCCCTCCCCTACTTTTGGTGGAGGGCTCCTCGGCACCCCCTCACTCCACTGACATTTGAACTCTGTTTCTCTATTTACTCCGCTCTTCATTTATTTTATCCATTGTTCATTATTTACTTCTATTCCTCGTTTACCCTGTATGCCCTGTATGCTTTCTGAGGCGAAAATAAAAACCTTTTATTTCCACCCCCGCCTCCTCTCTTCCTTTTCGCGCATCGGTCGTAATGCGAAGCATTACGTTTGATGCGAGGAGAGGAAGAGACCCTCCCCCCGCCCCGCGCTGTCGCGCTGCTTTCTCACCTCGGCAGACGGCGCGGCGCGCCGCCCCCTCCCCCGCCCTCCGCGGCGCTCACGCCTCACCCGACGCCCCTGCTCGCCACCTGTCGCCCTCCCCCGGGCCGGCAGCTTTCACACTCACCTGCTGTCGCCCCTCCCTCTCCCCTTATAAGGCCGCCCCCTGGCCTCCCTCAGGCACTCGCCCTCCTGCCGTCTCCCAGCTCTCTCCTTTCTTCACCACCCACCCACCCTACACTCCTCCTACTCTCTCTTCCTCCGGTGGAGGGCTCCTCGGCACCCCCTCACTCCACTGACATTTGAACTCTGTTTCTCTATTTACTCCGCTCTTCATTTATTTTATCCATTGTTCATTATTTACTTCTATTCCTCGTTTACCCTGTATGCCCTGTATGCTTTCTGAGGCGAAAATAAAAACCTTTTATTTCCACCCCCGCCTCCTCTCTTCCTTTTCGCGCATCAGCACTGTCAGGGAATCGCGGGAAAAATGCTGGAAGTTTGGTTTCAACTATCCTTGTTGTGCCTATATTATCGCCCATATGTAACTCATTCTTTCTTTGGGTTTCTGTTGTACCAACATCTGAGGTCATATAGGAATCGGATTCGAACCCCATTGTTGTCAGATACATCCAGATTCCATGGCATTTTGTTCAACGTTAATCGGTAAGCATAACAAAATCGCAGAAATCCTCGAAATCGTGGAGATCTTTCATCCCTGATATATTATGTTCAACCTTAAAACAACAGGCTATTTTGGGTTTGTTCGGTGGACGTCTGTGAGGGGTAGGGTCGGGCGGGGGCGCTTGGGTGTGTGTCGTTTAAACTTTATTGAACAAAAGTTAACACCTGAGGGTGAATGGAGAAGTGGCATTTAAGGCGACTTGCCCCAGGTGTGAAGCACCCCCCCCCCCATCTCCCCATCTCCCCATCTCCCCCTGGCCAAGATTGTGCCACAAAATCCTGACCCGTCTCTCACGGGGTCAGGCAGTGTCAGAGGGTGCAGGGAGTTGGGGGGGGGGGGGGGGGGGAGGGATCACACCGTCAGAACCTACATAGCAGCCGACAATTGTTGTTGAGCCTCCACAGGTTGCAACAATGTCGCACCCTAATCAAGTTACCTCAAAGCCCGTACCATCGGCCACCGAGCACTGACCTGAAAATTGACCAATTTACACACGGCGACAGAGGCCCGTGTCAAGCAGAGGCCTCTGTCATGGCGGGGCAGGGGCGAAGGTGAGGGCACAACGTGTGTGTGGGGGGGGGGGGGGGGGGGGGGCGATGCCCATCACACCTGAAGGGTCTAAAGCTAGGATTCCTTACACGCGGTATGCGGCATGCGAAGGCGAATACGGCATGCGGCATGAACGGGTTGGGTCCTTTCACCCACACCCACCCCCACACATAGTGTCAGGTTTCTCTAACACTGTCTTCTATGGCAAATGCAGCAGCATTTGCATTCGCATGCCGCACCGATGGCTACATGGACCGATTTAGTTGCTGCATTCGCATTCGCATTCGGACGTAAGGAATCACCCCCATTGACTTAGATGCTTTCTGATTTTTTGCCGCCTTCGCATTCACATGCCGCATACCGCGTGTAAGGAATGTAGCCTTAAAGATGGTTGGTTTATTGGTTGTTGGAGTTTTACGTCCTGGCAAAATGTAAGGTCATATGAGGGCGGGTACCGACTTGTGACAGTGCACACTCATGGTGACTTTATAGTGCTTCCCCACTGGGAGACTATGCCACCAGCACCATTAACTGATATCCCACTCAGTCACATAATCCTGACACCGAGCCAACCAGTCCTTACCCTATCCCAATAATCCCGAGCACCAGGCTAGGAAGCGACAAGTATCAATGTACATCGGTTTGACCTGACCGGGAATTGAACTGCCGACCTGCGCTGTACCGATTCGGACACAGCGTCCGGTGCGGGGGCTGGGGTTGGGGTTGGGGCACAACGTGGCGGGTTGGCCGATGCCCTTCAGGCATCACACCTGAATGGTTTAATGAGGTGTGTTCCCAGGACTAACGCAGAGCTTGTTTTATTTAACGACGCCTCTAGAACGTGTTGCTTTTTGCATCATTGGCTATTGGACGTCAAACATATGGTCATTCTGACATATTTCTTTGGAGGAAACCCACTGCCACCACATAGGCTACTCTTTCTGATAAGCAGCACAGGGTCTTGTATATGCACTTTCCCACAGATAGGACAGCACATACAACTTCCTTTGATGAACTAGGTGTGGACCACTGGTTGGTTCCCAGGACTGGTCACTATGCGATACCTCACTCCCAGCATCACCTTTAAACAGTACATTGCAATCACCGACAATTTGTTTTCCTCAGTCTACTCCTCCTTGCCCGGCCCTACTAATCCCGAGAGCCAGGTTAGGTAGCGATACTATCAATTTTTAAGTCGTTTGTTTGACTCTGCCGAGTTCGAACACCGTGGCTTCGGTCCCACGATGTGCCACACAGGAACTGTGGGCTCGACTTATTCAGCGATTATGGCAACTCAACTCAGCTTTGTTTGCTTTATTGGGGGTTGAACGGCTCAGTAACATCGGAGGTCATTTCAGAATGACCCAACATTTACTGCGCCATCTAGGGGATCAGTTGACCAACTAGATTTAGTACCAGCACTGCTTTTTGTTGTTGTTTACATCCTCGCAACATATAAGGTCATATCAGGAAGGATACCGACGTGTTACAGTGCGCACTCATGACGACTTTATAGTGCTACCCCAGTGGGAGACCAGGCAGTTAGCACCATGACATGATATTCCACTCAGTCACATTATCCTAACATTGAGCCAACCAGTCCTTGCCCGATCTTAACAATGCTGAGCGCCAGGCTAGGAAACGACAAGTATCAATTGTTAAGTCACTGGTTTGACTCGACCAGGGTTCGAACCCCAACACTGCTTCAACCACCTGTCCACCCATAGACACCCGAAAGTGTAGGCACATGTATAAGTGTAGGCACATGTATAAGTGTAGGCTCATGTATAAGTGTAGGCACATGTATAAGTGTAGGCACATGTATAAGTGTAGGCACATGTATAAGTGTAGGCACATGTATAAGTGTTGGCACATGTGTAAGTGTAGGCACATGTGTAAGTGTAGGCACATGTGTAAGTGTAGGCACATGTATAAGTGTAGGCACATGTATAAGTGTAGGCACATGTGTAAGTGTAGGCACATGTGTAAGTGTAGGCACATGTGTAAGTGTAGGCACATGTATAAGTGTAGGCACATGTATAAGTGTAGGCACATGTATAAGTGTAGGCACATGTGTAAGTGTAGGCACATGTGTAAGTGTAGGCACATGTGTAAGTGTAGGCACATGTGTAAGTGTAGGCACATGTGTAAGTGTAGGCACATGTGTAAGTGTAGGCACATGTATAAGTGTAGGCACATGTATAAGTGTAGGCACATGTATAAGTGTAGGCACATGTATAAGTGTTGGCACATGTGTAAGTGTAGGCACATGTGTAAGTGTAGGCACATGTGTAAGTGTAGGCACATGTATAAGTGTAGGCACATGTATAAGTGTAGGCACATGTGTAAGTGTAGGCACATGTGTAAGTGTAGGCACATGTATAAGTGTAGGCACATGTATAAGTGTATGTACATGTGTAAGTGTAGGCACATGTATAAGTGTAGGCTCATGTATAAGTGTAGGCACATGTGTAAGTGTAGGCACATGTGTAAGTGTAGGCACATGTGAGTATGCACGTGTAAATGAGTATGCACATGTAAATGTGTATCCATGTGTAAATGTGCATGCATGTGTACACGTGAGTGTATGTGCACACATGTGTGAGTGTATGCAGATGTATGAGTGACCACTGATGTATGACTATGACTTTGAGTGTATGCACATGTGTGAATATGCACATCTGTGTATGCCATTTTCACCTGAGGGTATGCACGTGTGTGAGTGTATCCATGTGTGCATGTGTGTGAGTGTATGCACATATGTAAGTGTATGCACATGCGAGTATGCACATGTACATGTGTAAGTGTATGCACATGTGAGTATGCATGTGTAAATGTGATGCATGTGTACATGTGCAAGCATGTGTACATGTGCATGCATGTGTACATGTGCATGCATATGTGCATGTGCATGCATGCGTACATGTGAGTGTATGTGCACATGCGTGTTCGTGTGTGCACATGTATGAGTGTATGCAGATGTATGAGTGTATGCACATGTGTGAGTATGCGCAATCCTGTATGCGGTTTTCTAAATTGTTGGCTGTCCCGCGCCCTTAACCACTGACACACACACCAGAAGCACACTATAAAATAACACATAAAATAAAACGGAAATTGGGGACAGGTCGACGATATGCGATCTATTCCTCACTCAGCCACGCTCCCAAATAAGCCCGTCAGGTCTGATCGCTTTCAGTCGGCACCCCTCTCATCTCTCATGCGTGACCGGCCTGACTGGGCCAGGGCTGGGCGGTGAGAGGTGCAGCGGTGAGGGGAGGGGAAGGGACGGGAGGGGAGGGGAGGGGACGGGACGGGAGGGGAGGGGAGGGGAGGGGGGAGGGGAGGGGGGAGGGGAGGCGAGGGGGGAGGCGAGGCGGAAGGGAAGGGAAAGGAAGGGAAGGGAAGGGAAGGGAAGGGAAGGGGGGGAGGGGAGGGGAGGGGAGGGGAGGAGGGGGGGCGCGCTGGTGGAGGCGGAGCCGTGGACGGGGACCGGCGGAAGAAAGCCACATCCCCATGGTCCCCCATTGTACCTTCCACATACCCACACGGTGTCCCCAGCAACAGCACCACCCTCTGTGAAATCTCACCGGAAAACTAGAGAGTGTGTGGTGTGTGAGTGTGGTGTGTGAGTGTGTGGCATGCGTGAGTGTTTATATATGTGTATGTGTGAGTGTAAACATTAGCGCTAATTTACAACAGTGGATACAAAGAAAACATGTTCAAGTGGATCACTGCTGGGGCGCCTAGTGTAGCTGGGAAACCTAATACCCCTGTCACACTATGACGTAACAGGTCAGCGAGTGGGCAACGTAAAAATCACTTTTTTTTGGTCAAGATACATAGAAATTCTCGGCCTTTCAGGGCCATATTGGATGTCAGCGCAACATAGTGGACGTCGGCAAAACGTTGGTCCAACATATTTGTAACGTGTCTCAACGAGTTAGAATGTCAAAAAGAAATATGGCCCAATGTAAGGCTAACGAGCCTCCAGCACATGCGGCATCAGCCCAGCGAAGCCCTTGCGTTGGCTTAGCGTAGGACTCGCGTAATTACCCCCACCCTAACATAGCTACGTGTGACTGATGTAATTCATAATGTGAGTTGACGTCAGGCACGCGTCCTCAGCATGAGGACAGCGAGGCAAAACATTCACAGCATGTTCGCTTATGTTCAAAGAACGTTGGTGCGCATTATATATGTTACACGCGCGCCAGCCGTTCCTCAACTACGTTGAATACGTCAAGACATGTTAGACTAACATTAGACACACGTCAGAGCCATGTCAGACCTATGTCGAGATACGTTAACACAACGTTGTCAGCGTGTGGGCTGCACATTCCTCCCGACTCTCCGTTGGTCGACATAGCTCAACGTAGGCTGATGTAGCTCTAACGAACGTCTAACGTATCTCGACGTAAGCCTAATATGAGCGCAATGTAAGCCCAACGTAACGGCCTTACGTTGAGCTATGTCAAAAGTTTTGGGTATGTCACCGTATCTCAACATAACTCGACGTAGGCTTAACGAACGAGTAACGTATCTCGACGTAATGGCCAAAGTTCACCTGCATCAGCTTACGCTACCGCGTTAGATCGTAGTGTGATAGGGGTACAAGCAACTGGCTGGTAGAAACAATGTACTAAGGCGAGCCCCCATAGCGACTGGTGGTCGACATAGCCCCCGACCGTAACCACCTACACCACCACCTCCACCTCCACCTCCACCACCCTCACCACTGCCACTGTCACCACCACCACCACCACCTCCATCACCACTGCCACCACCCCACCCACCATCACTACCACAACCCTCACTACCTCCACAACATCACTACCCTCAACACCACTACTTCCACCACCAACACTACCACCATCACCCCCACCCTCACCCTCACCACCGCCATCACCACCTCCCCCACCACCACCTGGTTTCATCAGATTTTGTAGATTTAACCTCAATTAGTCACAAGAGGTCACTTCGTGGAAAACCTCTGACGTCATTGGCTATGGGCGGTATTGCGCCGATTAAAAAAAAACCACGTATTAATAACTGAGGGGGTGGAATGTATACAAAGGTGTATGAAAACAGCAATCGATAGTTAACCCCTTCAACCAGAACACAACAACAAAAACAAAAACTACACACACACACACACACATGCAGCGACACAACACCTTCATCATATAACATCCCAGAAGAAACCAGCTGGACTTGGGCAGTATTAGTGAAGGCTTAAAGCGGCACAGTCCGCTAATAACGTCAAATCTTCAAAACCAAAATGATTATCTACATTTTATTCCACATATCAAACTTAGATACTGGTGAGCTTATTAAACATTTGTTGCTGCATAGGACATACTAACTCAATTTAATATGTTTTTTTTAAACCTGTAAGTGGCCACTGGCGTTATAATTTGAACGTGCATGACAAAATAAAATTTGTTCATTTTCACTTCAAATATATCAAAAGTTAGCTATCTATAATAAAAGTTGCATCAAACTAAAGCGTAAGTAGATCATATGGATCAAATTAATTTAATATATTTATTAATAAAAAGTAGAAACGCAAAATCGTCGGACTAGGCAATTTCAAACACACCCCCCCCCGCCCCGCCCACACACACACACCCTATACAAGTCAGTGAACGTTATACTTACGGCAGCAAAAACAGCAGTCTCACATAGGGAGGGTTCAAAATAACTTCAGTTCAAACATATAGTAAGCCTAACCTGTCAGCGCTACCAACAACGTTGGTAACCTTCTTCTTTTTTTTTGCTTAACTTTTATAGTTTTAATCAACGCTGAACACAGTAACGCTACCCTTACGTACGTTCAAAACACTACCTGGGCCCATATGCATGGGGCGGTGGTAGCGCTCTACCCCTGGGGGTAGAGGGGATATCCGGGGTAGGGTGAAAAGTCAGTATGCATGTGACCCGGGTATGCAAACCCCGGGGGGTAAAAGTAGGGTAAGCTACCCCCACTCAGTAGCAGGTATAAGGGCTGGGGTAAGGACCGACTCGGGCCAAATCTATCGAATGCGCTCATATTTTACAGAATTACATACTCAAATCGTGAAATTTCATTAAATTAACCCTAAATTCGAACCGTTATTAAGGCTACCGCCGCATTGGCAGCGATATTAATAGTGTCAAATCGACGAATGTAAAGTAAACAAATCGCCGCCGCCGCAGCGACGTCGATATCCATACTGACAACCCGCCGCATCGGCGGCAATATATTAGGCCCAAATCTATTGAATGCGATCATATTTAACAGAATTACATATGCAATAAGTGAAATTTCATGAAATTAACCCTAAATTCGAAGCAATATTAACGCATCAGCTACAACGGCGGCGTTAGCAATATTGTCAAATCGACGAATGTACACAAAACAAATCGCCGCCGCCGCCGCCACCGCCGCATCGGCGACAATATAGTAGGCCCAAATCTATTCAATGTGATCATATTTAACAGAATTACATACGCAATAAGTGAAATTTTATCAATTTAACCCTAAATTCGAACCGTTATTAAGGCTACCGCCGCATTGGCGGCGATATTAATAGTGTCGAATCGACGAATGTAAAGTAACTGCTAGGGTACCTACCTCCTCGCCACTTTGGCCTCATGCATACCCCGTGACCCATTTCTTACCACCGGCGATAGCTACCCCGAACTCGGTCCTTACCACCGGGGGCGATAAATAATTCCTCATGCATACGGGCCCAGTTCAAAACACTACCATGACATGGCAGTGGGGGCTGTAGAGCCGCAATATGTAACCTACTGCATTATGCCCCACCTTACTGCATCATGAACCCCCTTACTGCATACTGCCCCACCCTACTGCATTTTGCCCCAACTTACTGCATACTGACACACCTTATTGCATACTGCCCTATCTTACTGCATGCTGCCTCCACCCTACTACATACTGCCACACCCTACTGCATACCGCCCATGCTACTGCATACTTCCCCACCTTACTGCATTCTTCCCCACCGTACTACATATTGCCCCACTCTACTACATTCTCCCCCTCTCTCCTTCATGCAGCCCCACCCTACTGCATACTGCCCCACCCTACCCTACTACATACTGCCCCACCCTACCCTACTACATACTGCCCTGTCTCCTACATACTTCCCCACCCTACTGCACACTGTCCCATCCTACTGCATACTTCCCCACCTTACTGCATATAGCCCTTCCCTACTGCCTATTGCCCAACCTTACTACATACTGCCCCATTCTACTGCATACTTCCCCACCCTACTGCATACTTTCCCACCTTACTGCATACTTCCCCACCTTACTGCATACAGCCCTTCCCTAGACCCTACTGCCCGACTACTGTACACTGCCCCATCCTACTGCACACTTCCCCACCCTACTGCATACTTCCCCACCTTACTGCATACAGCCTCGCCCTACTGCAGAGGCTCCACCTTACTACATACTGCCCCACACTACTGCGCACTGCCCCACCCTACTACATTCTCCACATTCTTCCCAACCTTACTGCAAACAGCCCCATCCTACTGCCTACTGCCCCACCGGGTGCGGTGGCCTAATCGGTAGAGTGTGGGCCTCATGTGCAGAATAGTCGGGAGTTCGATTCCCAATAGAGTGAAAACCAATGACTTTAAAATTGATACCTGTCACTTCCTAGACTGGCTCTCGGCATTATTACGATAGGGCAAGGACTGGTTAGCTCAGTGTCAGGATAATGCAACAGAGTGGGATATCGGGTCAAGGATGCAAGCAGCCTGATTTCCCAGTGGGACAGCACTATAAAGTCGCCATGAGTGTGCACTGTCACAAGTCGGTTCCCATCCTGATATGACCTTAGATGTTGCTAGGACGTAAAACAACAACCAACGACAACAACCCCTACTGCCCCACCTTACTACATACTTCAACACCCTACTGCATACATCCCCACTTTACTGCATACTGCCCCACCATACTGCATACTGCCTCACCCTACTACAAATTAAAACGAATATGCAGCAATTATAACATCTTTTGAGAGTAGTGTTTTGAACTTAGAGGTAGTGTTTTGAACTTAAGGATAGTGTTTTGAGCGTGGCCACAGTAGTGTTTTGAACCTATGTTGAAAACGCTACCGTAGTGTTTTTGTGGGGTAGTGTTTTGAACTTACTACACAGGCACCAGTAAACCCAGCGTCTATAACTGTTTGGTAATCGAGGCCTCAGCTCGGGAAGAGAACACAGAAGGCATACGTGCAGATCACACAAATCCCACTCGGTGTGTGGGTGTGAGGTGTGGGTGTGTGGGGATGGTGAGGGGTGTGGAGGATGTTGTGGGGGTGTGGAGGATGGTGTGGGGTGTGGAGGATGCTGTGGGGATGGGGAATGGTGTGGGGTGTGGAGGATGGTGTGGGGTGTGGAGGATGCTGTGGGGATGGGGAATGGTGAGGATTGAGGGTGTGGAGGGTGGTGAGGGGTGTGGTGATGGTGAGGGGTGTGGGGTTGGTGCGGGGTGTGGGGAAGGTGTGGGTGGAGGTGCGGGGTGTGGGGAAGGTGTGGGTGTGAGTGGATGTGGGGTGTGGGGGTGGAGGACGGCCTCGCAGCCAAAGCACAGATGACAGCTTTACGGTAGAAGAAATGCGACTAAACGCGTTAAAAAGTGGCTTATTGTAGCTTATGTGGGTCAAGGCAATACACTCCCGTCCGCACGACAGTAAGTCCATTATTTGCCGCGTTGGAGATGACCCTACTTTTAAGGCTATATCTGTCTGTTTCCTACCCCGAGCATGTCCTCTATTTATAGAACTGATGAAACTTCAACAGCACCGACCGTCATTAAAATTGCTGCCCGAGTCCTTAGGCTAAAGATGTTGCCAGGACATAAAACTCCAACAACCAACCAACCTTAGGATAAAGACTGGTGTGAGTAGGGTGTGTGTGGGGTGTGGGGTTGGGGGGTTATCAATTTTGTAATGTAAGTCATTGCTTTGACTCGTCCGGGATTCGAATCCCCAACCTTCCGCACGGGAAGCCAGCACTCTTGCAACATCTAATACCCCCATCACACCGAACTAGTTCTCACTACATTCTTGAAAATGTTGCTGAACGGACTCAAACTGTGTGTGAACGGAATGGATGTAGTAACAACTTTTTACGGTCTTTTCACAAATGGAAGGGACGGGCTAGAACAGAATGGTGCTCCAAAACTTTGAGCATGTGCAAAATTGTCTTGCAGCCACGCTCTACCCCGACCACAACCCGCTTTAGAACGTGGTTGGACTAGTTTGGTGTGATGGGGGTGTAAGGTCATATACCTACTTGTGGCAGTGCACTCATGGTAACCCCACTGGGAGACCAGGCCACCAGCACAGTGTCCTTATATCCCACTCAGTCACATTATCCTGACACTGAGCCAACCAGTCCTTGCCCTATCCTAATAATGCTGAGCGCCTGCCTGGGAAGCGAAAAGTATCAATTTTTAAGTCATTGGTTTGACTCGACCTCAGTTCGAACCCATGGGTTCGAATTTCACGATCTACCAAAACGGGAGACGGATGGGATGGGGAGGGAAGTTGGGGTGGCTGAGACAGCATGGTGTGGTTATACTTGCAATTATACGGCAATTATACGGGATATACCTGTGTGGCTGTGCATTAATACCCGCCCCCCCATCTCCCCCCCCCCCCTGGGTGGCGTTATTTACAGGTGTCCCCCGCCCGTACACGACCAGTCTGCGGCCAGCATGAGACCCATTGTTAACTAGCGGTATTTTACACGCTAGAATCTTTATAGGAAATAGAACCCTAACTTCTGTGTGTGGAGGCCGGAAAGCACTAATGTATGATATTACTCAAGCGATGATCCACTTACTGTATCTGCTTACTATATGTGCTTAATCATATTTAAATATGATTAAAACAGTTTTCTTAATGCTTCACATATGAGTTTTGTGAAAAGGAGATATTTTAGAATTTATTTAAACTGTTATTTATTTATGAACCAGACCTAAAAAGTCGGAATATTTTACACCATGTAACACGCCCATACCGGGCAGGTGAGTGCCGGGCCATCTGTGATGCAGAGCGTGCAGCCAGCGTGTGGCAGTTGTAGATCACAAACCCAGCCGGGAACAAGTGTGGGTGGCGGGAGGAGAGGGGGAGGAGGGGGGGGGGGGGGGGGGGGGGGGGGGAGTCCGCCACTGGGGCCGTGATGAAGTTATGTGGTGTAATGTTGTGATGTGGTGATGTGTGGTGATGTGTGGTGATGTGTGGTGATGTGTGGTGATGTGTGGTGATGTGTGGTGATGTGTGATGTATGGTGATGTGTGGTGATGTGTAGTGATGTGTGGTGATTTGTGGTGATGTGTGGTGATGCGATGTGGTGCGATGTGATGCAGTGGTGTGGTGATGACACCAGTTGCGGCATCTCAGTAATCGTTGCTGGCTAAAGCTAAGATTCCTTACACGCGGTATGCGATCTGCGAATGCGAATGCGAATGCGGCAAAAAATCGAAACGCCTTGAAGTCAATGGGCTGCAACCCTTACATACGGTATGCGAATGCGAATGCGAATGCGAATGCGAATGCGACAACTCGATCGGTCCCTGTAGCGATCGGTCCGGCATGCGGCATGCGACACGGGGGTGCGAATAGATTAGCATCAGTCGCATTTGTCCATTGATATAAGGCTGGAGGAGGCGACTGATAATTACGGACAGCCGGGACAGGGTGGTGTGAATAGAAAAGCATCAGTCGCATTTGTCCATTGATATAAGGCTGGAGGAGGCGACTGATAATTACGGACAGCCAGGACAAGGTAGAGCGCGGACCTGTTAGGAAGCAGTCTCCAAGGCTTCTGAGTGGAAACATATGGTAGTGGTGGTGGTTCGGGTTGCTAAAAATGCTACCAGAGCCACAAAAATATGAATACTTATCTATAATTTGGTTATAATAAAGGTAGGAACCCCCACGAGTAGAAATAGCACACATAAAGACAAAATAATGGTTTTGTTGACCGAAAAGGACGGTCCTAACATGGGGTGTGAATAGAAAAGCATCAGTCGCATTTGTCCATTGATATAAGGCTGGAGGAGGCGACTGATAATTACGGACAGCCAGGACAAGGTAGAGCGCGGACCTGTTAGGAAGCAGTCTCCAAGGCTTCTGAGTGGAAACATATGGTAGTGGTGGTGGTTCGGGTTGCTAAAAATGCTACCAGAGCCACAAAAATATGAATACTTATCTATAATTTGGTTATAATAAAGGTAGGAACCCCCACGAGTAGAAATAGCACACATAAAGACAAAATAATGGTTTTGTTGACCGAAAAGGACGGTCCTAACATGGGGTGTGAATAGAAAAGCATCAGTCGCATTTGTCCATTGATATAAGGCTGGAGGAGGCGACTGATAATTACGGACAGCCAGGACAAGGTAGAGCGCGGACCTGTTAGGAAGCAGTCTCCAAGGCTGCTGAGTGGAAACATATGGTAGTGGTGGTGGTTCGGGTTGCTAAAAATGCTACCAGAGCCACAAAAATATGAATACTTATCTATAATTTGGTTATAATAAAGGTAGGAACCCCCACGAGTAGAAATAGCACACATAAAGACAAAATAATGGTTTTGTTGACCGAAAAGGACGGTCCTAACATGGGGTGTGAATAGAAAAGCATCAGTCGCATTTGTCCATTGATATAAGGCTGGAGGAGGCGACTGATAATTACGGACAGCCAGGACAAGGTAGAGCGCGGACCTGTTAGGAAGCAGTCTCCAAGGCTGCTGAGTGGAAACATATGGTAGTGGTGGTGGTTCGGGTTGCTAAAAATGCTACCAGAGCCACAAAAATATGAATACTTATCTATAATTTGGTTATTATAAAGGTAGGAACCCCCACGAGTAGAAATAGCACACATAAAGACAAAATAATGGTTTTGTTGACCGAAAAGGACGGTCCTAACATGGCTCAGTTTAGGATGTTAGGACCGTCCCAATCGGGAGACTGACAGGAAAATGCTACCATATGCACATAAATATGAATACCAATGAATGTACACATGGGTGCACACTTTTATATGCTGCTTACCGCATGCCGCACGCCGCATGCCGTGTGTAAGGAATCTTCCCATTCGCATACCGCATGCCGCTTGCCGCATGCCGCATGCCGCTTACCGTGTGTAAGGAATCCTAGCTTCAGCCGGTGTTGCCGTGTTGTTCGGACCGGTTGTGTAATGCTGTGATGCAGTGATGCAATGATGCCATCAGTGATGCTGCACCTTACATGTGATCGGCTGGTGCTTGCGGCCGGTGCTGACTGATCCTGGTAGTTTGGTGATGCAGTAGTGTGGTAATGCTGTGATGCAGTGATGCCATCAGGGAGGTTGTGCTTCACAGGTGGCCGCTTACCCTAGTGATTGTGGCCGATTGGGCGCGTTGACACTGGAAGGTGGGTAGGGTAACCCCCCCCCACCCTCCCGCGCATATACACACCCCAACCACAGCCACGGGCGGCGAGAAGCAGGCCCACGTGACTCTATGAAACGGTGCCTGAGAGCGCCCTAGCCCCCCCCCCCCCCCAACAACAACAACAACAACAACAACAAAAAACAACACACAAACCCCACACACCCAGAGCTGTAGATTATACAGAGCTGTATATTTATATGCAAATAAGGTGCGCGGAAAGTCGCAGTTGTTAATAACAGTGTGTCGGGACTCTACATCTAGCCTCCGCCCTGCCATGGCCGGATCCTCACTACCGCCTCTCTCTATTCTCTGTCTCTGTCGGATCACTCACTCTGATTGGTTGGAGTCTGGAGGGGAGTGGTGGGGAGGATGGTGTGCATTATGATGCACAGATAAATCAAATAAAAACAATGCCCCAAAATAGTCACTTATGCCACCCCCCCCCCCCCCATGTCAGATTATTCTTAATATAAAGAGTGGGCAGACGGTGAGTGATTTATCACCATGGAGACAGTTGGCTTTGGCGCGAATTCTCGCGGGCTGTGGATAAGGCCATGTGTGACCATGTTGCTACAACTTAATGGTGGGGGGCAGGGGGGGTGGAGGTGGATGGCCGGACGGACGGAGGGCCGAACGGACGGGGGGACGGAGGGATGGAGGGAAGGAGGGAGGGATGGAGGGAAGGAGGGAGGGACGGAGGGAAGGAGGAAGGAAGGGAGGGAGGGAGGGAAGGAAAGAAGGAAGGAGGGAGAGCGGGAGAGAGGGAGTGAGGGAGGGAGGGATGGAGAGAAGGAGTGAGTGAGGGATGGAGGGAGGGATGGAGGGATGGAGGGATGGATGGAGGGGAGGGAGGGAGAGGGGGGGAGGGAGGGAGTGAGAGGGAGAGGGAGGGAGGGAGGGAGGGAGGGAGGGAGGGAGGGAGGGAGGGAGGGAGGGAGGGAGGGAGGGAGGGAGGGTCGGACGCCTAGCGCACTGGGCACATCTCGGACACTAAACACGTTTTACTGCCACTTCAACGAGCCACATTGTGTGCATGCCCGAGTGTGCGTGCATACAGCTACCGTGTGTCACCATATATATAGGAAAAAGAGCATGATATAAACATTTACATACACAATATAATAATAAATTATACATCCCACACATACACATTTTGTACATACATGTGTAAATATACACATGTATGTATGTATAGATTAGTTAGACGAATCTTACCTGGGTATAGATGATGGATAACTATTGTTTTACCGAGGTAGAAGCCTCGGTTAGACGTGGGCGAGGGAGAAGGAAGCACATCCGGGTCCAGCAATCTTTACCTACTAATTCAGGATAAAAATGATTCTAAAAAACAACCTAAGGTCAAGTGACCTCATGCTAAATTGAGTGATTGACTAGACGTGGCAGGGCGTGGTGGGTGGGCCCTCGCCCACGTCTAACCGAGGCTTCTACCTCGGTAAAACAATAGTTATCCATCATCTATACCCAGGTAAGATTCGTCTAACTAATCTATTTTACCTCGGTATGCCGCCTCTGGCTAGCCGTAGGCTAGGGAGACCTTTACGTAAAATAATTTTTATCCTGATATTCTTGTTTTGTTATTATTCTTTAGTGATTATGTCTTATGTATGCAACAATGGAAAAGCGATTTGTATGGCAAAAAAGAGGAAAAACCAATGTTTTTCTTACCTCTCTCTTTCAGTTGGTGAGTAGCCTGTGCGCTATAGGCTGAGGCTTCTCTAGTCGTTTGTGGTAATGTCTAGCAAACGAAGTAGCGGTTTTCCATCCCGCGTGAGCTAGGATCCGTTTAACGGAGATGCCTAGCAATCTTGCCTTGGACACCATTGCACCACGTGTAGAGTGCGATGAGTACCTGTCTGTATTTACTCCCGCCAGTTTTAACACATTCATTGTCCATCGGGCGAGGGTATCCCTGGAAATGGCCTTGTGTGGCTTAATAAAGCTGACCAATAGCTGTCTTGAGTTTCTTATTAATCTTGTCTTGGATATATAATTTCGTATCGCAGATACGACACATAACTTGCGATCCTGAGTGAAACTGGACACCCCTATCGTAGAAAGGGGGTCACCTAATCGGTTTGATTTTAATAAAGTTGATAAATCAAACGTGGCCTCTTTACTGTCAATTTCTAGACCATTCAGCGACAGGGCAACTATAGTTTGGCCTCTGTGTCCAGTGACCAGGAGAAGCAAAACTGCGACTTTGAAACCTAAAAGTTTAACGTCCAGAAACTTATTTTCTGGCCATTTCTTGAAGAGGTTGAACACTAGAGAAACATCCCAAAACCTATTATATTTGGGTTTAGGCGGATTCCTCTGATAAATTGATCGTATGATCCAACAAATAACATGGTGTTTACCCATTGTTTGTCCATTAACCCGCGGTAGGATTATCGACAGAGCACATCTGGCAGCGTTAATAGCGCCATATCCTAGGCCTTCGTCCTCTAGGTAACGTAGGAAGAGTCCTACCTGGGATACTGTGGGAGTCATTGGCTTGACTTTCTTAAGCAGGCAATAAATACCCCATTTCTTTAAATACGTAGTATACATTTTCACCGTTCCTTTTCTCCACGCATCATCAACCAAACGCTGTTGTGTAATTTTGTCTAAGCCAAACTGTTCTAAATATTTATTTAAAAAAGGAATGCCACTAACGGAGTTGTCGACACGTTTCCGTGGCGTTCTAGTGGTCCCTGATGTTTGAGGTTTCCTCGGAATCTTGGGAAGCGAAGGCTGCTTTTGGCTGTGGCTAGTAACGTCGGTAGCCACGGTTGCGTGTGCCACTCGGGGACGATGAGTATGGCGTGTGTCCCCTCCATTTGAATCTTTCTGGCGACTTTGCTAATGATAGTAAAGGGGGGGAAAATGTAAAAGAAATGATGTCGCCACTTTAGGGAGAAGGCATCAATGTGCCAAGCATTGGGTTCCGGGTGCCACGAAACATATTTTGGAATTTTAAAGTTATTACGCGAAGCGAACAAATCGATCTGAGGTGAACCCCATGTGTGACAAATGTGTTTGAAAATGGATGGATTAAGTGACCACTCTAAGTGATCATGGAACTGGCGACTCATCTTGTCAGCTAGACAATTTTGTGTGCCTGGAATGTGATTAACAGTTAACCAGACATCAAAGGTTTGAGCCCAGTTCCAAATGAGAAGTGCCATTGCATTACATTTAATCGATTTTGTACCTCCCATATTTCTGACATAAGCCATAGCTGTGGTGTTATCCGTGAGGATACGTACATTATTTTTGGGTATTTTTACTAGACTGGTTAATCCCAAGTAAATGGCCCTTAGTTCTAGAACGTTAATATGATCGGGGAGTTCCGATTCTAGCCATCTTCCTCCCGTTGCTACATCATTTTGATGTGCTCCCCACCCTTGGAGAGACGCGTCAGTGGTAACGGTAGTGTCAGGCTCTCCCATTCTAATGGGATTGGGGGAATGGTCAAAGTGGTTTAGCCACCAATCAATGTCGGCTAGGCCGTTCTCCGAAATAAACATGGTCTTTTCAAAGTTTCCCTTTGCGCGGGCCAGCGCCAAATTTTTATCAATTTCGAGGGATTTTATGTGTGCCGCTCCGTATAGAATAGCTGGACTATACGAAACCATGACCCCGATAAGGACCGCGACCTGTCTAATCTTTGGCCTAGAAGTGTCTAACAGCTGTATCGCTGTGCGGTAAAGCTTATCTTTCTTTTGGCGTGTAAGCGAAACGGTCATAGCCGTGGTGTTCAGAATGAACCCGAGACACTTAAGCTCCTGAGTAGGAGAAAAAAACCGATTTCTTGTTATGTATGAAGAAACCCAATTTGGTGAAAATGTTGCATAAATCTTTAACAGCGAGTTCACATTGCGTGAAAGATTGGCCCATAATAAAAGAATCATCTATGTATGGAAACATACAATGCCCCAATTTTGCCATGTGTGCAAAAATTGGTTTCAACAACTTAGTAAACAGACGCGGTGCGCAGGCCAAACCATTAGGTAAACATGTAAATTCAAAAAGTTGGCCATTCCAGAGAAAACGTAGGTATTTCCGATCTGTCTGGTGAATAGGAACGGTGTAGTACGCATCCCTTAAATCAACACTCGCTAGCCAACACCCTGGGGTAATTAAATCACGAGCTGTTTCTAAAGAAAACATTTTGAAATGTTTGTATTCAATGATTTCATTCAACTGAGTTAAATCTAAAATCATTCGGATTGAACCATCAGGTTTAGGAGTAGAGAAGATATTGGAAATATATTCCCCTTCAGTATGTTCAACTCTGTTGACAATGCCCTTAGACTCAAACAGTAGAACCTGGTGATCTAGCTGAGATTTTTCTAGTGAATTAAACTGATACGGAAAAGGCGCTCTCTTTTGTATAGGCAATTGTGTGAAAGGGATGTGAATGCCTTTAACAATATTCAGGACCTCTGGATTAGTGGTTAACTGTTGCCATTGATGTAAACAATTAGAAACATTCCCTGCTTGAAAAAGGCTTACTTCAGTTTGAGTTTCCTCCGTGACCATTGTAGGGTCAGGAGGCTGCACTGTTTGTGTGGAAATCTCTACTTGTTCCCTTGTTTCGGGAACTGGGGCTTGGGAACGAAATCCCTCTTGTAGCCGCGGTTGTCGTTCCAGTTTGAGGCCGGCCTGTCGCCTCGGCCCCTTCCTCGCTGGTTGAACTGGAAGGACGGTCCGCCCCTGAACGGCCTTCCTCCTCTGCGGAATCGAAAATCCGTCCTAGACTTTCTGAACCCTGCTGGGTTTTGGAAGCGACGACTCTTTGCTTCAGTGTTTTTAGCACTCTTGTAGTCGACCTCTACCTGTTTGTACAGGTAAGCTAGCTGACCCCCAAACATCTTGGATTTATCTAGCGGTTTGCTCTTGATAGGGGTAGGTCCGGAATACACGGTGTATTCCTTACCATCATGGTCCGTTACCTTGTTCGAGCGGGCAACCTCTTTTCCGGCATCTGTGGTGACCGATTTGAAAACGTTTTCAAATCTCCGATGGGTCATGTAGTTACTAGCGGCTGCTAACAAAGCTATGCCCCGGTCCATAACCCGCGCCAAAGACGAGAACTTGTTCTCTGTCTGCATCCTGTTAGCCACAGGGATAACAGACGTCAAGGCACCCAAAACTGCCTTATGGATAAGGCAGAGGGAAGTTTCATAACGACGGCGTTCGTCGGAAAGATGAATGCCGGAATCCATCTCTTTGAAAACCGAAGCAGGAATGCCCTTAACTCCTGAAATCTGCTCAGTCAACTTGTTGATGACTTCGATCGGTTTAAACGTAGTGAAATGGCTATTCACCGTTTTGCGCATCATGGTAGTGGTGCGCACTTTCTGAGCTTTCTTTTTGACAATTTTCTTGCCAGCTTTAACGCCTATTTTGGCGTAGACACCCGCTCGTTCCGTGTCGGAATCCGACTCGGTGGAAGAAGAGTCGGACGACGAGTCTGAAGAAGAGTCCTTCTTCTTCTTCTTCTTCTTCTTTTTGGACTTTTTGGAGCGCTTAGAGTTCGCTTTCTTTGTGAACTCGTCACCAGAACTGCTCACTGGGCGGCGTTTCTTGCCCCGCGCTTTCGGTTTCGGAACCTCAGGTGCCGAAAGCGTGTCCTCTTCGTCCTCAGAAAAGTCTTCCCAATCCTCATCAGGGATTTGGGAAGGATCTGGAAAGGTCTGCGCCTGGAAAAGGCGCATCTTCTCCTCCATCATCTCCGCCATTTTCGCCTCCCACCCCACTGGTTGAGGGGCGTGATCACTGTCTTGATCCGAGGCATGAGCCCCAGGATGTGGGGACGGCGGAGCCGTAGCCGGTGGAGACGAATCGTAATCCGTCGGGGGGACACCCACCGCTGCAGCGGGCGGCTTATTCCGGCGAGTGGCCATCGGGAACTGTAACGAAACCAAAGCGTTACTAACCCGGAATCATCTCAACTACACAAGTGTAAGCCAGTAAACTGGGTTGAGGAACATGGTACAGAGAACGTGTGTTGCAACGTGTCAGTACAGGCGTGAAGCTAAATTTGCCGTAGGTGTGTGGTAACGAAACCAACCAAACGGAGGGCATCGATCGTGAGATCGGCCCCTCTCTCTGTTCCGTACACTTCTCCCACCTGTGGCTACAGCGCCAACAAGTTGGAGAAAATATTACGAAACTCGGAGGTTCGCCTTAAACCGGTCAGGGGTGTTTATAAAAAACACCCAGAAGCATCCCCAACATCATCCTCTATTAGGATCCGGGAGACTTTTCTTAGGAAATGAGCAACTCGGGTTGCCATTTCTCCCTGTCTGAAAAACAGGTGTCGATAGAACTCAGTATCGGTTTCGTTTGTGCCAGCGGCACGCAATGTTCTATCCGTAAGTTAAAAAACGTACAAAGTCCAAACAGGACTGAAGAAAGTTCTGAACTTTCATAAAAAGATGCTATAGAGCATGATAAACAAAGTTATCGAAGAAAACAGTACTTACTTTTGGATAAAAGCAGTAGTAGTAGATAAATCCTGTGGAGCAACTCACAAACGTCCTCCCGTTGTGAGTTACTTATGCTAATTGCTGGACCCGGATGTGCTTCCTTCTCCCTAGCCTACGGCTAGCCAGAGGCGGCATACCGAGGTAAAATGTATGTATGTATGTATGTATGTATGTATGTATGTATGTATGTATGTATGTATGTATGTATGTATGTATGTATGTATGTATGTATGTATGTATGTATGTACGTATGTATGTATGTAACTACCCCCCCCCCCAATAGCTTTTTGAGCTGGGGGGGGGGGGGGTCGTTAAACAAACAAAGTAAATTTATGTATGTATGCATGTGTTGACTTCACATTGGAGTAACGTATTGCACATGGTTAACATGGGAGGTATTCAAAGTAAAATCATTCAAGGTTAATTTTGGTGTGCACAGTGAAACTGTGAACACCATATCTAGGTATCAGCAGTGACGGTTCTTTATTTACTTATGTATTAAATTGGTTTAGTATTGCTTCTAAGTTCTATGCAACAATGAATTCTTAATGAGCGCAACGGTGTCTAAGTTGGATAGAATCTAGGCAAGTGTTTTTTTTGTTTTTTTTAATGGCATGCTTTCATGGGATTGTGCAGTTAGTTTAAAGCGATATCACACCACCTAACAAATCCACGAGAGTGTTACTGTTAGTAGAGCTAACACCAGCAGATTCAAATTCAATGCAGCGCATGACAGCACTGAACAGATCGTCCTCACCACATGCAGTGGGCGGGCCCTGATGATGGTGGAGACTCCGATTTGGCCTGAGCATACAGCTCAAACACTCTAATCTAATCTAAGTCCTAATTAACCCCTGCTCCATGAGATCCTTCCCACCCCCACCTTCCCTCACACCCCCTACCCTTCTTCCCACCTCCATCCTACTTCACACCTCCCATCCCACCCTCACTCCCACCGTCCCTCCAACCCCACCCTCACTCCCACCTTCCATCCGCCTTTCCACCCACACCCTCCTTCAACCTCCTTCCCACCTCTCACATGCCCACCGCCTTCCCCACCGCCCTCCCACCCCCACCCTCCCACCTCAACATTGACTCTCGAGATCTCAATCCCAGCTGGCTTAGTGTCAGGGTAGGCGACCGGAAGTCACCGCCCCCCCCCCCGCAGTGCCAACATGTGTCATCATCCTACCTGCCCGGAGGCGTTCCACACAGGCGGGGAGTATGTTTGGGGGATGGGGGTGGGGGGGGGGGTCGTTGAAGGTTTCAGGTTTAGCATTCAGGTGTGCCATTGTCTCCCTAATCGGGCTGCACTCAGTGTGTGTCGTCTGTTCACGTACTCTTTCAATAGACATCCTGCCGGCGCCATGTTCTCTGGCCGTGTGTGTGTGTGTGTGTGTGTGTGTGTGTGTGTGTGTGTGTGTGTGTGTGTGTGTGTGTGTGCGTGTGCGTGCGTGTGTGTAGTGTATCTATCTGTGTGTGGTCCATCAGGACATTCAGACTTTTACCTGCCAAAGCTCGTCATTATGATATCAGGTAAATAAAGGCAATGAACACCTGCCGCCCCCCCCCCCCCCACACACACACACATTCATTGCTTCGCTCTAACCGATTCAGTTGATGGTGTACCTAACCAATTGCCAACTCACTCACGCTAGTGGATGGTGTACATGTCAGTTTGCCAACTCACTCATGCTAATTGATGGTGTACATGACAGTTTTCCCAACACATTCATGCCTGTTGATAGTGTACATGGCAGTTTGCCAACTCACTCACGCTAGTGGACGGTGTACATGGCAGTTTGCCAACTCACTCACACTAGTGGACGGTGTACATGGCAGTTTGCCAACTCACTCATGCTAATTGATGGTGTACAACGCCCACAATCACGCGCTATATGGACGCCCAAAATGCCTACTGCAAAACGAGAATACCGTCATTAACTGCGGACTTTCACAAAGCATACTCCAATCATTATTCCATAGAAAAATGATACAGGGTGACTTTCTTCTGCAATGATACGCGATAGAACAATCCTGTGGAAGTCCCACACCCTACTACCCCCGCCTCCTTCCTCACCCCACCCCGTCCCCACTACAATACCCTACCTCCACAGCCCCCTCCAACCCCAGCCCCCTCCCACACACCCTACCCCCCGCTCCACACACCCTACCTCCCCCCGCCCCACATACCCAACCCCCACCCCATACACTTTCCCTCCCCATTCCCCCCTCTACCTCCCCCGCCCACTCCCATCCTCCACATACCCTACCTCCCCAGCCCCCTCCCCACCTCCTCTCGCTCCCCTCCCATCCCCACGCACCCTACCTCCCCCGCCCCCTTCCACCCCCACCCAGTCCCCCGCAAGGCCCCCTCTCCACCCCCCGCCAAGCTACCATACCCCCCCCCCCCCCACACCCACACCCACACCCTCGCGCGCCCGATCCAAGCAACACCCATGTCGCTATATCCAAACGGGAGATGACTCACAGCCGTGCTACAACAATACAATCGGTGCATGGTAAATGTCTCCATGACCCCCGAGGTCAGTCCCAAGTGGGTGTACAATGCCATCAAGTATACCATACGGAGCAGCTGGCCATATATCCCTGCCGAGGAAGATCAAGGCGGGAACCATCGCAGCGTTCTCCACGTATCTGCCACACATGCAGCCAATAATGCCAGATACCACAGGCGGCATGATTGGTTATATACCCTTCAGTTCGCCAGCAACCTACCATCTTTATCTGCTGCACTCACACGTTCGTCACTTCTGGATCTGTCAGCTTAAAGGGCCTGTCACACTACGTCGTACGGCGTCAGCGCGTGCCCAACGTACGACAATTTGCCAGTACGTCGGCATTGTGTCGAACTTTTCAGGGGTGGGAGATAAAAATGGGCGTACACACAATGTACACACACTGTACGTAACGTATGCAGAACGTATCTCTGACCTATTGCTAGCATATGAGAACGTTCATGTGCCTCACAAAACGTTTGCAAAATGTTTGCAAAACGCCCGCATACGCTCACGGTACGCTGACCAACATTACGTATGTTACTTCATCGCTAGAAGTACACCATATACATTAAGTACGCTGGAGATACGGCAGGCATATATTCAAAGTATGTTAGGAGGACGTTATGCATCCATTGGCTGAACGCGGACTGCACATTCCCAACAGGCTGAACGTACCGTACCGCTAGCGTGTTCCAACCTATCCCGATCTACCCTAGCGTGTGCATAACATACACCAATGTACGCTGAGCATACGCCGTGCATATGAGAAACCTTTGAGCCATACGTTGAAAATTGTTGAACATGCACACACATTTTTTAGCGGCTCGACCTACGCTGACCTATGATGCCGTATCCCGAGCATACTCGACATATGCCCAACGTATACGCCGTATGCCGACGTGTTGGTAGAAAATCACATATGTCGGCATCCGCTAAGGCCATACATCGTAGTGTGACAGCCCCTTTAAAATATGAGGTCCAGTAGTGTACAAAGTGGGTTTATATCTGGAAGAGGTACACATGAAGGGATTTTCAATATGAGAATGATTTGTGAACGTTATTGTGAAGTGAACCAGGATGTTTACGCCTGCTTTATTGACTATGAGAAGGCCTTCGACCGAGTCCATCATGAACTGTTAATGTTTACAAGATATTGGTGTCA
This sequence comes from Branchipolynoe longqiensis, assembly GCA_030323885.1. Lineage (NCBI taxonomy): Eukaryota > Metazoa > Annelida > Polychaeta > Phyllodocida > Polynoidae > Branchipolynoe > Branchipolynoe longqiensis. The sequence continues at coordinate 161,566,138 of CM059186.1, forward strand.
ATGGCAAAGACATTAAACTAATTGTGAACTTATACTGGACACAACGTGCATTTAAAAAAATGGAGCAGGGCCTATCGGATGAAGTTATGATTATACGAGGAGTTCGACAGGGGTGTGTATTGTCACCATGTCTATTTAACCTGTACACAGAGATGATTTTCAGACACATTGAAGATTGCAAGGGAGTGACAATGGATGGCATGAACATCAACAATCTTAGATATGCTGATGACAGTGTAATACTAGCAGACAGTGAGAAAAACCTACAAGATATAGTGAATAGAATCAATAAAGCTGGAATACTATTCAACATGAAGATGAATGCCAGGAAGACCAAAACAATGGTTATAAGTAAAAAGACAGATAAACCAAATGTCAATATAACCATAGATGGCACAAACATAGAACAAGTATCCAAATTCATATATCTCGGACAAAAGATTACAAATGATGGGAGATGTGAGGAAGAAATTAAAAGAAGGATAACAATAGCCCGAACAACATTCTCCAAAATGTATAGAGTGTTAACATCAAGTAAGATATTAATACAAACAAGGAAGCGTATTCTTCAGTGTTATGTGTGGTCTACTCTAATGTATGGGGCTCAGACATGGACAATCTCTAAGAAAATGTACAAAGGTTTAGCAGCATTTGAGATGTGGACTTATCGAAGGATGATGAAAATATCATGGACAAAGAAGATCACCAACAAAGAAGTTCTCAGAAAAATTAAAAATAAGAAAAGCTTGTTTGCCACTATACAGACAAAGAAACTTATTTATTTTGGCCACATCATTCGTCAGAGTTCAATATACCGTACATTGTTGGAAGGGAAGGTGAATGGCAGCAGAGGGAGAGGGAGACCAAGAACATCATGGTTTACAAATATTTCACAGTGGACAGGCTTGAATTATTCACAGTCTATCAGAACAGCACACCATCGGGACAAGTGGAGAACCATTGCATCCAACCCTCGACTAGAGGACGGAACTATTGATTGATTGATTGAGCAACTAACACTAGTAACAACTAACAGGAGGGAGTTGGCAAACTGCCATGTATGCCTACACCATCCACAAGTATAAGTGAGTTGGCAAACTGTCATATATACACCATCCTCCAGTGCGAGTGAGTTGGCAGTTGGTTAGGTATGCCATCAACTAGTGTGAGTGAGTTGGCAAACTGCCATGTACACCGTCCACGAGCGTGAGTGAGTTGGCAAACTGCCATGTACACTGTCAACTAGCGTGAGTGAGTTGGCAAACTGCCATGTACACCGTCCACTAGCATGAATGTGTTGGAAAACTGTCCTGTACACCATCAATTAGCATGAGTGAGTTGGCAAACTGATATGTACCCCATCCACTAGCGTGAGTGAGTTGGCAATTGGTTAGGTACACCATCAACTGAATCGGTTAGAGCGAAGCAATGAATACCAACCGAGTCAAAGCAGTGACTCACAAAATTGATAGCTGTCAATACCTAGTATGGCAGTCGGTATTATACGGCAAGGACTGGTTAGCTCAGTGTCAGGATAATGTGCTAATTCGGGTCATAGTGTCCGTGGCTCGGTATCCCAGTGGGACAGCACTATTAATTCGCCATTAATGTGCACTGTCACAACAAGTCGGTACCCATCTTGATATGACCGTGGATGTTGCCAGGACGTAAAACCCAAACAAACTTGACGGATGAGATCCCTAACGAATGCCACATATCAGTCGTGGAACTAACAACTACAACTGAAGCGAACCATCCTGCTATGACCTTAGATGTTGCTAGGACGTAAAACAACAACCAACGCAAATGTGTTGACGTGAGAGTTCACCAAGTCCTCCCCAACACATCTGCCAGCCCGTTGCACGTGCTGACTACACAACAGTCGGGAGTTCGAATCGCAGCCGATTCAAAGCAATGAAATTTGGTACTTTTTGCTACCGGAGCCTGGCCCTCGGCATTAATAGGATAGGATAAGTACTGGTTAGCAGGATAAAAAAAAAAAGAAAAAAAAAAAAAAGCGGGGTCAGACTAACGCGATGTGACTGTATGTAACACACATTTGTAAGTCCAACATGTAACCATACCAACCAATTATCTATCTACTACTGAAATGCAGGCAATCAAATAACTTATCAGCAGCTACTGTGTGGTAAGACAACACAAACACTAGAACTGGCCAGCATTGAAAACAAGCCTGGGTACCCGGGCTTATATGCTATGGACAGTATAAATACAGCCTCAATAAAAACAATTTTTTTTAATAGATTTATTTATTTAAAGGATTCATCCCAGGAGCCAGCACCTGCCTTCCAGACCAATCTCCGTCTGCACGTCCCTCGCTACAAACCAGTTTCGGCGCGATCAGTTTAAATTAGCGGCTGTAATAGATATATACGACTTGACGTATAAGAACCTTCTTCAGTGTGGAAAGGTGGGTGGCCCTGATGTCTCCGACGGTTATGTCCCTGTCCTTGAGCTGACCAACCAGCCCCGTCGACGCCGAGTTCATTGATCTACCATTTCTTTTAAATTGGATTTTTTGTTGGTTTCATTCGATTGTTTGTTTGTTATTTTACGTCCTAGCAACATCTAAGGTCATACCAGGACGGGTACTGGCTTGTTTTTGTTTGTTGTTGTTTTAAGGCATAGTAATGCTGAGTGTTAGATTAGGTAGCGACAAGTATAAATTTGGTAAGTCATTGGTTTGACTCGGCCAGAATTCGAACTCCGAACCTTCCGCACGAGAAGGCCGGTGCCCTACCGATTCGGCCACCGCGTCCGGTAGGTTTAATTCGATGATTTCTTGTCGCGTTCAATCCCAAGTCGTGTTCAAAAGGGTTATCTCCTATTTTTTAAAGGGAGTCTGATTTAAATACCAAATTGCTTGAAATAGCTGACACTTACCCACTTAGGCTTGAGTTGCAGTGAATCCTTCCCAATTGCAACTGGGGGAAATGCGGGGGGGGGGGGTACCCTCACCCTCACCCTGAGTCTTCACATGCTTCACAGAAATGATTTAGACACCAGAAGAAGGAACAGCAGAAATCGGTCAAACAAACAGAAATCTCATCCCTGTATAGATAGATACGATAGCGTTGCTATAATGCTAGTTAAGTCACTTTACATATAACATGGTGATACTAATTTAGGCACCTTTGATAACCACCTGGGCCCATATGCATGACGTGGTGTTAGCGGCGTTTGGTGTTACAGCCTGACACCGTTTAGCCTATCACCGAGGTCGGGAATTATGTCACGCGGTATGTACAGGCGCCTAACAATTTCATTATAGCTAAACGTGAATTTATTTATAGATTTGGGAAATCCCTCTGAGCCTGTTGCCGGCGAGCACCGCTATTTCCCAATATCGCAGCCGATTCGATGGTGACGGCGTTAATATCGGTTTGATTTTAGGGTTAATTTAATAAAGATTTCACTATTTGACTATGTAATTCTGTTAAATATGACAGCATTGAATAGATTTGGGCCTAATCGGTATGTAACACCGGGCACCAGTGAGCCTTATTGCTGAGCATGTTCCCGGCGAGCACCGCTATTTGACAATATCGCCACCGATTCGGCGACGGCGATTTGTTTAGTTTACATTCGTCGATTCGACAATATTAATATCGCCGCCAATTTAGTGGCGAGGGTGGCGGCGGCGTTAATATCGGTTTGAATTTAGGGTTAATTTGATAAAATTTCACTTTTTGAGTATGTTATTCTGCTAAATATGATAGCATTGAATAGATTTGGGCCTAATCGATACCTAACACCAACCTTAAACCACCTATGGATCGGGTTTACCGTAAGCTAGTTTATGCTTGTGGTGTTAGCCCTATCACTGACTCATGCATAGCGACTTTTCGGCGCTAAACCAGAAATCCCATCTAAACGCGTTTTGGCTCGCTAACACCGCGTCATGCATACGGCCCCAGATGTATGTATATGTCTTATCCTTTCCCCACCCCACACATGTTTGTAATAAATATGATACTCACTCAAGACCGCCAGACATTTAGTTATCTGGGTTCTGTAAGCGAACTGAGTTAGACACCTCAATCACTGCCAGAAGCCGCAATGTACCCAGGCAGCGCTCTCTCTCTCTCTCTATAGCCTGCAAATACACCTATCAGATATGGCTTCATCGCAAATAGGGGAGGGCAGGTTAACCCTGTTGGGCTTCATTTAAGGAAATAAATAATTTTCAAAAAGTCATACAGTATATATAAAAGAAAAGTTGTGAAAGGTCCCGCTGGTATCTCCTTTCCTTCGGGTAGGGGGGGGGGGGGGGGTTACGTCCTGACAACAGCTAAGGTCATATTAGGATGGACACCGTCTTGTGAAAGTGTGTACTCTTGTTAACTATATAATTTTATAGTGTCATTGTTTGTTGGGGTTTTACATCCTGGAAACATCTAAGGTCATGGAAGAATGAGCACCGACTATTCATCGTGCACACTCATGGCGACTTTATCGTGGTGTCTTACTGGGAGACCACCAGCACTATGACCCAATTTCCCACTCAGTTACATTATCCTGATATAGGGCTAACCAGTCCTTGCCCTATCCTAGTAATGTCAAGCACCAGACTAGGTAGCGACAAGGATCAATTGGTTTGACTTGGCTGGGACTGGAACTCCCAACCTTCCGCGTGGGAAGCCTGCACTCTTACCAATTCGGCCACCCCGTCTAGTCAACTGGAAAACTGGGTCACCAACACCATGACCCAATATTCGACTCAGTCACATCATCCTGATAGGAGCAGCCCTACTAATGCCGAGTTAGGTAGCGACGCGTGTAATTTGAATCTGTCGGGGTTAGAACCCACGACCTCTCGCCTTGGAAGCCAGCCAGCGTTCTTACCGATTCGGTCAAATCGTCCGGTTAGTGAAAAATCAAAGTCAGTTGAATATTTAGAGAATACTTACCCCACCGGTACCTGTTCTAATGCCAAAAACATATAACCCCGCGCCAATTTCTGGCGAGCCTATGAAGAATTTAAAAAAACACTCACTGTCAGATCATTCATTACATCACGGTGGTGCTGCATGGACGAGCCACATTTCAGTTCAGACGAAGGAATGCCACTTCTTTCTTCCAATCATAATGGGGTTTTACTCACTGATATAATGCAGACCCCAAAGCAGCTCTCGAATATACTACACAAGTAGAGCAGTGGACATGATATATGCCGCAAATAGACGTTGTAACATACCAGTACCCGAAGTACCCGGCAGGGGGCGTGAAGTGGCACAATGCCGACACCAGGACTGCACTCACAATAGTGCATGCATGTCTGTGTTAAAGTATGGCAGCCAGACCCCCCACTCATAATAAGTCATAATAGTGCATGTATGTGTTAAATTGGCATAGGTGATGGTGGTAGTGTTGGTGTTGGTGATGGCAGTGGTGGGTGGTGGCGGTGGGTGGTTCTGGATGGTGGTGGGTGATGTGTTGGATGGTGGTGATGGTGGTGGGTTATGGTGGTGGTGGGTGATGGGTGACAGTGGTGGGTGATGGGTGACAGTGGTGGGTGATGGATGACAGTGGTGGGTGATGGTGGTGGTGGTGGTGGGTGATGGTGGTGGTGGTGATGGGTGATGATGGTGGTGGTGGTGGTGGTGGTTGATGGTGGTGGTGGTTGGGGTGGTGGTAATGGGTGATGGTGGTGGAGGGTGATGGTGGTGGGTGATGGTGGTGGTGGATGATGGTGGTGGTGGGTGATGGTGGTGACGGGTGACAGTGGTGGGTGATGGTGGTGGTGGTGGTGGTGGGTGATGGGTGACGGTCGTGGGTGATGGTGACGGTGGTGGGTGATGGTGGTGGGTAACCCAAAGGCACGGACGTCAGTAGACTCGCATCACTCAGTGTCACGATAATGTGACTGAGTGGGATATCGGGTCATGGTGCCGGCGGCACTGTACGCCAGCGGGGTGAGGCTATAAAAGTCAGCGTGACTGCGCACTGTCACAAGTGGGTACCCATCCTGATATGACCCCGAACTGCTGAAACCCCCACACATCATGCTAGACTTGTCGGCCAAGTGCTTACACGGAGACTGCGCAGCCGTGTCCATCCTGCCAACCAGCAAACAAACACGCCCACCTTATTTAGACGAGCAACAAGTTAGGTCCCCTCTGCCACGTCACAGGGATGCAGGGGTTCACTGCCACTGTGCCACGGAGCTTCACTAACTGGCTTTGATTAAGTAGATTATGTGATGTATAATGCATTATGTAAGTACAAATGCTCGGAGGGGAATAAATGTTTTTGACTTCCCCCTGACCGACGCATTGGTGTAGTGCCCCCCCCCCCCCCACCCTCCATGGGCGGTGTTTTGTAGTTGGGTGCGCCCCCCCCCCCCCCCAACGTGAATGCTACACTCAGGAGGCGTTTTTATATTATATTTATATATGTGGTGTGCGTGTGCGTGAGTGTGTTTGTTTGTGTGTACGTGTGTGGTTGTGTGTTTGTGTGTGTTTGTGTGTGTGTGTGATGACAGTGCTGTATGCTTTGTTCAATGGACTCATTTCATCCTCATTTCTGCTTCAAGAGGTAATCTATTTTTAGCATCCCGTCTCGGTGCCTGCGACCAGATGTTAGCGACTGGTTCGACTAGAAGTTAGAACTTCTCGAAACAGTCAAATCTGCACAAACGAAATACAGTATAACCCCGTTAAACCAAACTTGAAGGGACCCTAGAAATTTGTTTGGATTAACCGATCATTGATTTAAACGAGCTTTGACTTTGACTTGGCTTTGGCAAAAACGGGGGTGCATTATGAATGTACAATGTATGTGGACACTATCATTATTGATTTTTTATGTATATACAGTTTAACCCTATTAAACCAACCTCGGTTAAATCAAACGATCGGTTAATCCAAACTTTTTTCGGCGACCTGGCAAAATACTACCATTTATCATATAAAAAAGTCTCAGATGACCTTAAAACCACATGAAAGTTTGGTTAACTGTGTTTGGATTAACCGATACTTTGGATTGACCGACTTTGGTTTGACCAACTTTTTTATATGATAAATAGTAGTATTTTGCCGGGCCGCCGAAAAAAGTTTGGATTAACCGATCGTTTGGTTTAACCGAGCTTGGTTTAACGGGGTTGTACTGTACACACTAGTTCTGCCCTTAAAGCTGCATAATCCGACGAAAGCATAATAATTTCAAAACCAAAACTCGTATCCTAAATGTGATCTTATAGTTCTGACTTATATTCTCGTGCCCTCATTAACTTTTTTAGGGGGGGGGTCACCTTAATACAATAATAATTAATAGCTACCGTCAAACTTCATCTGGCTTTGACAGATAACAGCATGACCTAGTTAACGTGGCAATGGCATTCTTGCCCTTCGCTTCAATATGGCGTGCATACACAAGTTATTTTTGCCAATTTATCCCACCATCACACATTTTGCTTTGAACTAAATCACATGGAGTACATCAGAGTTGCCACCCTAATATAGCTAACCGCTAGATTTTGTTAAACGTGATCTGACAGTTTTGACACAGTAGTCTGCAGCAAGCGCCCTTTATCAAAGAAGGTATATATAGTATTAGTAGTCAGACGCCGGCCAATCTTGTCCGATAAGTAGAGCGTACAACTGAGTGGTCGAAGTTATAGTCAACAAGATTACTTATTCATTTTTCTTCTTTTAGAAAACAACAGTTAACATGCGTCCTATATAAGTTTTCTCGCCTCTCAGTTACAGTGAATAAAACTATAAAATTAGTCAATATTTTATTCTTTCTTTATTATTTAGATTCAATAGTTAGGGCATGAATATTCAATATATCATCCTTCTCCTTCGTCAGTTATAGTCAACAATACTACTTAACTTAAATCCGCATAAGTCTATCTGTTGAAACTATCACATCTCCTAAATCAAACATACCTACATTTGATCCTACATATGGAACTTATACCCCAGTCACACTACAGCTTGCAACCACTTTGCGACCACCTTAGACCAAAGAACCCACACTCACCAGCCCAGACATCGGCAACCATTGTTTTGGTATCAAGGACGTCACGGCTGAGTGTGGGTTCTTTGGTCTAGGGTGATCGCAAAGTGGTCGCAAGCTATAGTGTGACTGAGGTATAATGCTAGGTACACACATACCGTATACGATTCGCGCACTAAAACTCCCGATCAGCTTAAAACTGAAGTCGGGCCGATTCATTTTTCGAATCGGGAATCGCAATCGTAGTGCTAGCGCACACCTGCCGTTTTAGCCCTAAAAATTAGTTTTTAGTCGTGAATCGCAATCGGTAGGTGTGCTAGGGGAGTGCACACCTCACAACTTTTGGGCAGTTTTAGATCGTATACGCTAGGTGGGTGCGGGAAAACGATCGTATACGCTAGGTGTGTACCGGGCATAAGATATCGGTGAAAGATTTATTGCCACATAGAAGAAATCCAAAGCTAATTTAATAGAACCTGTTACTGCTGAAGCCTGTGCTAATTGATATGTCCAGCATTTCAATGTGCATGCCAAAATTAAATGTCATCACTTCAAATATCGCCAAAGTTAACCTATTAAATAGAAGCTACTTCAAATAAAGTAAAGTAGATAGTACAAAAACTCACAACCATCGATGTATGCATCTTTAAGTCAATAAGTGGGCGCCAGATACAGATAAATAATATAATATTTAATATATAATATGTAATGCAGGGATGAAAGTGATCTCCAGGGAAAAAAGCGGAAATGCTGATATTCTCCCATAGGCTTACCATTGTCAGGAATCGCTGAAAATTCCCGGAAGTCGGGTATACGATGATAATGCTGCTCCGTTTGAAGCACATGTTAGTAGTATACGCTGCTAGTGCTGCAGCGTTTGCATCACATATCGGTATACGCTGATAGTGTTGCAGCATTAGAAGCATGTATTAGTAGTATACGCTGACAGTGCTGCGCCATGAAGGCATTAGTAGTATACACTGCTAGTGCTGCGGCATTTGCACCATATATTAGTATACGCTGATGGTGCTGCAGCGTGAAACAACGTATTGGTTGGTTGGTTGTTGGAGTTTTACATCCTGGCAACATCTAAGGTCATATCAGGATGGGCGCAACTTATTAGTATACACTTATAGCTACAGGAAAAATCCCGGAAATCCGCGAAATCGCGGAGATCTTTCATCCCTGTAATGTCTATGTATAATGCAGAAGGGATTATGGGGATATTATGGGAACGAATCTATTGTTGTTTGGGTGCATGCGGTCTGGAAGGATCTAGCAGCAGCCTGGTGTGCAGGTGTAATGCAGTGAGGTAGGAAGCAAGTCTGCTTGTGATGTCACCTGACCACCACAGGCTGGTTACTTGGCCCACATTTTACTTAATAAAGAATCGGGGGTTTTGGAGCCAACCAGAGCTGAGACTCTCCTCCATAACATTATTTACTATTGCGTTATGTTTTGTGAGTAGTGTCAATAATATATAATATATAATATATATTATCTGCATTAAGTGGTGATAGTAATAACAATAATAATAACAATAAGGGCAAGAGTCATATATGTAAATGGAATGAGTAAATAGCCTCTGGCTGGCCTCTATGTCCCCAAACTTTATTTAAAGAAAAAAACAGGTAGAAGTGACCAACCGGTGTTAGGACAGGAAGCACTTGCTGACCAACTGCCTTGCTTACCTGCGCCCCCAACAAGCAACAGGGCTCCAAGCCGCTCTAGCTGTACCATAGAACCTTCGAGAATCAACACACAATAGATTCACCTTCACCGCTTATATAATATTTGCATAAAGGTAAACATTTATACATACACATAATGTTCTATTTGGATGTTACTTGTTAGCTGCCAACTGCTAATCCACAGGCCCGATCTAGGTCAGTCTGTGCTGGTTGGGTTTTTTTACTCTCCGTTTTGGTTAGAGCCTAGCATAACGCACTCACACCTGTTACTACTGTTAGTGCCAGACCACCTATAAAGGTGCACAGTTTGACGGTTTTCAGTTTCTGCCAGACTGGTTAAATAAATATATTAGGTCGGGTGTTATAATCTATTTTACCTTGAAGTAGCTTATATCTTAAAGGGTTAACTTTGGATATATTTGAACGGTAAATATGGTTGTTGGCGTGCACATAGACACTTTGGATATAAGTTTCAACGGTCACAGGTTCTATTAAATTGACTTAGTTATTCCCCTCTATGCAGCAAATAAAGTTTAATGCGTGCATCAGTACCTAAGCTGGATACAATCTAGGTTTAGGTTTTTTTAAAGTGGATGCTTTCATTGATCAATGCAGCTTTAAGTGAGGAGTGTGTGCGTATGTATGTATGTATGTATGTATGTATGTATGTATGTATGTATGTATGTATGTATGTATGTATGTATGTATGTATGTATGTATGTATGTATGTATGCATGTGGATGTTGGTATGTATGTGTATGTGTGTATGTATGTATGTATGTATGTATGTATGTATGTACGTACGTATGTATGTATGTATGTACGTATGTATGTATGTATGTATGTATGTACGTACGTATGTGTGTATGTATGTATGTATGTATGTATATATGTGTGTAAGTGTATGTATGCATGTGGATGTTGGTATGTATGTGTATGTGTGTATGTATGTATGTGTATGTATATGTGTGTATGTACGTACGTATGTGTGTATGTATATGTGTGTATATATGTATGTATGTGTATATGTGTGTATGTATTTATGTTTGTATGCATGCATTTATGTATGTATGTGTGTATGTATGTATTGAGAGTATATATATGTATGTATATGTATGTGTGCATATGTATGTGTGTATGTATGTGTGTATGTACATGTATGTATGTATGTATGTATACATGCATGTATGTATGTGTGTATGTATGTATGTGTGTATCGATGTATGTATGTATGTGTGTATGTATGCATGTATGGATGTATGCATGGATGTATGTATGGATGTATGTATGTATGCATGTATGTATGTATGTTTGTATGCATGTATGTATGTGTGTATGTTTGTATGTATGTATGTATGTACGTATGGATGTATGTATGTATGTATGTATGTATGTATGTATGTATGTATGTATGTATGTATGGATGTATGTATGTATGTATGTATGGATGTATGTATGGATGGATGTAGGTGATAATGTTCTACATAGCCACAACCTGTTATACATCGGCACAATCTAAGCGTCCCCCCCCCCACACACACACACCCACCCCCCACCCCGGTGGGTTACAGAATGCTCGGCTGCCTTATTTGTCCGCTCAACGTGTGAATGGGACTTACCAATGGAGTGGATCATAAAATACTACCGGAGCGCTTCCTGGACCCCACCCAGCAGGGCCGCATCAATAACAGTTCGACGGACAACCCCCTACAAAATAAAAAAAATAGCAGACCACCCCCAGCTACAGGCCCGGTACTCGGCGGGCATTTCAAGCAGGCCCGACACTCACAGTAAAAGCTTTACCTGGTTGGTTGTTGGAGGTTTACGTCCTGGCAACATATATGGTCATATCAGGACAGGTAACGATTTGTGACAGTGCAAACTCATGGCAACTTTATAGTGCTTCCCCACTGAGAAATCAGGCCACCAGCACCATGACCCGATATCCCACTCAGTCACATTATCCTGACACTGAGCTAACCAGTCCTTACCATATCATATTAATGCTGCGCGCCTCACTTGGAAGCGACAAGTATCAATTCTTAAGTCATTGGTTTGACTCGACCAGGGTTCGAATCCCATGATCTACCAAAACGGGAGACAGCCGCTCAACTCATTCGGCCATCCTGTCAGGTTAGCAGTTATGCATTTCCCCACAACATATCCTCACCCGACGGACGTGGTGGCCGAATCGGTAGAGCGCAGGCTTCCCATGTGAAAGGGCGGGAGTTTGATTCCCGAGTCAAAACGATGACATACAAAATTGGTGCGTGTCGCTACCTAGCCTAGCGCTCGGCATTGGGCCATGGTGCCGGTGGCCTGATTTCCCAGTGGGACAGCACTACAAAGTTGACAGGAGTATGCACTGTCGCAAGTCGGTACCAGTCCTGATGTGACCTTAGATGTTGCCAGGACGTAAAACTCCAACAACCAACCAACCAACATATCCTCACTGAGACAACGCTGCTCGCAGACACCAGGTGGCAGCACCGTGAAAATTTCGATTGAAAACGGGGCAATACCCTTAGTAGAAGGTGCCCCCCCCCCCTCCCCAGATTCCCCGAATGCATGCTGGGATACTTCGGGGGATCCCTCTGCTGGTGCCGTCTGTCTGCCTTCTAAATCGGCGTCTTTATGACGGCTTCACCACGGGGCAAATTCACTTGATTCCACGCTAACATGGGTATTTATTTCAAGGGTCCTCTGATATTTACACATATCAGATTGCGATATATATTGGCTGTGGTCCTAATATCCGACTTTGTATAAACAGTTTAGGTTGGGGGGGGGGGGGGGGGCGCAGCCTATATAAAAATGGGTGTAGCGACCCAACCACGTCATTCACAGATCACCGATCGTATCGACACAAACCCATGTGTAGTGTGTCAAATTTGTGATAAAATAAACGCCAATGTGTGTGTCTGTCTGTCTGTGTGTGTGTTCGCCAAAAGACCGTGCTGATTTACAATGACCTCAAATTGATTGTGACAGCTATATTTGATAACTTTTATTGTTTACTCTAATAAATTGTTTACTGATTAAAATCCGTCAAACACGCCAACATTACTTTGCATGTTTTCGTTTCAAATATCTAAAAAGTTAGGTATTTGTAATCAGGGAAGAAAATTATTGCCGATGTGGAAAACAGAAATCGGTGACAATTTGGACACAACAATGGTAGTGGAATGCTCTCCAAAGAGTGTCTGCACTGACTGATCAGAGGAATGGAAATGTGTTTCATTCAATATTCTCTTTACACTACTCTAACCATAACCTCCCTCCCCCAATGATTCCCTGATAATGCTAAAGCGCCTGTCACACCATACCGGACTGCGTACTGGAGACCACCGGACAAAGAATTTTCGAGTCCGGTGCTCTCCGGTACACAAAATGTATCGAAATGGAGCGGAATTGGGTCAATTGCCACCGGGCGACTGGACAAGTACCGTAGATGTACCGGACGTGAACCGGACGAGAACCAGACACGTAACAGATGGGTACCGGACAGATGGGTAAACGGACAAACCGGACACCAATGGATGGGTACCGGATGGGTACCGGACAAACTGGACACCAACCGGACCGTCAGTCCGGCAGAAGTTTTGTGCATGTTCAAAACTTGTACCGGACACCGCCGGATGGGTACCGGACATGTACCGGACATCACCATACAGTACCGGACAGTGTCCGGTTCCCCAGTCCGGTAAGGTGTGACTGGACCTTAAGCCTATGAAAGACTTTCCGTGGATTTGTCAGTACAGGGACATGGGCTGAATGAGTCAAACATTCATTACATTTTGTAGTATTTAAATAATAACTGGACAAAATCAATAGAATATTGTAGTTTAAGAAAAAAGAAGAAATAACTCAAATCGCAAATTACAAAAATCATACTTTTTAAAATTAAAAAATAACACAAATCGCAAATTACAAAAAGCATACTTTTTTTTAAAATTTAGAAATAACACAAATTGCAAATTACAAAAAGAAATATCGCGGAGATTTTTCTTCCCTGTTTAATAAGTTATTTCAAGCTAAAACAACGCAAATCATAACAATCAACCTAATATTTTTAAATAAATTTTTTTTTTTTAAACAGGGGCAGAAACGTAAAACCATTGGCCTATGCAACTTGAAGGCTCATCTCACTTTGTTTGGCTTTGAAACTTTCTCACCATTTCAAAAGCCCGTGTTGACCTACGGACGAACCCAACTTGATATATTGTCATATAGTCCGGCCTAAACATGCATCGTCGCCAGTGATACCTTGTTAGGGTTACAGCAGGAAACGGAACTGTAAATAACCAGCCCAGCCTACACCATACATACGCGCGGTGGCCGAATCGGTAGAGCGCAGACTTCGCGCGCGGGAGATCAGGAGTTCGGTTCCCAGTTGAATCATACCAATGACTTATGAAATTGATACTTGTTGCTTCCTTGCCTGGCGCTCGGCATTAATAGGATAGGGCAAGGACTGGTTAGCACAGTATCAGGATAATGTCACTGAGTGGGATATTGGGTCATGGTACCGACGGCCTGATTTCCCAGTAGGGCAGCACTATAATATAAAGTCACCATGAGCGTGCACTGTCACAAGTCGGTGCCCATCCTCATATGACTGTAGATGTTGCCAGGATGTAAAACTCCAACAACCAAGCAACCGGTACACACGCTGCATTACTGCGGAGGCTTTCACACTTTCAGGATAAAAGCCTAACTGGGTTACTGGGTATAAATAACCCACGTGCCCGATTAACCCACCGTGTGATTTGGCTGTGAAAACAACCAGTGCTGCCGGGATGTGTGAGGGGATGCGTGTCGGGGCGCGAAACAACATATGGGGCGTGTTTACACACGTTATGATTGTGTTTACATTCCATAAGGCGTCCAGTCCCAGTCATAATACCTTCTATTCAGATCTCCTCCCATGCTACAACCTACATAACCCTTCCCAATATAACTTATAAGCAGTCCCCTCCCTCCTTCCTTCTCTCACTCCCCCCACTTCCCTCCCACTATTAACATTCCCTTCCCCCACTATCATTATTCCCCCCCCCCTCTCTCCCCTTGTCCGCACTTACTCCCCCCTCCCCTATCCTCATTCCCCTCCCGCTCCTCTCCCATCCCTCCCCTATCTTTCCCTCCCCTCTTTCTGTATCCCCCATCCCTCGCCCCTTCCTCCCCTCCTCCCCCCCCCCCCCCACCCCACAAACTCCTCGTCATCCACCCCATGCCTTCTGCCGTCTCCTTCCCTCGGTCGCAGCGGACGGGGGGGCCACATCAGAGAGACTCACTAAGAGCGCCGGTTTGCTTCCATTGCGGGAGGTCATGGATTCGAACCCCAATCACTTACAAAATAGATTTTTGTCACTGCTACCTACACTGGCGCTTGGCATTAATGGCATATGACAAGGATTAGTTGGCCGTCATGAGTGCGCATTATCACAAGTCGATACCCGTCCTGATGACCTTAGGAGTTGCTAGGAAGAAAACCCCAAAAAATATACCTTTCTTTCCCTACCCCTCTTCTTCCTCCCCCCCTCGCCTTCCCTCCTCTCCCCTTCCCTCCACTACCCATCTCTCATTCCCTCCCCTCCCTTCCCTCCATACCTACCCTACCCATCTCCCCCCCCCCCTCCCCATCCTCACCTATCGATGAACACTATTTTACCCCAAAACAAAAGCGACACATCAAACAAACAAACCAGTCTTTCACAAACAGCTTGGGTGGTGTGCCCTGCCGCCGACGGGGATGAGATCGCAGCCACCCCGCCGTGAAAATACCCCCTCCCCAAGCCCATTGTAAAGTCGACGGCTGGCGGTTTGAGTGTAGATAGGCTAATAAGAAATCACTACAGGCAAGGAAGGAAAGTAGATAAAGAGTGAAAGGTAGGAGAGTGAGACTCCCTCATATATTGTATATATAGTTTCAAGAAACAAGATGGTGGTGATCACATGATCCAGTCTTCCAATCACTAACAAGCATTCCTCTATCCACCAATGAGGGTTCAATATCCTTGTAACCAAGGCATGGTTAGATCCGGCTACAGTGCCCTGTTGTGTCTGGTGTGCAGTGATCCATAAATAACACTTGGAGGGGAGGGGGTATGTGAGGAGAGTTCCAAAGACTCTCTCACAAGTCAAGAAGTGACCCTCTCTCAGGTCAAGAAGTGACCCTCTCTCACTATCTATATTGATATACACTTTCTATCTTTAATTAGTAATGGATCACCAACTCCACATATACCTCATATGCCTTTGGTTTTACAAACCATCTACCATAATATAGACTATTTGCAATTTATTATAGCGTTCATATCTCAAATATCGGAAAATGTTACACCATGTCACAATCTATAGCATCGTCGTCAGTGATGGGGGAAAGAGAGAGAGCGAGAGAGAGCTAGAGTTCGAGAGAGGGAGAGAGGGAGAGAGGGAGGGAGAGAGGGAGAGAGGGAGGGAGGGAGGGAGGGAGGGAGGAGGGAGAGAGGGAGGAGAGAGGGGAGAGGGAGGGAGGGAGGGAGGGAGAGAGGGAGAGAGGGGAGAGGGAGAGGGGAGAGGGGAGAGGGAGAGATAGAAGGATAGAGGGAGAGTAGAGAGAGTGCAGAGAGGAAGAGCGGGAAAGAGGGAGGGAGAGAGGGAGAGGGGGAGAGAGGGGAGAGAGGGAGAGAGGGAGAGGGAGAGAGAGGGAGAGAGGGAGAGAGGGAGAGAGGGAGAGAGGGAGAGAGGGAGAGAGGGAGAAAAGAGTTCCGAAATGAAAGCAGAAAGAGTTCCTAAATGAAAGCCAGCAGCTGCGACTGATGTGAAGATCGGAGCTTTGGGAGCTTGCACTCGTAAGATTATAACAGCCAGGGCTGAGTGGACTGACCGACCCCATTCCCACCACCTACATCACCACCCTCACCAGGTGCGGGTCAGCAGCCAGAGTGCGCGTGCGTGCGTGCGTGTGCGCGCGTGTGGGTGTTTGTGTGTGCGCATGTGTGTGTGCGCGTGTGTGTGTGTGCGTGCGTGCGTGCGTGCGTGTGTGTGTGTGTGTGTGTGTGTGTGTGTGTTTCGGCGCGTGTCTTAGGGGTGGTATACCAGTTTTTTTTGTTTGGGGTCGGGTTTTTTTTTGTTGCTCACATGAAAAACAATAATAAAAAAAGTTATAATAATATCGTTGAAAGATTGTTCGTTGTTGACGTTTTGTCTTTGCAACATCTAAGATCATGACCGGAACAGCTTCTTACTGCACACTCATGGCAACTTTATAGTGCTGCCCCAATGGGAGACCAGTCCACTCGTAGTATGACCTGATATCCAACTCAGTCACATTATCCTGACACTGAGCCAACCAGTTCTTGCCCTATCCTAATAATGCTGAGCACCTGGCCAAGTAGCGACAAGTATACATTTTGAAGCCATTCGTTTGACTCAATCAGGGTTGGAATCCCACGATTTACCAAGATAGGAGACAGATGGTCAACTCATTCGGCAACCCTGTCTGGTGATGGTGTATTATTAAGCAAAACAAGTAAACATCAGCTATTGGGGGTCATAGGGTGGTTAAACACAGTAGCAATGCTTTGATATGAAATAAATATAGGTAAAGGATGTGAAGAAGACAACTTAGACTTGTTCTGCGGGCAGATGGCAGCGGAGGGAGATTACGTGGGGAGAGTGTATCACATGCTGTGTTGGGAGAGCTGTCAAGCGGCTCAGCAGGTGACCTGGGCTGAGTGACCGTCACCTTGACCTGTGTGGCAGTGACCTTGACCTGTGTGGCCGTGCAGGAGTAGCTAGGTATGGAGCTGACCCTTCGCTCTTTAGCGGAGCCCAGTGCATGCTCCATCCCCCCCCCCCACCCCCACCCCAACACACACACCCTCCCTTCTCACCGCACTCACCTACACCTCAGAGGGCCGGCATCTATGCACCGTGTTTACAGGTCACAAGTACCAGTCGACCCATATCGGACCAAGCAGCTCATCTCAAGAAAAACTCGGCCTTCACCAATAAATAGCAAAGCTGTGTGTCTTACATAAAAACAAAAAGCACTCCCACTACTATCACAACCACTACCACAAAAACAATGCTCTTTTGTTGTTGTTGTTGTTGTTGTTGTTGCCCTAGAAGATTGGCGACGACTGACTACTTTATAGATAGTAGCTTATCAGAGTCTCATAATTAGCCCATTAAGGCGGGAATGCAAAGTGTCGTCTGCTTTAAGTTCAGTTCCACAAGATGCTAAATAATGTTGTCAATAGCACTTCTAATTGTAAGATTGGGATTGAATATAATATCACTGCACCATCAGGCAAACCGGACCATACATAATCATCAACGGAGTAAACTAAACACTGCCATTATATATTCCTCCGTTAAGGACATTAACACCAATCATTGCTGTGGAGCCAGAAATGGTCTGGCTGGACCAACCTAAAGGGGGTAAAGGGGGTAAAGGGGGGCGGGGAAGGTCTAGAAAAGTAGTACTCTTTGTACTACATGTACCTTGAAAATGTTGAAACCTAAAGTAGAGTAGGTTATGATCTATGGTTATTTGTTAGAAGCTGGCAACATCTAATGCTAGGTACACACCTACCGTTTACGACTCGCGCACTAAAACTCGCTACCCGACCCGCTTAAAACTGAAAACGGGGGGGAGGGGAGGGGAGGGGAGGGGAGGGTAGGGGAGGGGAGGGGAGGGGAGGGGAGGGGAGGGGAGGGGAGGGGAGGGGAGGGGAGGGGAGGGGAGGGGAGGGGGAGGGGAGGGGAGGAGTGGGAGAAGGGGAGGGGGGAGAAGGGGAGAGGGGGGGAGAAGGGGAGAAGGGGAGAGGGGGGAGAGGGGGAGAAGGGGAGAAGGGGAGAAGGGGAGAAGGGTCTAGAAAAGTAGTTCTCTTTGTACTCCCTTGAACATGTTGAAAACGTTGGATGACCCCTTGCTGGAAACTAAAATAGAGTAGGTTATGTTTTATAAAGAGATGCAACACAAGGAATTTTTCTTTCTTAATGAGGACATAAAACAGTTGCCAGCTGCCATCGTCAACCAGTGTGTTCCTAGTTGGGTGGTGGTAATTACATTATGAGGACGTGGCGAAGCCTGGCCAGGTTTCTTCTGCTTGTGTCAACGACACGTAGCGGACAGACAGGTCTAAATATTTAGTCTGTCTGATGGATGTACCGCTACTGCTCATTTGTCCCCGGGCACCATTGACCCGGTGTCATGGTATAAACCCCCTGCCAGATCGCAGCCCCTGCCGTGGCTTCTGCGCATGCGCAGAGGTTGTAAACAAGCTCAGCTCGGCTGCTGAATGAATACACACTGCCAGTGTCTATTAAAGATTAATAGAAATGCACAACCCTAACCGTATAAATTTAATATAATCTGTTCGTTGGATATGTTTTCTATATATATTCAAGGGGGTTTGTTTCTAGGTGGTGTAAGTTTAATAGATATTTCACTTTTTCTGTATGAAGATTGCACTGACACTCAGAATATCCCAACTTTCACTATTATCTCTGTTTTTAATACTTTCAGCATAAATTGCTCTTAGGTTACATTAAATACTTCAGATCTTCCTCTTCAATCGCGCATTAAGATATTTTTAATCGATCCACTGAAAGTTTTTAAATTTATTTTACAAAAATAAATGCTTAGTCAACTGTCTTCACGGCAGGGGCTGCGATCGGGCCGGGGTTTTATACCATGACACCGGGCTTAGGCTAGACACGGCGTGATCATCCGGGCATTCATCACCATGTGTTGGAAGCAGCACACCCCCCCCCCCTCCCCGCCCCACTCACCCCGCCCCCACTCACCCCGCCCCCACTCACCCCCGCCCCCACTCACACCCACTCTAAATTGATTTGTGGCGATTTTATGCCGTGTTGGGCGCTAGTTGGTTGGTTGTTGGAGTTTTACGTTCTCGCAATATGTAAGGTCATATCACGACGGGTACCGACTTGTGACAGTGCGCACTCATGGTGACTTTATAGTGCTGCCCCACTGGTAGACCAGTCCACAAGTACAATGACCTGATATCCCACTCAGTCACATTATCCTGACACTGAGCCACCCAGTCCTTGCCATATCCTAATAACGAATAGGCTAAAGTCACAATATCCTGGTGTGAAGCCTCGTCCCATTAAAGTTGCATAGTCCGATGGTTTTGAATTTCTGTATTTTTCTGAGATAAATATATTAGATCGATCACTAGTATCTACTTTACATTAGTTCAAAGTTTTTTTTAAAGAAGATTTATACTGCATATCATGGATAAGTCTGAATAGACTTGTTTTCACCATTAGACAGTTTGTCGATAGAAAGCCTGAGCCTACACTTTTACCGACCCAAGGGATTTTTAACCTCCCACACCACATAGACATTGTATGAGAGCAACCAGCCTTTGGTGACGCTGTAAGTTATACACAGCGGTGGAAATCCAAAGTGGCAGAGGTGGGGGCATGGGGAATTGAACCACCGACCTTCAGATTAGGAGTCCGACCTAGAAAAAAGTCAGACACTCTAACCAATCTGCCACAGTTACTTTTATTTTAAATGGTAAACTTCTGAGATATTTTAAGTGCAAACATGGAAAATTAGTTTTGGCAAGCCTGCCAAAACTCTGACACCACAGACTTCTGCAGTAACAGGTTCTGTTAAATTGACTCAGTATTGCCTTCTATGCAGAAACAAAAGCTTAATAAGCGCATCAGTATCTAAGTTAGATATGTAAATCAAATCTAGATAATTGGTTTGGTTTAGAAAATTTGATATTTCATCGGACTATGCAGCTTTAAACTGCATAGTCTGATGAAAGTATCATTTAAGAAAAAAAACACCAAAATACTTATCTAGATTTTATTGTACATATATATCCAAGCTGCAAGACTTGTTGCGCAACTAGGTGTCGTGTGGGTGCATAACCAACCTAGTGGTGCCATCTATGAAAAGATCCAGGTAACCTGGACCACGTTCAGGGTCCGTCTCGGAGGTGCCTCGGCGACGGGCTTGATGTCACGCTAGTCTGAACGGATTTAGCTGTTGGCCGCCTCGAAAATGGCGGCCTCCATAGGCGGTGGCCATTTGCAATGGAAAAGCTGCGCTCTGATTGGATGAAACCACTGAATAACAGTTGCCATTTTCGAGGCGCTTTTCATCTCCAGTCTGAAAAGGGAGGCGTCGCCGAGACACACCCTGAACGCAAATAGACCAAAAAGCATCACCGAGACGTCTCTGAGGCGCCTCCGAGACGGACCCTGAAAGCGGCCCAGGTCATGTGATCAAAGAGGCACGTTTCCATTGGTCCTTGCAGTGCACTCACCATATTAATGAAGGCTCAACGAAATAACCTATCCTATTTTTGTGTGCTTATTGCGCTCAACAAACCCCTTTCATTGTAATTTAAGTGATTTGCTGAGACAATGTTGCACTATAAGGGATTCAAATTTTTTCGGAATAACATAGAGCGCAGAGCCACAATAACCTCCCAAGTCACAAGTGTTCAATGCACAGTCTGTTATCATCTCACTTGACCGTCTCTCCGATGGCAAGGCACCGCCTTGTCAAGATAACATCGATTTCCATATAAAGTTGCCCTATTTTTAAACTTTTTATTTTATTTTTTACCATAATTTGAAAAGAAGTATTATTAGTATAGTGGTGGACCACACACAGTCTAGTGTAGTTAGTTGGCACTGTACAAAACCACAAACACACTTTCCAGACACAACACTCACATTTCTACTGCTGTTGACCCCCCCCCCCCCCCCCCCCCCCACACACACCTAAAAAAAACAACCCAGAGAGCAAGTATTTAAAGCTAAAAAGAAAAAACTATAAACAAGGTACAAATATGAGTAATATCATCGGAAACACTCGGAATTGGAAACAGTCATTGACAAGAACAAAAAGAGATAACTTTTAGTTACTGTTCGTGCGACCATGTAAAATGGTTAGTGAGATATGTCCGATCTCTGGGAGCCGTGCCAGCCCTCAACCCTAACTAACCCACATAGTGCAGACAGCTTGTCCGGCACCCCTTGCTGAGAGCTTCCTCCAGGGTCGGGGAGCAGCAGCTCGCCACGTGGAGGCGGGGAGCAGAGCATGGCATCCCCGATTGTGGTTAACCGTAATGCTTGGAGCCAGAACACTCTAGTCCTATTCCTAAGCCGGTGTGGCGGTTTCAGCCGTGCGCCAGTTTCAGCCGTGCGCATAGACTCAAACTTAAGGCATTGTCAATGGTCGTGAGCAATCTTCCTACAGAAAATACAGAAAAAGTGAAATATCTCTAAAACCACACCACCTATTAACAAATCGCTTGGTACACATATAGAAAACATCTTTACCAACAAGATTATATAAATTTATACGGTTAGGGTTCTTGATTTCTATTAATTTTGAATAAAACTAATGTTTTGCACTGTGCGTACCGTCAAACTCAAGGCATTGTCAATGGTGGTGAGCAATCTTCATACAGAAAATCCAGGAAAAGTGAAATATCTCTAAAACCACACCACCTAGAAACAAATCGCTTGGTACACATATAGAAAACATCTTTACCAAAAACATTATATTAAATTTATAAGGTTAGTGACTCACGACCATTGACAATGCCTTTAGTTTGAGTCTATGCGCACGGCTGAAACTGACAGTGAGCTGAAACCGCCACACCGGGGAAAGGGTGAGGGCATGAGGCGTGGTGTGTATACGAGGTGTGTGTATGTGTGCGTGTGTGCGCGTAGGGTGGGTGGGAGTTTGAGGGAATCTAATGGGTGTGAGTATCTGTGTAGGGTGGGAGTTTGGGTGCGTGTGTGTAGGGTGGGAGTTTGGGTGTTTGGGTATGGGGTGTGTGTATAGGGTGGGAGGTTGGGGGGGGGGGGTCATATGGATATGGACGACGGTATGGGGTGTGTGTGGGTACGGTGGGAGGTTGAGGGGATCCCAGGGGTATGAACGGGGGTATGGGGTGTGTGTATGTGTGTGCAGGGTTGTAGGCTGATTGAGGGAATCCAATGGGCGTTGATGGGGGTATGGGGCGTGTGTGTATAGGGCGGGAGGTTGAGGGAACGCAATCGGTGTGGATGGGGATATGGGGATATATGTGTGTACGGTGGGAGGTTGAGGGGACCCCAGAGGTATGAACTGGGGTATGGGGTGTGTGTATGTGTGTGCAGGGTTGGAGGCTGATTGAGGGAATCCAATGGGAGTTGATGGGGGTATGGGACGTGTGTGTGTAGGGCGGGAGGTTGAGGGAATGCAATCGGTGTGGATGGGGGTATGGGGATATATGTGTGTACGGTGGGAGGTTGAGGGGATCCCAGAGGTATGAACTGGGGTATGGGGTGTGTGTATGTGTGTGCAGGGTTGGAGGTTGATTGAGGGAATCCAATGGGCATTGATGGGGGTATGGGACGTGTGTGTGTAAGGCGGGAGGTTGAGGGAACGCAATCGGTGTGGATGGGGGTATGGGGATATATGTGTGTACGGTGGGAGGTTGAGGGGACCCCAGAGGTATGAACGGGGGTATGGGGTGTGTGTATGTGTGTGCAGGGTTGGAGGTTGATTGAGGGAATCCAATGGGCATTGATGGGGATATGGGACGTGTGTGTGTAGGGCGGGAGGTTGAAGGAACGCAATCGGTGTGGATGGGGGTATGGGGATATATGTGTGTACGGTGGGAGGTTGAGGGGACCCCAGAGGTATGAACGGGGGTATGGGGTGTGTGTATGTGTGTGCAGGGTTGTAGGTTGATTGAGGGAATCCAATGGGTATTGATGGGGGTATGGGACGTGTGTGTGTAGGGCGGGAGGTTGAGGGAATGCAATCGGTGTGGATGGGGGTATGGGGATATATGTGTGTACGGTGGGAGGTTGAGGGGACCCCAGAGGTATGAACTGGGGTATGGGGTGTGTGTATGTGTGTGCAGGGTTGGAGGTTGATTGAGGGAATCCAATGGGCATTGATGGGGGTATGGGACGTGTGTCTGTAGGGCGGGTGGTTGAGGGAACGCAATCGGTGTGGATTATGGGGATATATTTGTGTACGGTGGGAGGTTGAGGGGACCCCAGAGGTATGAATGGGGGTATAGGGTGTGTGTATGTGTGTGTAGGGTTGTAGGCTGATTGAGGGAATCCAATGGGCATTGATGGGGGTATGGGACGTGTGTGTGTAGGGCGGGAGGTTGAGGGAACGCAATCGGTGTGGATGGGGGTATGGGGATATATGTGTGTACGGTGGGAGGTTGAGGGGACCCCAGAGGTATGAACGGGGGTATGGGGTTGTGTGTATGTGTGTGCAGGGTTGGAGGTTGATTGAGGGAATCCAATGGGCATTGATGGGGGTATGGGACGTGTGTGTGTAGGGCGGGAGGTTGAGGGAACGCAATCGGTGTGGATGGGGGTATGGGGATATATGTGTGTACGGTGGGAGGTTGAGGGGACCCCAGAGGTATGAACGGGGGTATGGGGTGTGTGTATGTGTGTGCAGGGTTGGAGGTTGATTGAGGGAATCCAATGGGCATTGATGGGGGTATGGGACGTGTGTGTGTAGGGCGGGAGGTTGAGGGAACGCAATCGGTGTGGATGGGGGTATGGGGATATATGTGTGTACGGTGGGAGGTTGAGGGGACCCCAGAGGTATGAACGGGGGTATGGGGTGTGTGTATGTGTGTGCAGGGTTGTAGGCTGATTGAGGGAATCCAATGGGCGTTGATGGGGGTATGGGGCGTGTGTGTATAGGGCGGGAGGTTGAGGGAACGCAATCGGTGTGGATGGGGGTATGGGGATATATGTGTGTACGGTGGGAGGTTGAGGGGACCCCAGAGGTATGAACGGGGGTATGGGGGTGTGTGTATGTGTGTGCAGGGTTGTAGGTTGATTGAGGGAATCCAATGGGCGTTGATGGGGGGTATGGGACGTGTGTGTAGGGTGGGAGGTTGAGGGGGAAACCCTTGGGGTGTGGACCGGATATGGGCGTGTGTGTGTGTGTGTGGAGGCTATGAGGTTGGGACCGTGGACATGGTGTGTGTGTGTATATATGTGTGTGTGTGTGTGTGTGTGTGTGTGTGGAGGCTGTGAGGTTGGGACCATGGACATGGTGTGTGTGTGTATATGTGTGTGTGTGTGTGGAGGCTGTGAGGTTGGGACCATGGACATGGTGTGTGTGTGTATATATGTGTGTATGTGTGTGTGTGTGTGTGTGGAGGCTGTGAGGTTGGGACCGTGGACATGGTGTGTGTGTGTGTATATGTGTGTGTATGTGGTAGGTGGGTGGGTGCGGGGTGTGGCGGATGGTGTGGGTGATGACAGGCTAATAGCGTTCCGATGAGCGTCCCACACTCCATCAACACGAGTGATAAATAGACGCTCGGCCCGTACATCATATCGGCTGTCCACTGCCCCTGAACGCCAAACACTCCTGCTCTGAACACATTACAGTTATTACCG